>VWZO01007383.1:203636-621986 GCA_013396975.1 Bucco capensis
TTAAATCTCATGCCATTGGCCTCAGCCCATTGACCCAGCCTGTCCAGGTCCCTCTGCAGCACCTTCCTGCCTTCCAGGAGATCGACACTCCCTCCCAACTTGGTGTCATCCACAAATTTACTGATGGTAGACTCGATCCCCTCATCCGCTATAAAATTTAAAGCTACTAAGTTTTGAATTAAAAGCTTAATTCATATTGAATTTTAAAGCTAGTCTTATTTAAAACAGACTTGCTGTAGACTTTGTAATTTAAGATTACCTATAAAATACATAGACCAATTACCTTCCGATGTGCGTCTACTGTACCAGGTCGATCTACTGATATGCCCTCAAAATTGATTTACAAGGAAATGAGTTAAAATGTCCTGTTATTTTTATTTATCATTGTATATATAAGAAATAAGTTAACCACAAATTAATTTGCCCAAGCTTATCTAGACAATCACCTAGGAACTCAGAGGTAAAGATGAGGATTAAATATGCATCTGCCAGCTCTTCTAACACTGATGCCTTCCCAACAAACCATATTGTCTCCTATACCATACCACTTAAAAAAAACAACCCAGAAGAATAATAGTAGACAGGTCAGACAGTAACCGTGCCTGCTAATTGCTCTAGTTAGAAATGCAAACAAGAACTGACCTGATCTCAAACCAGTTCTCAGAGTGCATCTCCTCCAGAAGCCAGGCCAAGAGAACTCCAGTCAATGACTGTGGATAAAAGCTTTTCCGATAAACTCTCAATTCATTATAACAAATGGAGACTGTAAATTGACGAAGATTCTAATAAATTATTTCTTAATCCTGCTGTATCAATCTATCATACCAGGTACTACAAGGGAAAGAGCAGTAACACTAAAAGCTTTATGAAAGTCATCAGGTCTTTGTTCAGAGCTCAGCAGTGGCTGCAGGCAAGAAAAGAGTTACAGTGGAGGAGCAATGGTCACAAATGTGTCTAAAAACACAGCAGGTATACAGGACTCAGCAAGATCCTACACGGCCTCAGCTCTTCCTTACACTCAGGGCTAGGATCACAGTACACCAACCCAAAAATTACCTCAAACTGGCTAATCCAGTCAGTCCAGGAGAACTTAAACCAAGCTGAGTGATGAATATTAGATTCACATTATGGTACAGAGGTTGACAGTACCATAGGTAGGACCAAATCAGTCTGGTTGCTTCAGGGAACATGAGGAACAGGGTATTTCCTTCAATTTTAGGGAATATTTACAGTCATTACCAATCTCTACCCTATTATTAGTAACATTGGAATGCACAGATGTCCATTGTTTTGAACTCTTCTCTTGGTATTATCATATTAATTAAGTAAATGGCAATAGTGTTATTTCTTTTTTTGGTCATGCTAGCAGATAATTTTTAAACAACCAAAAAAAATCCCAAAAGTAATAGCTGCTTTCAAAACACTTGGTGTTAGCAAATAGAAACCAGTAACTCTAAAGAATTTTAAATAAAATTAACCTGATCAAA
The DNA here is from genome assembly GCA_013396975.1 of Bucco capensis. Taxonomy (NCBI): domain Eukaryota; kingdom Metazoa; phylum Chordata; class Aves; order Piciformes; family Bucconidae; genus Bucco; species Bucco capensis. The sequence goes on from VWZO01007383.1 coordinate 205,124, forward strand.
TAAATATACCTTGAAAACATTCAGGTGTGATCTATATTCACTGACTAGCTCAGAACCTGTATATTTCATTACTATTATGCACATCTGCCTGATTAATTTCTCACTGATACTTCTGGAGTCAGGAACTTAACATCGACTGCTAAAATGCTATGTTGATTTTGAACCTTTAAACCAGATCCTCATTATCTGTTTCTCTACATCACTACCACAAAGGAAAGGGTGATAAAGCTTCCAAGCAAGCACCTGAATTGGGACAGTGTGAGAGGTTACATGGATGGCCCTGTCCAAGTGTCTCATGCTGTGGAACCCTTCTTTGGTTAGAAATACTAATGTGTGCTCATCACGATAGTAGTCACTCAGGGCCCTGACATCCTATTGACTTCCAGTAACTCATGGGAACCTCCCAACAATCTGTATTTATCTAAGTACATCTGATTTTGTATAATGACAATGGCATCATTACAAAACCCCCTTCCTTTCCTGCTGAATGTTAGGTGCTTAAAAAGATCAAGTGACTTTTCCTATGATTCTACAAGTCCTGGGCAATTTGGTCCAATGAGGACTCAGATCTTGATTTTCTGATTTGTATCTCACAGCTCAGCTGAGCTCTTTATCTACCCATCATAGCTGCTCTGAGCTGCAACATCAGAGAGATCTAAAACCAAAAATGAACCAAGAAAGTTTGACTTTGAGTTGCATTTCACTACAGACATTTTCTAGGCACCACACCATGCTCACAAGAGGCAAGTCTGATGGGAATACTGCATGAAAGCCAGAAGTTTGAGTCCAGTATTGAAGGCTCAAGACTTCAGATAAAAACACGAAGTTTTGAAGTTCTCCTTGTAATACTATATTAGACTTACACATCATACAAGGGACTATTTCTTCTAGAAATAAATCTTGCAACAACTCTGGGAGGTAGAAATGTTGTACAGTCATTTTACAGATGAGGAAACTTAAGCACAAAGGAAAGTACCTGACTATCAAACTGACATTTACTCTCAACATCTAAAATAGACACTCATGCATCCAAATGATGACTTCAGTATTCATATTCAGAAATGAGCTTCTTAAAAATTCCAAAAGAGGAGTTGTCAAACAGTAAATGCATAAAATGCATTTAGTCAACTTTAGTTAACCTCTCAAGTTAACTAAAAGACTTACGAATAGACAACATCTACCTGGTAAATTTTCAAACAGCAACCCTAGAGGGAAAGCAGTAGTCTAAATATTAATAGCAATTCTTTAGCCACTAGAACTAGTATTAGCATAAAGAGAAGCCATTATTTTGTGGCTTAAGAGTGTGTGGTTGCAATGTTTATCACTTCAGTAAATGGGAAAAAAAAATCAATTCACAAATAGAAACAAGAGTAGGTCAGTTAACTACTACTATTGCCAAAAGTTGATTCATCTCAATAGGAGATAAAAAAATGTCTCCCTTAGCTAAAAGCAGTTTGTAATTATCTCCAACAGGACACTCTCCAAGACTTTTCTTCTGGGAGGCAGCTTTATGTTTTCCTAAACTGTGAATCTAGGGCATGCATCTCATTTTGATATTTTTTGTGCCTTCAGTTTTTGGTCATGACACCCTCACCCACCTGCCACTTCCCAAATCTCTTCTCCATGTGCAGAGAAGATGGCTCAGACAATACAGGAATGATTCAAACCACTTTGCATCACCAGCACCTGCGCTGCCACACACACCTTGGATCTGCTATGGCTTGCACTGCCTCTATCTCCTGCAATAAATTTTAATCAGATACTTTGTACCCAGTTGTACTCTTGTCTGAAGCCATCCAAAGTGCTGTTGTTGCTAAGGAAACCACTTCCCCCTTATCCTTGTACTTGGCTCTGCTACCTTCTCCTCTCTATCTCCCCTCCCTTTCCCAATTCCCTTTTTCCTTGGCTCCAAGGGGCAACTCTGGCATCATGTTACAAGCACTGAGCCATTTACCCCCACTTCCCTTAGAGTGTAAAAAAATGCCACAAGAAATCACTGCAACCAGAATTTGTGGTATCTAAGGCATGATCCTCCTTGCACAGACCTATCATGTTTAATTAGTTCCTATGCAGCAAGAGACAAGACAATCCCCAATGGGCTGAGAGAGTGAGAAAGAGCTCTAACCCACTGTGGAAAAAAAGGCAAAAAAGACCTCATCTCTAAGCTCTTCTTGCAGGAGATGAAAGAAGGAACATATGGAAAAGAGCAGAGATGAGCTGGATGCATGATTACTTGAGTATTTTCTTCTATCCTAAGCAATAAAGTTCCAGATCCCTTCAGTGTCCTCTGCAGAGCATTCACCTCTATGCAGGCCCCACTACTAGTAGAAGGAGTTGTTTACCTCTTTCAAAGAAATAAAGACCCCTGAGCCATTTGACTGCAGAACTGATATCTGACCCTTTGCCTCCTTCCAGTCTTCTAATGTTTAAATTATGCAGCTGACAAGCATACCACAGAAGCAGTTCCTCTTTAGGGTTATGTACTCAAAGCTCTGAGCAGAGCATAGAGAACTGCTCCATCACCATAAACCAATGAAGAAAAGAACAGAGTGAGGAGTTCAGCTTTCACCATCTCTCTCTTGCATGGCCAGACTCAGAAAGAAAAATGTAAGCCAAGCAGTTAAATGAGAAAGGCACAAGAGAAGCACACTAAGAAAAGGAAGTCAACAACATTAGAGCGCTTCCTTCAATAGGAGTTGATAAAACAGCATTTGAATAACACCTCAAGTTTTATTTTGTAGATGTTTTAGAGAAAAGCAAATGCATTCAACACATGCAAGTCCCTATGAAAAAACCTCAACTCTCCATTGTGCTTGTAATGGCAATTTTGACACATTTCAGCCTTTCCTACAATCACTGCTCTTCCTCCCCTCCATTTTGCTTTTAAACCCATTCACTCTGTATGGTGGGATGTAGAGGACACAAAAGGCAAAATTCAGAACTACAGAGCAAGTAACCTCTAATATTATAGAGGCTTCTCTATGGTTTACCTTTCCCAAACTAAGCCTCGTTGCCATTTGTATTGAGTGTAAGGATCCTACTGGGTCTGTTACAGTTGTCCTATTGACTGACTTTCTCTGGATGAATAAGTTCCTGTCAAGAGCACCACTAAATATCCACTTTAGAAAAGCACTTTTAGCCATAAAGAGCACATTTTCCCTTCCTTCCTAGAGTCAGAGCCAGCACTGCAAAGCAAAATGAAAATGCAGTCTTTGGAGACAGATATAATTCTAAATAAATACTTCCTTGGCATTAATTAGCAACACTTTTTTTACACCTGTGTTTTGTATAGGGAGTCAAACATCCCTCAACAGAATTTGCTTGTGCTCCTATACTTGCTACTGCTGCTTTACAAGTAATAATTACACCAAACACTTGTACTGCACCAGGCTTCAGATGCTTGAATAATATGAATCTGAATTCTCTAGTTGTGGATTTTTCTAGTCAAAAGAAGCTAAGATATTGATTAGAATGAACTGCTGTGGCAGCTTCTTAAGTGTTTCTTTGTGGTCAGAAATTGAAGCAGGGGTAGACCCACTGCACAAAACATCCACTAAATTCCAAAATGTTTATTTGGGACTTCAGTTAATATCCGGAAAATAACTGAGAGGAATGAAGCAGTGGTTCATCTGCATTCATCATCAGTGCCACAAGATAAAGGTTAAAGAAAAAGCCCTACAGAAACAAGACAGTGGAAAAGACAAAAAATAAAGGTCACTTTATTCTTCAGATTTGTAGAACAGCAGAGCCAATGCTCACTGAGAGACATAAGCCATGGATCTGTATTTGCCAGCAAAGAGAACAGCCAATTTCTTTGGGCTGTTTATGTCCAAAGGCTATGCAGTTTCTAATTGAAGGCTACTGCTCTCACTGACATAGACATTATATTGCTGATACTGTACAGAAAAGAGCCTTTAAATAATTTCTTAAATTATTTTCCATACAATAAAAATGTAGTAATTCTGGACTCACTCCTCAGCCCTTTTCTCCAAGCATAAATCATGAAAGATATCTGTTGCTTTGCTGGAATGATGGTCAGAGTTAAAGCTCCCACACCAAATGCAGAAGAATAGATACCTAACAGAAAGGTTCATGCACATATTGCTAAATATTTACAAAGTTTTATCCTCTGATCAATATTATCATCAATAAACCTACATGTTATAGAAAGTTCAGAGGCAGGTGGAAGAGAAATGTTGATGTATTCATCTGAAAACAAATAAATGCTAGCAAGACTGAAATTGTTTTGCAGAAGCCTTGAAATGCACAGCACCAGTGTGTCCCTCTATGAAGCACTGGCTCTGAAGGTAAATTAGTAGAATAATATTTTTCTCAAGCCTGCCACTTATGGCTGACTCACCAGCATGACTGTCTTCTGACGTACACTCTACTGCTATCATGTACTCCAAGGGCTCCTTAACATCAACAGGCAAAACCAGTATTTTCATTCTTCAGGTTTGCTTAACCTGGGTCTTGTGAATGCTTAGTTCACCTTGTCCCTTAGCTAGACAGAGGAGAATATCCTTATAACTATCTAAGATTTTCATCTGAGATATAGAATTCAGTATTTGAACACATGAATATGCAGTTAGGAGCCAGCAGCTGTCAGAAAATCATGCAGCTGTTCACTGGAAAAAAAAAAAACCAAGAGAGAAGTGTCTTAATCTCAGAGCTGTCTTGACATTTCTAGCATTGCTGGATCTGGCTGTGGTCTCAAAAAAAAAAAATCAATTCACAGAGAAGCCACAAATATCAGCTAATGCCTTGATTCATAAATTTTTATCCATGCTGGGATGAAAGTCCTATTAAAGTCAATAGGACTATAGTCTCATACAGTCTGGTTGCAGGAACAGAGAGGGTAAGAAGTCAAGAAGCCCTGGGAGATTAGGGCAGGAGTGTCCTTTGGAAACCAGCCCTAAACTTTTTCCTTCATAGAGATTCATGTTGTCCTCATTTTACTCACCCTGGACAGTCTGACCTAATGCAATTGCCTAGTGCCTTCATTCTGAGTAGTACCTAAATATTGGAAATGTTCCAAAAACTTCTTAAACTGACACTTCTGTTCCACACCAATTACTTATTATTCACAGACTTTGGAAAGAGTTCCTGGTTCCACTCGACAAATGCATTTATTGAGTATTGTGAATGAGAAGCTTGTATAAGACCAGGTAAATCATTGAAAGATTTGTTTTAAGGACTCCAGCTCACTCCCTCAGACCTGTTATTTTTAACGAGAGGGAAGAAAGGTTAGAGTAGTGTACAGCATAAATAATTTTTACCCAGTGACCTAAAACTTCAGGGTCAAGTCTTCTGTGGGTTTATTATCTTTTGACTTCAACTGACTAACAGATTTTTGGGGAACTTTTTAAAGAACAAATGTAGGTGTGTGGTTGTTTTTTTTTAGAAAAATAGTTTGTTTTAGCTATTGTCTCAGGTTCTCAGTGATGAATACCTTGAATATAGTTTCCTGAATGCATGATATGTGCCTGATGAAGAGGGGAACTAGAAGACTATTTAGCTGGTGACACTAATGAAGCTACACTGGGAATTGTTCTTACAGGACAGGCTTGATCTGGACAGACCGAAGAGTAGGGTAGAGGGGAACCTAAAGAAATTGGACAAGGACAAGGGTAGGATCCTGCACCTGAGGACTAACCCCATGTTTAAGTACAGGTTAGGGGTTGACTTGCTGCAAAACAGGCCTGCAGAGAAGAACCTGGGAGTGCTGGTGTACAAGTTCACCATGACTCAGCAATGTACCCTCCTGACAATGAGATCCTGGGGTGCATTAAAGAGAGCGTGACCAGCAGGTCAAAGGAGGTCTTCCTCCCCTTCTACTCTGCCCTAGTGAGGCCACAGCTGGAGTACTGGGTCCAGTTCTGGGCTTCCCAGTTCAAGACAAAGACCTGTTGGAGAGAGTCAAAGCGATGCAGAGATGCTGAGGGAACTGGACTTTCCACCCTCTGAGAGCCATGGGGCTACTTAGCCTGGAAAGGAGAAGACAGAGAGGATCTTCTCAATGCTGATCAATATCTAAAGGGTGGCTGTCAAAATGATGGGGCCAGACTCTTTTCAGTGGTGCCTGTTGACAGGACAAAGTGCAATGGGCACAAACTAGAACACAGAAAGTCCCATCTAAACATAAGGAACAACTTCTGCAGAAAAGGACTTGGGGTGCTGGTGGATGAGAAGCTGGACATGAGCAAACAGTGCATGCTGGCAGCCCAGAAGGCCAATGGCATCCTGGGCTGCATCAAAAGNACCTTCCTGGATATGATCCTGGGTGACTTGCTCCAGCTGAACCTACTTTTGCAGTGGGGTTGGATTAGATGATCCCCAGACATCCCTTCCAACCCCTACTGTTCTATGATTCTGTATTACACTAGAAGCAGAAACAGCAAAGAGGACAGACATTTTAGTAGTCAGATACATTAAATATAACTGGACATGCAATAATTAATATTTCAGAAACCTATGAAAGTAAATTGGCAGTAAAGAGCCAGAATTGCAACTTAGATTTCCAAGTCTCCGCTCCAAAACTATACAAGGTCAGGGATAGGATTAATTTCTTCTATGCAGGTTACACAGCCTCAATGGTTGTTTAAAAACTATATGACCATTAAAAGAATATGACTTGTGCATGAGAGGAAAGTGCAAGAGTGTTGAGTATTGTTTATCCCCCAGCTGATAAAAGTCAAGACCCACTGGTACTCTCCCAAGGTTATTGGTTGAGGCATGGGGTATTGCATTTCCAAGTGTTAAGTATTGTTTTAAGTGATGGCCCCATAACCCAGTGATGAGCCTTATAAGTACATAGGTTACCCATTACACACCTCATGGCTCACTTAAAAATACAGTATTGAGTGAGCCTTCAAATTCCTGACCCAAGATAGGAATAACATCAAATCTACAGGAGGTTCCCTCAAGAATGGTGGTACTTTGGTATCTATTTTTTTTTCTTTATGGCATTGCATAGGGCAGTTCAGCTAAAAGCTTTATTTTTGGACAGTTCTTTATCAGCAGTTGTACAGTAATGGACCACATAACTTTACAGCATGAAAAGTTGTACACACAGAGCTCCAGCTCTTCTAATGTCTCTTCCTATGCTACAAAACTCATGAACATGTGAAAGTAATTCCCATTTAGGGGAAAAGTTTTCATAATTGCTGTAAGCACATAGTGGAGGAATATTAACCTTTTTTTTTAAACATGCAGAGAAGTTCATCCACCTATATTCTGAAATCATCCTCTACAAATTATGGAATAAACCACACTTGTTGACTCTAAAGCAACCATGTGGTTGGCTGAACTGGCCAAGATATCTCCACATCACTTTCTTGAAGCATGGAAGGAGCTGGGCTAACAAAACCCCTACATCCTGTAGGCAGAGTTTGCAGCTGATTAGTCAGTCACACACTTATTATTAAGCTTATTAATAAATAGTTCTATTGCCATGGCAGCAGGTTAAAGTTAGAAGAAACTAGATTTGAATAATTTAAATATGCTAAAAATACCAACTTCTAGGCTTAAGTGGTTCTATTTGTCACTAGAATTTGTCATCCATATAGACAATTGCCACCTGTGTTGGAAAGTTTCCTTAGAAAACTCAGTCTCTGCACATATGCATACTTATCTCCTGTCTATGTATTCATACTCCAAAATCTATGTCTGGTAATGCCACTTGCAGGCAGCAAACCCAATAGTTGTTTCTCAAATACAGGGAATACCTGCAGCCTGATTTCTGTCATAAACCAATAACCAGATATTGGAAGAAGGTTGAATAGATTTAGTTTGATTCAGTATGGCCCAGCCCAGTTGGCTCTAGGAAAATCTCAGTATAATTTCATAAGTTTTTTCCTACAAGTTTACAACTGTACAAAAGCCACCCAAAAAAAAAAATTAGACTTCAAAAAGCAATTTTACAACACAAACATATAATAAAACTCTACAAAAGCTGCAGGGAATACCAAACTATATTGTCCTAGCAACTCAAAATAGTGACTGTGCTTGGACAAAACCAGTAACAAATCACAAAAATTAGCAGAGTTTCAGAAAGATGGTAGAAAAGGTGGTTCCCCTACATCAGTTTGCCAAATAACAAAACTAATTTTTTTGCTGTTCATAAGAATTCCTAGGTGCTCCAGAGCCTCCAAATTAATCCACTGCCAATCCCAATCAATATAAACCACTCACCTAAGTAAAATCATTCAGGTGCATTAGTGTTTCCAGGACTGTGTTTGCTAGCAATGGGAAAGAGACATGGCTCACAGTTAACAAAATTCTAAAGAATTTCTACCTGTGTCTGTATTTAGCACAAACAGTATTCAAGGTCTTCTTGGCTTGTCATATTCATTCCTTAATTAAAAAAAAAATAACAGGGAATATTAAACATCTTCCTTTTTCATCTTTCAATATGCAAATTATAGATCCAAGCCTACTAGTAGCAGCCTACTAAAAGATGTTGGCTGTGTGCCATGCAGGTGCAAGGGGAAAAAGATAATTTTAACATCAAGTGATTGCAACTGCAAATTTACCTATCTGTAGCCCAGTTGGGAAGCTGCTCTAATGGACACTGGATTGAAGAGGTTGAAAAAAGTAAAGGGAAAAGAATGTATTGCATAATACAGGAGAATATATGGTCAGCTCTGTAATTTAATATACTTTGGTAATGGGCAATTTTTCCCACTTTCTAAGGGGACAGAAAAAATGCTTTTTCTTCTCCCCCTTATTTCTGTGCCAAACCTATAGAGATTAAAACATTTTCATTTGCAATTTATAAGTGACTTCCCCTCCCCATCCATCTGGTCTAACTCTGTCCTGCTCATCAGACTCTAAAGCTGTGGACAGACACAGATGAATTTATTTTGACTGTAAGAACAAGTCCAACTCTTGCACAGTGGTGTTTTTTCTTCCCCGCTGTACCAATGAGGATGGTGAGACATTGCCACAAGTCATCAGAAAGATGCCCCATCCCTGGAAACTTTGGGGCTTGGAGAAACCTGATCTAGTTCAAGATGTCCCAGCTTACCAAAGTGGAGTTGGACTAGATGACCTTTAAAGATCCCTTCCAACCCAAAAGAGTCTATGATTTTCAACCTGTATGCCAGTAAAATTGACTATGTGCTACTCGGCCCACACTTGCTCTCAGTCCATGCACATCAACATGGCCTTGCACAAATGGGGAAAAGCTTTTGTACAGAAAATCACACGGAAATTGCTTCATCTGCAACATCATCTCTTCCAGGAGACCTCAAAGATGGTAACAGCCCAATATGACCAAAGCTGTGAATCGGTGCCCACTTCTGGCTCCATGGTCACTCCTAAGTTGGCAAACAACCACCATGCAGCCTGTGACATGCTACTTCAAAGGATGTTCTCCTCCCCCCTACATCCTGTACAGCTCAGTGTGAGTGTGGAAGCAAATACTTTGTTGATTTCTTTTCTGGAGGGAGGAAAAAGAATGAGGCAGCCTTACAGCTTTGATGGAGTAGAGATACCCTCAGCCAAAGGTCAGTATGGATGCAGTTGAGTCTACACATCTCTTCCAGATCCCCTGGGGCAGAGCAATCCTATTTTGGTAGGGTAAAAAAAAAGGCACTGAATGGCCTGTGATGAAATGACTGCTTTGCTTATGCCAGGCTGCCCATAGTGCAAGCAGAGGTGGGAGGCAGCAGAACTCTGGTCCTGGCAGGCCAAAGACACTGCTTGGGCATGACAAAAGGAGGGCAGCTCATTCCCAGAGATGGAACAGAAACTACTGAATTTTCCTCAAACAATGTCATTGCACACAACAGGAACAGGAGGCTAATTGGCAAATGAGGCTGCAGCAAGGAGCTTCTGGGAGGGCTATTAAAGAGAAAGAAAGCCAGCTAAGCTTGAAGAACAAGCTGATACTGATAGCTTGGTGAAATCCAGATACAGGGAGCCAGAAAGGTTTTAAATTTGAGCTGTTGCTGCAACCATGGATTTCCAGCACTGCTTCATTTGCTGCCCCTACTAGATTGCCACTCTGAATTTCTGTTAGATTATGCTGTGCTGGGAGATCCTTCTCCTGGGATCATTAGGCATGTCTCAATTTAGTTTTCCAATAAAAATCTGAAAGTTACAATTTAGTGGCACAGCTGCAGCTATTGAAACAGCTCTGGCTCTGCTGGCTGAGGGCTTTGAAGTGTGGAAGGAAGGGGAGAGGAACAGCTGCAGTACAGAGGAGCTGGTTAGGGACAGACATGGGAAAAGCATGAAAAGAACACAGAGGCTTCATATCAGCAGAAGCATCCAGGAGGAGAGAATGTGATGCATAGCAATAGAGACTGTTTCATTATGTTGCTTTTTCATTCTTTAATGAATTAAGAAATCTTGTTCCATTCAGGGCCAAGACTAGCAGTTTACATCCCTGTTCATCCTGCTGTTCATGCCATTCACAGTCCTCCCCACATGTGCTGGGTATGACCTGCTTATACCCAAGATATCTTGAGTATCTTATAAAAAGAAGCAAAACCAAGAGATCTACTCACGGCACAGGGCAATTATACAGCCTAGCACCACAATGAACAGGATGTCATGCTTGCAGACCTCATGGGATAGCTTCTCATAATTTGTAGATGCTGATCCACGTGTCAGTTGTGTTCCCCATGCAGCCAGTTTAAAAATCTCAAATGATACTTTGGTTATATAAATTATATCAATGGAGACATATAACCAAACTGTAGATGGACTTGAGAATCAAAACAGGTCTTGAAAGACATAATACTCTCATCTGTCATTCTTTTAATTGACACACCTAGGTCTTTTGGCTTTATGTATTTCACAAAAGAAACAATATGAAGAGAATAAGAATTTGACTGAAAATCTGAAGGCAGAAGATGTAAATATTCACAGAATTCCAAAGGAAAAACGAAAATGCACACTAAAAGGAAGTATCAGCAAATTTGGAGATAGTTAAGATTGTCCCTGGGGTTAAAAAAAACAAAACACAAAAACCCTTTGAAAGTACAGGAAGGTTGATGTTAAAGGATAGACTATCAAGAGCATAGTATCAAATAAACCTGGATCAGGGAAAATGGAAGAAATAAAAAGAGTCAGAACTTCTTAATCCAGATAATCAAAAGCAAATTGTATTTAAAGTGGAATTGTCCTGAAAGTGGAAATATAATTAGGGACAAGAGTAAAAGAGTAGCGTAAGCGTGTAGGCATAGAGGGCAAGTTATAACCAGCCATTAATATAAATGAAAACAGAAAAGATCCTCTAGAAATGTATCATCTGTAACAGAAGATAGAGCCATGAAGTTCCCTTATTTTAGTCAAACAAATAACAAATGCAGAAAAGCCTCGAGTACCCAAGGCCTGCCTTCAGTTTTGACTAAGGTTAATTACAGCCAGATACTTGAACAATTAATTCTTAACTAGGAGATAAAAGTGTAGGACAGGAATATGAGAAGGACAGGTTGAAGAATACTTAAGTTAGGCACAGTCAAGTTTTAGAGACAAATGAAATACATTTTCAAGTACTCAAGAAATTAACTTCAGCCATCTAAGAACCATTAGCAATTATCTTTGAGAACTTGGAGGACAAGGAAATCCTGAGGGACCAGGGAAGGGCAAAGAGTGTTGACTCTCAGAAGACAGGAAGAAGGTCCAAAGATTTAAAGATCAGTCAACCTTCCTTTTATACTTGGAAGTATTAGAACAGTGCTTAAAGTGATGAGACAGAAATGTGAATGTAGATGGCATCAATGTCTTGAGAACAAATCTTGAGAGTCTTGAGAGACTTGATGGCGAGGTCCCCTGGGACACTGTCCTTAGGGACAAAGGATCTCATCACAGCTGGCAGTTCTTCAAAAATACTCTTCTTAATGCACAAGAAATTTCCATCCTTCTATGCAAAAAAATCAAGCAGGGCAGGAGGAAGACTGGTGTGGCTGAGCAACGACCTGCTTCTCGGGCTGAGGCGTAAGAATGAAACGCACAGGCAGTGGAAGCAGGGACAAGTAGCCTGGGAAAAGTACAGGGAAATGGCTAGGAACTATAGGAATGGGATCAGGAAGGCCAAGGCGCAGATGGAGCTAAACTTGGCGAGGGATGTAAAAAATAACAAAAAAAGGGTTCTAGAAGTATATTAATCAGAAAAGGAAGGTCAGGGTCAGTGTTGCCCCTCTGTTGAGTAAGGAAGGAAATTTAGTCATGAGGGATATGGATAAGGCAGAGCTGCTCAATGAGTTCTTTGTTTCAGTCTTTACTGGTAGCCAAATCTCCTGCAATGACCAGGACTTGGTAGCCCCAGATAAGTGTTGGGGGAGTGAGGGGCCTCCCACTGTATTTGAAGAACAGGTTTAGCATTACCTACTCAAACTTGATCAGAACAAGTCTATGGGCCCTGATAGCATACATCCTAGGGTCCTGAGGGAATTGGCTGATGTTGTTGCAGGACCACTCTTCATCATATTTGGCAAGTCATGGAAGTCAGATGAAGTCCCAGGTGACTGGAGGAAGGGTAACATCACACCCATTTTTAAAAAGGGTAGAAACGATGACCCAGGGAACTACAGGCCAGTGAGCCTCACCTCTGTGCCTGGGAAGGTCATGGAGAGAATAGTCTTGGAAGTGATGTTAAAGCATATGAAAGATAAAGAAGTGATACTAAGTAGTCAACACGGATTCACTAAGGGCAAATCGTGCCTGACCAATCTGGTGGCCTTCTATGATGGAGTGATTGCAGCAATTGATGAGGGAAGACTGACTGATGTTGCCTACTTGGACTTTTGCAAGGCCTTTGATACAGTTCCTCATGACATCCTTATCTCAGAACTGGAGAGATATGGATTTGATGGGCAGACCGTTCGGTGGATAAGAAATTGGCTGGAAGGACACAACCAAAGAGTTGTGGTCAATGGTTCTTTGTCTAGGTGGAGAGCAGTGACGAGTGGTGTCCCTCAGGGCTCTGTCTTGGGACCCGTGCTCTTCAACATCTTCGTTAATGACCTAGACATGGGTATCAGGGGCACCCTCAGCAAGTTTGCAGATGACACGAAGCTGAGTGGTGTGGTTGATATGCCAGAAGGGTGGGATGCCATCCAGAGGTACCCAGATAAACTCCAAGAGTGGGCCCATGAGAATAAAATGGAGTTTAATAAGTCCAAGTGTAAGGTCCTGCATCTGGGTAGGAGTAATCCTAGGTACGAGTACAGACTGGGTGAGGAACTCATTGAAAGCAGCCCTGCAGAGAAGGACTTGGAAGTTGTGATTGATGAAAAGCTGGATATGAGCCAGCAATGTGTACTCTCAGCCCAGAGAGCCAACGACATCCTGGGCTGCATCAGGAGAGGCATGAGCAGCAGGGCTAGGGAGGTAATTCTGCCTCTCTACTCTGCCCTCGTGAGGCCTCACCTGGAGTACAGCATCCAGTTCTGGGCTCCTCAGCATAAAAGAGATGTGGACCTTTTGGAGCAAGTCCAGAGGAGGGCCACAAAGATGATTAAGGGATTGGAGAACCTACCCTACCAAAATAGGCTGAGACAGTTGGGGTTATTCAGCCTGGAGAAGAGAAGGCTTCGAGGGGATCTTATAGCAGCTTTCCAGTACCTAAAAGGGGATTATAAGATAGAAGGGGAGAAACTTTTTAGGTGGTCTGATTGCAATAGGACAAGGGGGAATGGCTATAAGCCGAAGGAGAGGAAATTTAGATTGGAGATTAGAAGGAAGTTCTTTACTCGGAGGGTGGTCAGGCACTGGAACAGGTTGCCCAGAGAGGTTGTGGATGCCCCATCCCCAGCAGTGTTCAAAGCCAGGCTGGATGCGGCCCTGGGCAACCTGGTCTAGTGATTGGCACCCCTGCCCATGGTGGGAGGGTTGGAACTAGGTGATCTTTAAGGTCCCTTCTAACTTGGCCATTCTATGAATCTACGAAATTAACCCAATCACTGAAAAGATGTTTTTCTGACACTGATGAGCACTTGCAAAGTTGCAGGCATACTCCAGTAAGGCTTTTGACATCTAGATTGTCTCATAAGTAAACTCAGGAAATATGGCTTAAATTAAGTTATTATGAAGTGTATAGAGAGTTGGTTTAAAAATAGCACTTAATGCTCTTACCTTTGATCATCCAGTAAAATAGAAAGATACTTTTACAGCAGGCCTCTCCTGGACTTTGTTCTGTTGTGTATTTTCATCTGAGGCAGTGAAACTGACTCCACATCTTCATAGGGCTGAGAGATTATTCATGTTCTCACAAAGCTGGGTTTGTTGTTCCAAAGTAGCAAACAGATAACAGAACAGCATTTTGCTAGAGGACTGGAAATAGTTATTGGAACATGGAGACATTTCTGTATGGATTGCCTTCCATGAAATACTGTATGTAGTTACCATGCTCAGCAAGTCTAAGGATACCTCCCTGCTTCTGAAATAAATCAGGTAGCAAAGCCAAGCACAAGTGACAGTGCTGAAGACAGATAGAAGGAGATGAGGATTTATCAGCCTAGATAAGGGCTTTGGATTCCTCATTAGTTACATTCACTGTAGTTGAGCAACTGCATAGCCTCCTCCTTCTCCAGACTGGGGGGACAAAGCTAGCTACAACTTGCTGGAAATTATGCGCTAATGAAAACTCCAATTCACTTCTAATCTAAGAACTAGCAACGCAGTTGTATTTATACCTCATCGGGGGGAATCATAACAAAGAAACAGCCATTCTGCAGCAGTTGGATCCAAATCCTATTTCGGACTTCGAAAACACAAGTAGTCCTTATCACAACTGAGCAAGTAGTGTAACACCACCCATACAGGAATATCTTCTCTTGAATCAGCCAACCATAAGAGCAAGGTAGCCCAGCTGAAAAGCAGGCCTTGTTATCTAGATGATGTACTTGTCTGGTACAGCAACCTGGCTCTTGGTACTCAAAGCATATCTTATTTAAGACCAAAGATCAGAAAATAATTTATCCTGTTTGCTAGATTCCATTCACCATCTCCTCTAGAAACAGATAAGGAACATCCTCTCCCTCACAAAATCAAAGCACCTCTTCAACATCTGAAACAAATTTGAAAGCCATAATTAATAGAAGACCAACTAGTCACAGTAACAGAAAAAACATACAGCACCCTGTGCCTAGTTTGTTTTTTTTGTTTTTGCACATACAGCACCCAAACTCCACCACTGTCTTTCCTTAGGAAAAACTATGGGTATGGCCCTTTTGTAAAAAGAAGTAACACTGATGAATCTGGAATGGTTTAGTAATAGAAATGATCTACAGAAAATTTTTCCTTTGCCTCTAGTATTGAAAATACACCATACAGTTCTTCCCCCTTCCAAGGGGCTCACAGCTATTTTTATGCATAATATGGCTTGACCCAGAATATTATTAATTCAAGGAATATGTGCCTTGACAGCAGAACTGGAGATGAAACTAAGCATGCTACTGTAAATTTAAATTGTTGATATGATAGTTGCATATTAATCAAAGCAAAAAGTCACTAAGGTCTTGCATATTGAGGTAAATTAGATTCACATGAAGGGTCCTGAAAAACAGTGTGAAAGGAGTTCTTCCTTACTTGTGCTCTTCCACATGATTCCTTGACTTCAAGCCCAAACACCACTAGTGAAACACCACCAAAACCAGGAAAGAAAAAAAAAGGAATGGGTAAGATTAAAGCTATTACTTTTCCATCTGCAGACTTCTCAGCAAGCCAGTGGGAGTATGAACATGTATTTGGAAAGAACAACAAGGGAGAAAACTGCTTGTGCATCTTTGCTTCTTTAAAAGTATTAACTCTACGTGAAGAACTTAGAGAGAAGGTTAGGCTTCCCAATTTTGGCTGAATGATGAGTATATTTAGCATGAATGCTTTTGTCTGAAATTAGTGGGTTGAGAGGTTAAACTTCAAGTTGTATTTTCTAGAAATTCACTGGATTGCTGTGTCCACAGCAAAAAAAATAATTCAGTTATTTCCCTAAACTGCTCTTTTTGGGTCACTAGCATTACTCTTCGCACCATTGATTTGGTCACTAGCAGATCTTTCAACCTTTGTGAGGCCAGACTTCTCATGGAAAACATGAGTAGAGAGTTCTCCTCTACTTCTTCACAAATATTGCAACTCTAATACAAAGCAGCAAGACAGGTCACCATCCTTTTTTGTCCAAGTAATGAAGTGTTGCAAAGCCACGTCCCCCAGGCATTGTGTAAGCAGACATGCACAGATCCCACTGTGCACTGAGACTTGAAACTACAATACAGCATTAAAAGGTATATTTTTTGCCTCAAAGTCCATTTATAATTCCCATCAACACTTATGGGAGCTGTGCAAACCCATTAAGAAAGAGATGAATATACTTCCCTCCTGAGCACAGCCTTGAATTACAAACCAAAAAGAGCTACAGAGGTCTGACACCTGAAAGGAAACCTTGAAAATCTAATGGAGATGCATCTGCTTCTCACTCCAGCAGCACTACAGCACAGTGCTATGCTCACCTTCACTGCTGTCATTATGCAGATATACTCTCTACGGTAGAAGTCAAGAAGTGCTAATGGTATTTAAAATCCATTTCCAAATCAGCCCTCTCTGCATCTCCCTACTAATCAGTAGCTGTTTACTTGGCTGAAAAATAAAATATCATCAGTACTCTGCTATTTTTACATAGAAAAGTCAGATATTTATTCAAGGACCAGAGATCTTCAGCAGGTTTCCAAGCTACTTTGGTAGTTGTCATTTCCAAAGTATTTCTTGCTTTCCATTTATGAACAATAGTCATAATGAAACATCATTTGGAAAACAGGAAAGTAAAAATCAGCTAATAGCTACTTCTTCCCACCATCATCTGCCCAGGACACAGACACTGATAACTTTTCATAGACTCAAAGCTGTTCTTAAAAGCACTTTGTGGTAGCCTTTCTCACCTCCAAAACTGCAGGAGTCTCAAGGCCAGGTTTTGATCCTCCTCAAACAAAAATTTAAAGTCCAGGGATGTCAACACCTGCTGAAGCACAGGCATCTACCTAGACACAGAAAGAAATTAAACAGCTTCACCTAGCTACAAATACATCTCAAGTACATTCCTGTTATAGGTTAGCAAAGGCATATAGTGCTTTTGGGAAACTTCATAAAAGAGTTTGGCATAATAAACACCTGAAGATAAGTACAAAGATCAGGGTTTATAGAGCCATTGTGCTGTCTACTCTTTTGTATGGTTCGGAATCATGGGTCATCTATCGCCACCACCTGCAACTCTTGGAGCGCTTCCATCAGCGCTGTCTCCGTACAATCCTAAACATCCATTGGTCAGATCATGTGACTAATACATCTGTCCTAGAACAAGCAGCAGTTTCAAATATTGAGGCCATGCTGCTGAAAACACAGCTGCGCTGGGCAGGTCACATCTCCAGGATGAAGAACTACCATCTTCCTAAAATTATGCTTTATGGTGAACTTGCCACTGGCTGTCGTAAGAGAGTAGCCCCGAAGAGGAGATACAAGGACTCCCTGAAACAACATCTCAGCCTTGGCCATTGCATTGGGTTTGGCTGAGATGGAGTTAATGTCCCCATAGCAGTTTTTTTAGAAACACTGTGCCTTGGGTTGAAGATAACCTGTGATGTTGTGACTACTGCAAGGTTGGCACAGCACCAAGGCGATGGGATGGACAAGATCCTGGGAGGGGACATAACCGAGACAGCTGACCCAAACTGACAAAAGGGCTATTCCATACCATGACATCAGCTCAGGGATAAAAGGCAATTGGGGGGAAGTATGGGTTGGAAGAAGACATCTGACGCCTGAACAAACACTACGCGTTTCAGATCCCTGCTTCCCAGGAGAAGCCTGTTATGGGAAGTAGAGACTAAAACTCAATTTTGCTTTGCTTCGCGCACGTGGCCTTGACTTTCTTTATCTTGCTTATTAAACTGCCTTTACTAAAACCCACCGATTATTTCCATCTCGTTCTCTCCCTCTTGTCATGCTGTAGGTGGTGTGGGGCGAGAACGCGAGAGAGAACCTTGGTGGGTACCTGGTGCTCAGCCAAGGTCAACCCACCGCAGCCATATTGATCACCTTAACTGCTCTACTCTGGCCTCCAATTGGGAGCTCTGCACACACACTATTTTTAATGCAGCTGACGTTTTTGAGAAAGCATGCAGGATCACTCTTGAGGAGAAAGGACAGCATAGAAAGAATCGTGTCTTGCATAATATACCACCTAAGGAGTACTTCTGCTGTGCCTTTTGTAACCGGTCTTTTCTATCTCATATTGGCCTTTTCAGCCATCAGCACGCTTGTAAAAAGCATGGGTAGAGCCCTCCCTGGATCTTCGCTTGCGAAGCCTAGCCATGATGATGACATTCCTGTCAGCAGCACTGACCTGCCTGAATTTCTGTAGCCCTCACTAGTCTGAGGAGTCCACCTTGCTCTTCCCACCAAAGGATGCAGCAGCTGCAGTGATAATTTGAGATTTCATCCTAATTCAGCACACTGCACTCAATTGCTAAAGGAAGAAGAATTATCACAAGTGACTAGACACAGCAAGTTGAATATAAACAGGTGTCCTTTTTCTATGAGAAAAAAATCCTCCAAAAAGGAAAAATGCCATGCCTGGGGTTTGAAGCTCTCTTATCAGAATTCAACACCTCACCAACACCTCTAGGTAGAGCAAACACCACACATGAAAGCAAGCTCCGGTGAGGAAATGAGTGAAGCAAGATTTTCTCAACACTACACTTAATTCACCCTCCTTTTTTCCCTCCAACGTATTTTCACCACCATCCCTACTCACTCCAGAGGACCTCCTGCCCTGTGTCTCTCCTGGAGCAGATGCAGCCATGCCTGTATACACGTCAAGACACATAAGCCTCATGCTATAGTGGGTGGCTCATAACATCATAATAAATGGCTTTAGGGGACAGTGGGAAAGGGTGAAGAGTGCTGGAGCCTCACAAATTATTGCAAAGGAGAAAGTTCACCAAAACACATCCTAGTAGCAACAAGCAGACTACAAACTAGCTAGTTTGCAGCTCTGCTTGGGTTAATGAACTAGAGAAGCCTCTACATAACATCAGGAGAGAGCAAGTCTTAGCTTTCTAGCCACATCTCTTTTGTAATGCAGAAGGTTCAACTTTTCGATTATTCCTGGTGGTTTATATATAAGCTTTGTTCTAAACTCTTAATCCATGGCAATGGGCTAAGCAGGTGATCCTGAAAATTGATAACACAGCAAAGGTTGGTTCAGGCCTGAAATAGTATGGATATTAAATGGCTCTTAAGCAAGGCAAAATGATTAGTCATTGCAACTCCTAAGTAAGTTCTGATTTGAAATAAAAGGTCAATATTTCTTTTTTAAATTTCACCTTCACTGAAATACTGTTTTGACAAGTGTCTGCAATGGTTTGGGTTGGGTTCAGTTTTTTTTCAAACAGAGAAAATTTGAAGGCAAAAGCTTTTTCAAAGACATTTTAATCAAAGCTCTGAAAATACAGCTTTCCTACTTTTTGTTAAATTTTGCTTCATAAGCATTATCAAACAGCTATATTCAAACATGCAGGCTGTCAAATCTGTGCTTTGTTAAAGACTCCATGGTAAACCTCCACACTAGTACTTTTAATCACTTTATTTAATCACTTTATTGGCTTTTACTGTGTTTGGAGGGAGGGCTTTTGTATTATTTTATTAAACTGCGTCCCTACTCCCCAGCCGCATTCAAGGCCAACACTGAGGACTGTATGCCTGTACTCAGATTGGCCAGATTTCTGCTCTGACCTGCTATTTCAGATGATTCCACTTTTCCATGCTGACTAGACACCCCTCCTCTCCATTATACCTTAACCAAATGCAGTCTTTCTCCCCTGGCAACAGCCATTTGCACTGTTCAAGGAAACACTGAACTGAAAAACAGATTTGAGTCAGCTGCAAAGCCTACTGCACTTAGGAACCTCAGCTTTCATTTGTCTTAGAATCATATAATGGCTCAGGTTGGAAAGGACCTTTTAAAGGTCATCTAGTCTAATGCTCCCTGCAGTAAGCAAGGGCATCTTCAGCCAAATCAGTTTGCTCAGAGTCTTGTCCAACATGATTTTGAATATTTCCAGGGATGGGGCATCTACCGCTTCTCTGGGCAATCTGGGACAGTGTCTTACCACCCTCAGCATAAAAAAATCTCTTCCTTATATCTAGTCTAAATCTCCCTCTTTCAGTTTAAAACCATTTCCTCTTGTCCTGTTGCTACAGACCCTACTAAACAGCTTTTTCTCATCTTTCTTATAAAGCTCCTTTATGTACTGATTATGTCTTACCTGGCCAGTTCCACCAGTGAAATGCAAAGCACCTGCCATCTAAGAAGAAAACCAGGCTATACCTACTTTGTCACATGTAATCATCCAGAGCCACCACTGCACACTCAACACAGCTTAATACAGAATGGTTTCCAGTAGAGTTCAAAGCAGACTAATAAAGTTGGAAGACAGTAAAAAACAAAGGGAATAAAAATAAGAACAAGAGATGCTGAATATAATCTGGAAAACAGACAACACTAAAAGAGGACTTCTCTCAAATTCTCATTCAATAAATATAAATATAATTACCCAAACATGCAAAAAGGACAAGGCAGTAGCAAAAATCTATTATCTTAATATTATTTAAGAGATTCGTATTTTCTGATGCAGAGCAAAAAAGTTGAGCTAATGATGAACAGATTTCAATACTTTCTCAAAAAGGTGATAAAAAATTAGACATTCAGTATGCACATAAAATATGTGTAAGCACATTCACACTCTGGATGACAGAAGATGAACATATTAAGGCAACTTCCTGACCTAAGAGCAAGAAGTCCAATGTGGTTCATTTACTAGAGGTAAGAGACCAGCAGTGTCATCCAAAAATGCAACCTCACATCCAAGAGCAGTTTGACACACTAAAGGTATTCAATATTTGTCATTAAATTCATTATCTCAGTGGAAGCCAGCTAAGCAACTGTAACAGTAACTTTTGAGAGTTACTGCATACCACAGAAACACGAGTATTTTTCACTAGGGAACACAAACATAAGGAAATGCAAGAAATTCTGCAACCTATCAGCATCTAAAAAGAAAAAAAGCATCCAAAACTCTCTCCTTTAAGAGCCAAGAGTGAGACACATCCACTGGTCAAGGGAAAGTGAGTAAAATAGGTTCATTTTTGTACAGACACTGAAGAATGAGCAATAGCATCCTTTGAAGGAGGCAAACAGACCTCTCATTTTTGTTTGAGAAGGTCTGGTATGGCCACCAATGGTAAAACAGTATTCCATGTGAATAACTGTACTCTCAAAGAGGTGCCAACATCTTAGAGGACCAACAAGTTCAAGTGGTATTGAAATGCATCTCAAATGAATTGAGTGTAACAAACTTGGCTAGTGATCTGGTAGTTGCTTGAAATTGCATTCAATGTTGTGATTGTTAAGCTTGGATGCAAGAAGAGCAAAGTGCTTTATGTGGGGGAATTCAGGGGTAAATTTAAGCAAGGTACTTAATGAATGCTGGTCAAACATCTTCCCTAAACAACTCTGAAAATCCACATGTATGCCAAATTTGAGGGGGTTTGCTTTGAGAAAAAGGAGTCTAGCAGTTCAGGTATCATGAACTCTAGTATTTGTATTGGGGGAAAAAACTGAAACAGGGTCTAGGGAAATGTGGAGAACATGTCACAACAACACTGCTTCCAGACTTGGTGGTTAGGGTTTTGGAAAAGGAGAGACCACACACCTTTTTACAGACAAATAGGACTGCTGTGAAGATTACTTGTTTCTGCAGCTTCAGAGACACAGTCTAATAGCTGTCAGTGTAAGTGAAAATGCCTTCTGGGGATGAGAAATCACTTCTGTTGAAGTGCTTTTCCTCCTATTCCTGAGACTCCCATGCAAGACACATGTGGCCTCCTGAATGCTGGCTTTGGGGAAACACAACCTCAATTGAGCACTTTCCACATTCACTTTTTCACCTGAGCTCACAGAATTGTGACTAATGACTCCAATACCAGACTGCAGATCTTCAGCCATGAACAAAATGAGAAAAACCCTCATTTTACTTGCCTGGACAATATATTTCAGACAACTGTATAATCAGAGCTATACCTGGCTGTGACCCAGAAGCCCTCTGAAGAAGGTTATATGTTTCTGCAACCAACAGTTAAAATAGGAACTTTCAAACTGAGAAATAGTTAGTGTGGGTTTTAGAAGTATATTTACCTCCTATCATTAAACAGATAACATCTTGACTCAAATGATGGCCAATACTGTTCTTTAAGCTTTCAGGAACCTTACAAGTCAAGAAGGAGAAGCACTTAGTAAAAGAAGAAAGAGGTAAGAAGTCACTTTTACATTCTCCCTCACATATAGTGGAAAAAATATTATATACCTTAATCATTGGCAAGCATACCTATATACTTAGCTATATTTTGCACTCACAGAGCTCAAAGCCACATTAAAGCAGCAAGATTCAGTCACATTTCCCAAAAGAAAAATTCTTCTATATAGCTTAGAAGGTGAAATGTTCATATTTTATTATATTGTTATTACCACACAGCAGACATTATCCACTGCTCCTTTACTGAGGTAATAGCTGCCAGATCTTGTTATTGACTTTCCACTGAAGCCTCAATACTGAACTGTCAAAGAATTCTTTAATTTCTGTATCCCAGAAATTAAAGGATCATCACATACCACACAGTATTGGGCCAAAAAAGTGCTTAAAGAAATGAAAGATGAATTATTCACTGACTATAATTTTTACATAATAAACAGGAATCTTAAAGTTACTCTACTATTGACTATGATTTGCTGAAAGAGATTTGAGACAAATCCATGCTTCAACTCAACCACATATGGAACTTTGGCACTTGAAATTAGAAATTCTTCAACAGTGTTTCTTCAGGTCTTGCTTTGTGATGTGTGACACCAACACAACCCTCGACATGAGAAGACTTCCGGCCTTTCATGCCATTTCACACAGAAAGATTGTGTGTTATGTTATAGCTTAGGTGTTCTCTCATTCAGAGGTTATCAGACAAACATCCCTTGTGGCTAAGTGCTTGTAAATACAGTACTGAAAAAACTAATTAAACTGTTTTGATGATAGCTGCATAATACTTAATAACCCTCACAGTGGAACAGCTGTGCAAAAAATAGTAAATTAGCTAACATTTTTAGGAGTGTTACATTAATACCGTGTTTACATGACTGCAGGCACTAAGAACCCCTAACAGTCTGTGTGACCAGGCAATTGCTGGCATGGGTTTGGGGCTAATAACAGTGGATAAGTGTCACCTCGTGTGTTCTGAGGGTCTAGGCACAGTGGAACACTGCTCTGTATCACTCCCTTCTGTAAGTGTAGGTACCACTGTGAGGCATTTATTTTCAACACAGATATATCTTTTTGGTAACCCAGGTTTAGACATCTTGGGTGCAAAAATGTTACAGAAAAGCAGATAACCAAGCAAAAATCCAACTTGCTTATTATCTTCTGGTAAGGAGCTTCCTTTTCATGATAGGAGTGTTTTTAGACTGAATGTCAACTCTCCCCTCTTTGCTCTATAGGGAACCTCAACACAGTTTGAATCTGAATACATCTGATTAGAAGGGACCTTTAAGGGTCATCTAGTCCACCCCCCCTGCAGTCAGCAGGGACATCTGCAAATAGAGCAGGTTACTCAACCTCAAACAACCTGACCTGGAAAGTTTCCAGGGATGGGGCATCTACCACCTCTCTGGGCAACCTGGGCCAGTACTTCACTACCCTCAGTGTAAAAAATTTCTTCCTTGTATTAGTCTAAATCTACCCTCTTAGTTTAAAACCATCATCCATTGTCCTGTCACAACAGGCCCTGCTAAAAAGTCTGTCCCTATCTTTCTTCTAGGCCCCTTTAAAGTACTGAAAGGCTGCAATCATGTCTCCCTAGAGCCTCTCTCTTCTCCAGGATGAACAACCCCAACTCTCTCAGCCAAACCTCACAGCAGAGGGCTTCCAGCCCTCACATCATTTCTGTGGCTGTCTCAGCACAGGAGAGAAATGGACCCCTTTGTGTGGTCCAGAGGACTCCAAAGCTGGATCCAGCACTGCAGGTGAGGTCTCCCCAGAGCAGAGGTGCAGAATCCCCTCCCGTAGTCCTGCTGGCCATACTGCTTTGGATGCAGCCCAGGATACTGCTGGCCTTCTGAGCTTTGAGTACACGTTGTGAGCTTACATCCAGATTTTTATCAACCAGTACCCCCAAGTTTTTCTCTGCAGGACTGCTCTTCATCACATCATCCCTCAGCCTGGGTTGATACCAAAGATTTCCCTGACCCATGTGCAGAATGGCCTTATCAATTGGGATTTCTGGATTCCACTCTGGGACCAGAAAATAAGAGCTAGAGGATACAGTATATACAGTGACTCTCTTCTTACTTGAGCTAGCTCATATATCCCATAGTTAGCCATTTTGCACCAAATCACCATGCCCTGTCAGTTACTGTGACTGCATCTCAGTCACAAATGGTCTCACAACAAAAATCACTCTTCTCCATGCCTCGGCAGCAGAATCAGTTTTCACAAGCCACAGAAGCCACAAACAGATCACTGTAAGGGACAGATTACAAACAAACATTTCAACTTCACATGCACATGGAAGAAAGGGGACAAAGCAAAATCAATAGCAATATGCTTACTAGCATGTGTCTTAGCCACAGGCTTGCAGCACAGAATGCAATATACATAATGTAAACATTTTCAGTACAACACAGTTCAATAAAATGATAGATATTCCAAAAATAAAGCCTCTCCCAAGAAACAGAACACAATATCTGCCCAAAAAAAAAAAATCCTTGTAGCCTCAGCAATCAGTATACAATAATATATGCCTTCAAGGCTAACTTTGTAACAACAAGGCCTTTCTGGAAAAAAAAAAAGTAGAGTTTCTTATATATTGCAGTCCTGCAGACAGAACAGACAGACACCCCAGAGCTGCTTGCTAGAAGGTGGTGATCAGTAATGCTTGCATGGAGATGTATTTCTGGAGGGGGCTGCTAGCTGGAAAACTCAGGAGCCTCAGGGGAGAAGAGAGTAGATCTAAACAGAGTCCTACAGGCTCCTGCATGGTGACAATGAGCTTTCCCAGTAGAATGTTGTCTTCCTCACAGCACTATATCTTCCAAGTGGAAACAACAGGAGTATAAAGCAAAAAATTAACACTTTAAAAAGTAGAATTTCCATTTCCAAGAACTTTGAAAGGTCCTTGTTCCTCCTGCACTTCTCACCTCTCTTCAGTGCCACCCTGGGACTAATTTCATACAGCATTGCCAAGGTTTCATCCAATTGCTGTATGGAAAGGAAACACAAATCCATCCTCACTGTCAGTTTGGCAATCATCTCGGGGTTTTTTTAAAGTAATCCCCCAGTGCATGTGAATTGTAGGAGAAAAATCTGAATTTGACAGCCATGTCTCATAATGTTCCACATAAAGATGTATCATAGACTTCTCAAAGTCTTCAAAACACTTAGCTGGACTTGTTGCATTAGAACAGACCAACTCCTTATTCAGGATCTTCCTATCCAAAAACTGATCTTCTTCATTATTCCAGCCAACAGGCAAGACCCAGCAGCTGGGAGGATGACAAAGCAAGTAAGCACTGCTTTTTTTTCCTTAATATTTAATGTTTATACTGAGGAGCCTCAAAACACTGAAGTGTAGCCCAGTTAAATGCAGGAGCTAAGGGTTTTGTCTAATTGCTCTTTTTTTTCATCTTGCCAGGTTATTTGCTTTAATCCTGTCACCACAGTGACTTCTACAACCTAATTATACCTTGCAGAACCAAGTGAAAAACTAAAAGAACATGGCCAAGGTTTCTTGAACACTGTCTGAAGTCATTAATAAAAATGAAAAATCATTTAGAAAACAGTTCTCCAGGAAAACCAGAGAAAGCCAATTCTTCATATGACTATTTTTCCAGAATCAGTATTTTTCCTGCTGCAAGGTTTGTGTAATTAAAGAATGTGATTTTGGATGGCAAAAGTTTCTTGAACCTTGAATGACTGACTACTATTTTTTATTATGTTAATTGAAGTGGTAAAAGTGTTTCCTGACTGACACTAATTGATGGTCCCTCCTGGGGCTTAATTGACATGAGTTTATCTCTATAAACCTGCACTGTTAATCTGCTTCTTAACTTTGAAAAATGTTTGCAGCTCAAGTGTCAGTGGGGGTTAGAGGCAGACAGCATTTATTCTTAGAGAGGAGACTTTTGAGCACTCCAGTTGAGCTCTTTCATTAAACTGATATTTTCCTAATCTTGCTCTAAAAATAGAGAGTGTCTTGGATTCACTTACTGCAAGAGTTTTTTTGTTACTGTTTTATAAGCATTTCATTTAGATGTTGTTTCCTCTCATCTACAGCAAATCAGGAAGCTTAGATAACTAGATATTAAATACTGTTTGAAAACAAGAATTAGCTAAGATATCAAGCCATCCTACTCATCAATGAAAGAGTCATCCTTTGATTGTTACACTTACAGTATTGCTGTAGTGATACCCTAGTTAGGAAATAAGTGGAATAAAGTTTTATGTTCTAATGATTGGACAAGCATCCTTTCTTACCAAAGAGAATCAGCATTGTTTTCTGATGTTTGTTAATTCTTAAACTACACTAGTATTGAATTACTCCAACAACTATGCCCCTTGGTCCAAGATACTTGCATTTTGATTCAGGAAGTCCTTTTAAGACAATAATGCTTACTATCCAAATTGGGCTACAGCCACACTCTTTTCTCCTATACCAGCTACCAGTTGTATTTCTAGCTTCTAATTTTTACCACACCTCACCTCCACCAGTTCTCTCATTTCTTAAATCCTCACAATATAAGCCATTACTTATTAATGAGACTGGTGCAGCTATTATAAAGATCCAAGACTGGTGATAAATCTGAATATCTGAATTCCTCTGCCATGTATATAAAGATAAGGTGACTTCATAACATTGCTTCTCAATATAAAGTAGGGTAAGAGTTAAGGTACCACTCTGCAGTTGATGCACTTTGCTGATTATAATCTTCATTCACTAACAGTGTTAGAAAACTAGTTAAAAACGGGTTCAAAGAGTAAAAAAATTGATTTATGAGGCATAACCAATTATTTTACTGCCCATTGCAGATGGCAGGGCTGTTTGACAGAAGTCAGAAGTGCTGAGCAATGGCATTGGAGGTGACTTACACAGAGGAAGAGAGCCCACTCCATGTGTTAGAAGGACTCTTAGAGTTTAGTTCCCAATGAATGTTTGGGAAGATAAATTTATTTATAGCTCTTTTACTTTAAGTTAAGCAGAACTAATCCACAAGATGCTTTGAGGATGTGACTTTTTCTCTTGCCTTAGGGCCATATTTCCAGCTTTTGGGCCTCAGGTACAACACTGCTCTCCTGCAGCCCCAACAAAACCAATCCTGCTCATCTGATCTACAGTCATAGCACTGATGTAAAGAGCATTTTACTAACCCATCACACAAACTACACTGCTTCTCTTTATTCATCCCTCCCTAAAAGCACCGAACAATTTATCTACTTTCACAAACCTTAGCAAAATAAAGTCTGCTCTAACAACCCTCCTGCCAAATCAAGAGCTCAGCCTTTCCCCACCTCACTCCACAGCTCTGGGTTCCATCACTCAGGTTTTTCAAACAAGCACCTTCATGTTGTCTTTTACTTGAGAGGAACACTTCAGAAATACCTGGAAAGCTGCTTCATTATTTCCCTTCAAAACTCCTCATAATTAGTCTACTGCAAGGCACTTTGGAACCTTAACTTCATTTTGGAGGGGGTTTTGCCATGTTTTTACTGTGCTTGATATAAGGTCACAGAAGCTATAGACAAGTTGATAATAATGGTAATATTTGGTATGTTCACAAAAATGCTGAACTACCTCCAATTTTATAATAGCTACCTGAGTGGGGAACACACAGCAGTAAACATGGCTAAATCCATTTTTATAGACATGTATATAAATTATTGGGATAAACTCATCAAAAGCACAGCAGGTTAACTGGTACAGCAAGTGAAAAAATCTGATTATGTCCTCAAAACAACAATACAAGTGTGGCCTTTAAATTGTTAAATTATTTGGACAGGGAAAATTATGTACATAAAGATAAGCCTAGGATGCATACTGAATAATTTATTGCAGTTCAAGTTCTTGTTTCCTAAGAAGTCAAAGCTTGTGGGTTGCTTGAAATTTACTAGTCATAATGGGCTGCCCTAATTCAAAGGAGCCCATTGCAAGTCTCCAGAATGATTTCTCACATCATTCATTTAACATCTCTTGCTTTGATGGCTGTATTGTTTAGCTGGTCATATGTCAAAAGGTACCATATACTGTCAGGATATTCTCTTCAATTTACACCAAGGAAAAGAATGATCAAAAAGATTTTAAGACATACTCAGGGAAACTTCCAATCATCAGCTGTTCCACAACACATAAATCATACAATTGTACAGGTACCAGCACTCAGTGTATGATGGTGTACATCTGTTAGGCAAGTAGCTATCAAAGCTATTTCATATTTCCTCAGTTCTGCTATATTTGTTTGCTTGACACTGCCCAGTGTTTCTCTCTCCTCTTGCATGAAATGACATATAAAAACCATATATATGGTTTGCTGTTACATCAACATAACTGAGTGTTCAACAACAACCCATTGACAAAGAATAATTAACTGCTCTTTTGTACAAGAAGAATGGTTATAAAGCAAATTTCAGACTGCACAGTGAACGAGTCATGTGCTTATTCTAGCAACTTCTAACCATGCAGCAAAAGCTGTTGGTGTAAGGTTCAAGCTCAAGTTATCTATGCTTCTTACAATCCCCCAACACATTTAACTAACAAATAAGAATCTTTACCTCCTCTGGCATACTCTACCCCTACTGCTATCTCTGAGATATCAAACACAGAGATAATACTAGCAAACACTCACTGTATTTTACAGTAATTAAATACATTGATAGGCTTCAGCACAAAGATCTCTTGAGTGACTCAGGAGATGACTAGTCCAAAGTTCCATCTTGGCTGTATTACCTGAGCTGAAACACAATAATCATTTCATCCAAAAATTCTTTAACAAGAAATGCCTGCAGCAACTAAGAATGTGTTCTACCTGAAAGCAAAGCTCTATAGTCAACCCTAACAAATTTCTCAAAATGCTTTCTCTAAGTAGGTTAAATAAATTATTTATGACTCTAGAAGCATGGTGTGTGGCAGGTTTACCACTAATCAGCTAGGAACTGAAGGCAGGTTTTGGAAGCCCCTTGGGAAGCTCAGAGGTCAAGCATGTTCCCTGCTATCCTGATGCTGCTTAGTGCAAAAGGCTATACAGCAGTCACTAGGAAGTGTTTCTTTCACTTCTGTGTTTGTGATACCAGCTCCTGAAGCATCCTCACATAGAGGGGGATCTCTTACATGTCCTATAGCTACACACTGGACTCAGATGTTTGTTTCATTAATATCAAAGAAGCTGAACATTCCAAAATTTATTTATTTCTACCGTAACAAGGCTTGGATTAGGAAAACACAATACTCCAAATCCCAAACAAAAAACAAAGGCTTTGAAGGATGCAAACGGAGAATAAAGTAAGCCTTTTTTAGTACACTTACACCAAGGTTAAGCATAAAAGACCTTGGCTGCTAGATTTAGAACAGAAAAGCTTTCAACTCCTATTTCATCTAAGAAGAATCATTGAATCATTTTGGTTGAAAGAGACCTTTAAGAGCATCAAGTCTAACCATTTACCCAGCATTGCCAAGTCACCACTAAATCAAGTCTCTCCCTCAGCACCACATCTACACATCTTTTAAATCTGTCCAGGAACTGTGACTTCACCACTTCCCTGGGCAGCCTGTTCCTGACAAACCTTTTGGTGAAGAAATTTTTCCCAATAGTCAAACTAACCCTCTCCTGGTGCAACTTGAGGCTGTTTCCTCTTGTCCTACAACTTGTTCCTTGGGAGAAGAGGCCTACCCCCATCTCGCTCCATCCTCTCTCCTGGTGCAACTTGAGGCTGTTTCCTCTTGTCCTACAACTTGTTCCTTGGGAGAAGCCTAAACCCACCTTGCTCCAACCTCCCTTCATGGAGTCTCCCCTGAGCCTCCTTTTCCTCCAGGCTAGACAACCCAGTTCCCTCAGCTGCTTCTCACAAGGCTTGTGCTCTAGACCCTTCACCAGCTTCATTACCATTCTCTAGACACACTCCAGCACCTTAATGTTTTCTTTTTTTGGAGAGGCACAAAAATGAACCCAATAATAATCTTGTGTCTTCACCAGTGCCAAGCACATGGGGATTATCACTGNTTCCCAATAGTCAAACTAACCCTCTCCTGGTGCAACTTGAGGCTGTTTCCTCTTGTCCTACAACTTGTTCCTTGGGAGAAGAGGCCTACACCCATCTCGCTCCATCCTCTCTCCTGGTGCAACTTGAGGCTGTTTCCTCTTGTCCTACAACTTGTTCCTTGGGAGAAGCCTAAACCCACCTTGCTCCAACCTCCCTTCATGGAGTCTCCCCTGAGCCTCCTTTTCCTCCAGGCTAGACAACCCAGTTCCCTCAGCTGCTTCTCACAAGGCTTGTGCTCTAGACCCTTCACCAGCTTCATTACCATTCTCTAGACACACTCCAGCACCTTAATGTTTTCTTTTTTTGGAGAGGCACAAAAATGAACCCAATAATAATCTTGTGTCTTCACCAGTGCCAAGCACATGGGGATTATCACTGGTCTAGTCCTGCTGGCCATGCTACTGCTGATCCAAGCCAGGATGCTGTTGGCCTCCTTGGCCACCTGGGCACACTGCTGACTCACCTTCAGCTGGCCATCGACAAATAGATTTTATACAATCAAAAAATCCCTGATTTATGCATTTGTATATTCATACTACACATGTATCATGCAGTAGTGCAGCCTTCAAACATTTATACAAGATCCATTCTTGATACAGAATGGATTTATGTAGGAAATTGAGCTCATTTCAAAGACTCCAGTTATCAAAAACAGAAAAATAGATGGCTCAGAATTTAACCAACATTTCACCATGTAGCTCTAGCATGAAATGTGTGCTTTAAATCAGAGAAAGCATGGGCTTTTCCATTGGCTAACAGCCAGTTTTTATGAAATATGTGGCTCTACACTGCTTTTCTAGGCACAAGTTTCTGCTAGAAGAGTTAGTTTATCAGCTGACTGGTGTAATTAATTTGTTCTTTCTGCTCAGGAACTGTAGTTGTCACAGCTCAGTAATTAGGCCTATGCAAACAGACTTGGTCTAAGTCAGCATTTTCCTCAATCACAGATTGTTGGCTTGACAATCAAAACTTTCTCAAGATGAACATTTAATTCTTATATCCAAGTTACTAGTCAACCAACCAGGCTTGGTTCACTGAGCATACTAGTTGCATGTAATTGTAGCCTTGTGGGGGGCATTTCAAGCCTATCTTGACATAATCAATAAACTATTCTCCATGGAGAACAAGTAGAATATTGGAAATAAGCATCTGTGTCACCAAATCAGGCCTGTGCTTTCTTTACCATTTGCTGTGCTGCATACATGTTTACAAAGACTCCTGATAAGCTGACCCTTCAGAGATCACACCTATCTTCTTGTGGATCTGTCCAGAAAGCTGATATTTTGGGGGAGTTCAATGATATTGAATAGGAACTCTTATCTGTTTTAGCACCCCTCTTCCCTCTGTGATTATCTGCAATTACTCACAGGTAAAGGAACGTGCAATACTTCAGCACATATTGCATAGTTTCTGGTTCAAAAAAAAAATCCCTTACAGTTAAAAACTCAAAGAAACTCAGAACTAACATTAAGGGCTCTGCACTAAGCTCTCCATACACAATTCCTGTGGAGTGTTTTGGGACAAAGAGCATCCTCCCTGATGCTGCTTGCAAACTACAACATTACTTTATTATAGTGCAGCTTTTAAAATATGAGGAGAAACTCTTAACCTCATATTTTGGTCTTTTTCTTACACTTTTGAAGGTGACAGCTGCAATCAATTGTCTTTTCTGATAAGATCAGGAGTTGCCCATATAAAATACTGCCAAGACTCACATAGTCTATAGATTTATTTATTTATTTTAAGGAGGAGGCCCTTCCTTATGTCTAAGAGAAGTGAGAAAGAGAACTACTCCAAATGCACTAATAGAAGAAAAAACAGATCAAAAAAGTTAAATTCTATCTTGGGGGGTGAGTTTTTCAGCAAGAGCAGCTTATGAAAATTGCCAGTTTAGAAGAATGAGAATAGTTAGAATAGTTTTTTCTATGAAAAGAATAAAAAAAGACATGGAAAAGAATACATTTCTGACCATGCCATTTCACAACTGTGCATGCTAGTCCAGCTTCTCACACTAGACACATCGTGCTCCCCTTGCTCTGGGCTGCTACATAATCAGCAAGATTGACAAGATAACTCAGTCCAAAAACAATCCTACAAAAAAGCAGATGCTATTTCTTTGTATCAGTGACCTAATCTAACCTAGAGCAGGCACAAGAGAAGAAAATGGAAAATGGTTGAGGGGGAGCACAATGAACTCTTGACCCCTAGCTCCTCAAGAAGCCATATCCTAGTAAACCAGGTACAATCATTGCAAAGTGGACATGAATAAAGAAGTGTTTTATTGCTGTCAGCCTGTTGAAAATCAAGACAAGAAGAAACACCTTTTGCAACCTGCAGGTTCACATGATGATATTTTGAAACCAGCACTGAATATATGTTTGGGCACTTGGCAAGATTTCTTTTAAATCAATCATTCTGCCATTACATTGGCAGGAATCTCACTTACACAAAACTTCATCCCTTTTTTTTGCAGCTCTGAAAAACAGATGAACATCTCACTTAAAATTTTCTGTGCTTACGATTCTTCTGTCTAAAATAGAACCTGTATAGCTTTTTAATACCTGGGTTAAAAACAAACCTAAATAAACAAAGAAACTACTTCAACAAAACACACCAGGCTCACCATTGCCATGGGAGGAGACCTTGAAAGCACTGTTTAAGCCTAGAGTTGATTACTTTTCACACAAAAGGTTCACACTGGGGAAAAACTACTTTGTTTTAATATCAAGTTGCTGTTGGGCATCTCTATATTATGCTATGTCTGCAGTACCTCCAATAAATAGAACAAAAAGTAGTAATGCATTCCCGTGATACACTATGACCTCAGAAAGATCAAATTTGGGGTAAAAGCACCAGAATCTTAGAAATGGGGAAAGCAATGCAAAAAGATGGGAGGGGATAAAGTGGGTAGGAAGCAACTCTACTTTAAGCATTTCAAGGGAATGAAAAGGAATTAAAAAGGGGAAAAAATAATCAATGTAGATTTAAAAAATGCAAGGAATTACTATTAGGGACAGTCAGGCTGTCCCTAATGATGAAGAAAGGTGATGTTTAAGTGGCTGTTTTTAGACCCCCTGAGGTGCTTTATATCTGAAAAGGCATTGAAGCATCAGAGGAGCTGATATTAATCAATTGGCTTTTGGTCACAAACAGCCATTGCAATGACGCTATCAGAGAGAGACATATAACCTGACTCTCTTCCTGAGGCTAACCAGCCTCTTGTGCCACTTATTTAATTTGTGCTGTATTTGTGTGTGTTTACAGAGTGAGATTTTCATGGTGCCAAGCCACAAATATTGGAGGGAAGAGTTTCTGCCTGTTCATAAACTATGTGCCATAACTAAATGGGTCCCAAGGTTACACTTCAACTGAGAGTCAATAGCTGACACTGAATCGGGATAAGAGAGGCAGAATTGCATAGAAGAAGCTCACCTCACTCAAATTAAATTATTTCACCTTTGTCTTAGTCAAGGACTTCCTATTTATAAAAAGAAAAAGCAAGCCTCAGTGTTCTGACTCATCTTGCAAGTGATGAGGAATATATGAACACATTGGAGTGACGAAAAAGCAGCTTGGAACTGTGGCTCTGTCCCAAGAAATCTGCACAATCTAAAACATCCTCCGTTTCCTCTTCTGCTTTTAGGGACCTGACTCCCTTCACACATCCCAGACCAAGCAGCCACTCTACAACTAGAGAGTATACAAGAAAACTTCAAGCTCCAATCTGTAAATACAGTGTTTGGCAATATAAGTCATCCCACATCACTATATTTAAAACAAAACCATCAAGAGTAACATCCCAAGGAGAGTAAGAAAAAAAATACAGTGTCAACTATCCTAAAAAGGTGCCAAACCTCTCAGAACATCAGCCTTGTTGGTATTTTTAACTTCACAGCATAGAACTTCTGTACTTTTAACAGATTTTTTTGTTTCAAGTGATCAAACATTGGTTCTGCCACTAACAGCCACAGTAAAATACAGCTTTCTGAAAAACAAGAAGCATTTATTATATTTCTGTCTATTTTTTTGTAGTATGCCCTTGGAAAACATCACTTGGCAATTATGCTTGTGCTGTTTAATATTTTCTATGTTGCTCAGCCTCCTTTGTCTAAGCCAGGTGTCTACATAAAGGGAACAGACCTTCAAAAGCAGTTAATACCTCACAGCTTCTCCTGATGCAGGCACTAGCATCTCTGAAAACCTAGTCTCCTCCATCTCATGGTTTAACTTTTATTGCATTTTAAAAGAAACTAATTCAAATAATGAATGCAGTCACAAGATACTAATACCTGCAGAAGACCTGCCAGTCTAATCAAGGGCATCCTGGAGACTCTCCATGAAGAGATACTCCCCATTCCTTCTGCACCCCTGCAGTCTCACAGCTTATACAAACCAGGCAGAGAACTTGGAAGAAATCCTGTGCCAAATGCTCCAAGATGCAGCAAGTATTTCTAAGTGAGGGACCTGTAACTAAATGGACCAGCAAGAAAGAAAACTAGAAACACTCCTCTTTCAGCTGTCAAGTTCTTGCCTGAACACCGAGAAATAAATTTGGATCTACTTAAAGGATAAAAATACCTATTTATTTAAAGGATTAATTGGGAATTTCAAGTAGCTCTTAAAGGATTTAAGTGTTCTTTCAGCACCACAGAGAAAACAATAATTAGCTCCTCTCAGCCAATCTGTACTTTTGAGGACTGGAAAATGGTGATGTTGCATATACCTATTGCCACAGAGGAGGCAAAATTTATCCTTAGCACTGTGAACCAAGACCAAGTTCCACTAGCCAGGCTGGAAGTGGCTATAGACTTCTGCTAGCATTAAGATATAGGCATTCATGTGGAGGGAGTTGATATAAGATATAGAGATCAGCTAAGCAATTCCTCAGCTTGGATACTTTGTGGAAAAATTTATTCATTCACACTGCCCTTATTACTTTAATGTAGCCAAATCAAGTTTGATAACAAGTGAGCAGCCATAAACAGTTTCTTTGCTAAAAATAAAATAACAGGGCAGAATAAGTAGATGTACATTTTGAAAGCTTTTTAGTGGTTTTCTTTTTAAAGCTTCTGCAAAGGTAACATCAGGATCAGTGGGAGGCAACACAAAGCATCAGTGAAGCAGTTTCTGCAGAGGTTTGCTTGGGTGAATTCATTATCACTTGGCAAACAGAGCATTTTCCTCAGGAAAATTTTTGTCCTTTGGAGTTTTTGATTTAAACATACTTAGTTGATACAGCTTCTTCATAAGTCTCTCTTTCTTAAAAGTACCTCTGGCAAAATGTAGCAGATAAAAGCACAGCAGAGCCAAGTAACCAGGGATGCAGCTAATGCCTGAGTGCAATAACCCAGCGATCCCCAGGAGCCAAGGACAGGATGAAGGTGAACACAACCTTGACCATAACATCCTTAGGTAGACTTAATTTGGAAGAGAACCTGCCTTACAGCAAGGGCAAAAACCACCAAGAGAGCTATACTGCCAGTTTTGCTAAGTTAAAACAAAATTCTGTGCAGCTTTTCCAGGAGAACCCAACCAACCACCCCTCCCCAAGCCACATGCACATACCTACCTCACTGCTGACCCCAGGTCTGCTGCCATCCCTCTTCCCAAGGAATCACCCCCACCTGTTCTCCCTCGCTCTTAAATGCTCTTCCTTGTAATTAGACATGTAATTCCTCCCATCTGTGCTACAGGGCAGCTTGGCTCACCCTCACCCACCAGAGACTCATAACATTAATAGGGTGTCTCTCTCAGGCTGCCACTGCTTGCACCCTGAGTGCAGGCTGGAGAGAGGAGGCACACCAGATGAAAGCATTAAATATTTTCAATCACAAGTACCAAAAAAATGAATAAAGTCTCAAATTGCTTCTAAGAATAAAGCTCATGGGGAAAAAAACCCAAACAAAACCAAATACTGGAAATTTCTTCACTGTGTTACATAAGTTGTTTAAATCCATCTAGGTGAAGAAGGTGAGTGTTCTAACTTGGATGTTTATGGGTGGACACCAACACCTCATTAGTAAAGGAGACCTGGTTACCAGAGAGCAGGAACTGGATTTATCCCAGTGGCACATTGTGTTGTCCATCCAATGCACTGAGAATTCACTCAGACCACAGAGTCCCTGCTTGTTCACCATGCAATGGCTGAGTCTGTAGTTTGGAAAACAGCATTGATGAAGTAGGAGAAACCCCAGTGCTGCAAGTGGTGCATTAGAGGAACCTGGACTTGTAACAGCGAAAGTTCTCAGCGCTGTCTTGGATGTCATCTCACGGGGATCTGGAGGAGCAACCTGTCACCTTCATGTTGCTCAGGGGCAATTTTGAAGTCAGCTGCAACTTAATGATGCTATTTACATTGTTAAATCCTATTAAGAATCCTATGTGACTCTGGGATGTCCAGTGTGCTCTTGGAGATGAAATAGGAGTTTTCTTTCTGCTACGTCACCTGCAAGAGCATCTTGCAGGTCATTGTCCCTGCTCCTGGTCAGTGCCTCTAGTGACACATAGCCTGAACCTCAGCAGAGGGACTGGACACCCTGCCAACCAACTCAAAGCCCACTGAGTCCATTTGTGGACCCCTGGCTTTGCAGAGCAGGAAGATTAGGTTTGCAAAGAAGCAGAGGTAAGAGCAGAAAGGCTAAGAGTTTATGTGGCTAAGTTGAGCCTGAGCACCAGAGAAGTTGAACCTAAATATCAGCATAACTTATTTTCCTCTAAGAATGGATTTCTTGGCCACTGACAAGATTTTATTCTCCTTCCTTCAGTAAAACTCCCAAGTTATTACAGGTGATATCCAGGGACACAATATTCACGGTTCCACTGTAGTGTGTTTTACTGCTCCCAATAAAACCTGTACAAAGTTTACAGACTGAGCTTGAATTCTGCCCTTACTGGAAGCAGCTTGGACCTCTTGGTTCTGCATTTTCAAACCACAAGATGAAGATTATCCTTCTGAATGATAGATGAAGCCCTTGCATCATTTCTCTTCCTTCTCCTTTTTTGTGATTTCTCTCTTATTTTCCTTTCTCTATGTCCCAGCTTTGCTTTTTATATCTATCTTTCAAAGTTCAGCATATGCATATACCTCAGCATGGGCTTCTCTTGAATTGCTAATATCATATGCTGTACATGCTTTCCATCTTGCTGGAGTGAACATGGTAAAAGAACAGAATGCATTTTTCTGAGATGTCATGTAACAGAAGATATGCAAATTGCCTCTGATTGGGAAGAAGAGATTATTTCTCCTGTCAAATACATATGCTTTATGTACACTGCTTGTTAGAACAATGTTCAACAAACATTTGACTTTTAAAGGCTGGCATGTTCTGAATATGAGTTTTTTGCACATGAAATCTTCATCTAGAAGAAGAAAAATGAAAGTACTACACAGCATATTCTGTTATCAGGATTAAACAGGGGTAACAAGAACGAGCTGAGGGAAAGTGAGCAATGGAGGCTGCCAAGTTTGTCTATATAATGTTAGTTTTGTCCTTTTTGTTTCTTTTATTGACCTGCATGGTGGGGTAAGGGAGGGAGGTAGAATGTACATCAGCAGTGCCAGTGCTAAGAGAAGGGTGGAACTGTTGTCAGGACATGGTGGCTCTGTGCAAGCTCTGTGATATCCATAGGATTTAGCCAATCTGCTCCTGCAGATGTCACTTTTCTGCATGATTTACCTGGCTTGACGTGGCTTCTGCTCCTGTGGCAGAGCTGCCAACTCCCAGGTTGGAAAGCCACGGTGCCCAGCAGCCACTGCTCTGCCAGGACTGTGCAAAGCATCCTTTCAGCCACTGCTGCCCCAGAAAAGGGAGGATAAGGCCCCTGTGATTTTGATCTGCCTTAGTTTAGTGTTTTTTTCTGAGCTTTTCTGTGCAGCAGAATTTTCTTCTTTTTTTTTCCCCCCTTTTTTCCCTCTTTTTCCTTTTTTTTTCTCCAGATGGGCTTCTACTAAAGATCACAAGTAAACAAAGGAAAAGAGACACAAAGCAAGCCTTTTTGAGCCAGACACTGGGACATCACATACACTTGTCATCCCTCCATGAAGTATTGGCTATTAAAGATGTAATATTTCCACTATATCTCAATTGCAGCATAACAAGGCTGACTCTGAGTAAGTGCATGCAGCTGACCTTCTGTGAGCATTTTCAATACACTTCAAAATATCATATTATTTACCAGTTGTGGGAAAGTGTTCTTTAGTAAGTAGTACAAAGCAATCACAGTGGCTTTGGAGATTTTAAAGATTTCCTAAGGAGCCACTAGTGTCTGTAAGATGCCCTTGGGGCTTTTGTTTTGCACTGTGATTTTGCAGTGTTTTATTTCTGTCATAAAATGCATACAAAGGGAAAAGGAAAAAAGTAATCTTCTACAGCTGGAAACCAAATTACAGGACTGTCTTATAATAAGGAGAGATTTTCCCCAAAGTGACACAGTGGGACATTAAAGCTTTGAATTTGATCCTACCTAAATGAACAGGAAAAAAACCCAGTTGACTTTAGTGGTAGAGGATCAAACTCCAAAGGAGCTACTTAAAATGTTATGTAGGTGATTGATGAGTGTGGGTTTATATGTGTTCATTAAGGGTCTTTTTATCCCCTCCCCCTCTGGAAATACTGTAAAAATATTATCAGATTCTGTGACTACAGCTCTGTGGTGATATGGCAATGGTATCTATATGTACAGTATTTCTGTGGAGGTAATGGGCTTTATATTAATGTGGATTCAAAAACAAGGATTTGTTAGCACTCCTCTTGGCAATTGTCAGTACACCCTAAAGCATCCATAACATCCATGCAATCAGCAAATAAAATACTACACCTCAGTGCAGACAGTGTGTTGGTACATTCAGGATACAAGCCTTATTGGTAATTTGAGTTCCAAGCAGTTTCCTAGCTAATCTACCTTTTAGCAGTACTTCCAGAAAAGAAAGAATAAAAATAGTCAGAAAGCAGAGTTTCTGAGAAGGACTTTCTGGCATCTTCAGACTCTCTTTGGAGAAAAGAATGTATGCATCAGTAAATGCAGTACTGCATGCACACTGCTATAATGGCACTGCTATAATAATGTGACTCACTTTTAGGAAATTTGGCTTCTGTGGTCAATTTTACTGAAGCTCTTAGTTCCTATTTTGCTACTCCACAGACACTATGTTGGACTTCAACTTAAAGGTCTTTTCCAACCTAAATGATTTGATGATTCCATGTAGAACACCTAGAACTGAGCTCAACTTGAGAAGAAATATGAATTTTACAATTAATATTTTAAGTATGAAAATGAGTATAGTTTCCTACAATGCAAGGACAAAGTGATTGTAATCCAACTAACTTTACCTTTTTTATCTGCACTAACCTGTGAAGTTGCCTGCAAGCCAGCTGCCTCTGGGTTGGAGAGAAGGAATTACAGCTTCTGAGGTCCAGTACTTCATTCTCATTCCAGCCAATCTGATGTCCTTGATTCTTCTCTAGCAACAGGATAGTTAATGGTTAGCCAAACTGAAATTCAGGTCCTTGGATTATTCTGGAAAGCCAGAACTGTTTCTTTGTGAGGTCTGATCCAGGGATGGCTTGTGCCCATCTTCCCATTCACTGCAACAGGCTTAAGAAAATGATGAATAGAGAATCAGAAAGTGATATGGGAGCAATCACACATTTGGTTGCTAACTGTTGAAAGAATAAATGAACTAAAACTGAGCTAATGGCTTGCCTTGAGAAATTCTTATAGAATAAGATCATCCTTAAATAAAAACTGTCAAGAATAGGCCTTCCAATTTTGGGATGGTTGCTGAAGTCACCTTCACTTTTCCCACAGAAAGCACATTTAGTTTACTTATGCAGGGTATAAAATTGTAATATGGGATAAGCCAGGCACCTTCAAGACAGTGAAGCTAACTAACCTTTGAAAGAAAAGATAAAAAACCCCAAACTTTTAAAAGTATTCTCTTGAACATCCAGACGATAATACCAGTCCTTGCTAATACTTACATTCCATGTCCCTCTTTCATACAGGCAAGAAAGTTCAGACTGTCCAAACCTGAGCTGAGCCCTCCCAAACCATAAGCATTTCAGTACAACCCAATAAGATCACTAACAAAAGTACCTGCAGAAGCTATTTGACTCCTGGCAATTGCTTTATCCCTCACCTTTGATTTTTGCTGTTGCTTTTATGCAGCATTACTGCCAGCCTGATGCTGGGCTCTTGGATTTTTTTCTCTCCTTCTTACCCATATTTTAGCTCTGTGCTTTGAATCTGTTTCTGAGATCTTGCGTTATTTTAAGAGGAAACCAAGGGCTATGGCTGCACACAAGCTAATTCACTGTGATGCTTTGCTGCTCCCAGATAGAAGCTCTTTTCCCCTCTGCCTTTCCCACCCTTGTGGTCCCTCGCTGGGTTTGTCTGTGAGTCCAGTCATCTCTATCACCTAGCAGGAACACATCCTTTTATTGGGTGCATTTTTCCACCACCTTATGTAATTGAATTAGCTCACAGAGTGTTATGACAGGCAGCAGAGCTGGTGCAAAACACAGGGGTGGAGAATGGAACAGGGAGCAGAGGACAGGAAGAGTGGGGTGTCCCCTTTCCAGCAGCAATAAACTCTTGTGTCAGCTCACCTCCTCGTGAAGATGCATCCACAGGCATCTAATTAGTACAAAAGGATATTTCAGTCTACTTCTCTTCAGAGTAGTGTCCTGCTAGAGCTGAAAACAGTCAGCACAAGAGAGCAGGCTAAAATTGATGTGCTTAGACTGAAGCTGCCAAGAGGGAGAAGCAGCACATTGAGAGCACAGTCACTTAGAGCTGAGTTCAGCCAGAGGCCCCTGTTTGGTGTCATTAATGTCACACACTCTTCTGCAGATATCTCAGTTGGGTTCCTTGGAGAATACAGCAGAAGCTCACATCGTTATTTTCCTTGAGACCACTGGCTGAGGTTAGAATAACACATCTCCTGGAGAGAGCTGTGGCCCCAGCACTTTTCCAAAATACAGAGGACACATCCCAGTCCTGATGACATTCAATCATTTTAATCACTGACAGGGTAGCAAATAGCCAGTCCACCACCTGACTGTTAGTCCTTCTCTTAGTTTAGTCCTGAACATGAATGTCTGCTTCAGGGAAATGATTACATTAAACTCCACTGCATAAATAACTGGTCACAGAATCACAGAACCTTAGGAGCTGGAAGGGACCTCTGGAGATCATTTAGTCCAAACTCCCCTGCAAGAGCAGGACAACGTAGAGGAAGTATTTGAGGGAAGGTCTATTGCTCCTCAGCATCCAATCCATGAGCCTACAAAAGTTTCTTTTGAATTTTTTTTTATCCTTCTCCCAGTCTACTTCGAAGCACTTCATGCAGAGTGGGGCAGCTTGATACAGAGGCAGTTAAGTGTCTTCAACCTGCATTGTCTGTAGACTAGTGGCTGGTAGGTGCTGCACAGAGGCAGGTTCAGGTCTTGCCAGGCAAAGTTGGCAATTCAGTATGCTGCTTTCACCTCAGGCAAGTGCTCTTCATGAT
Organism: Bucco capensis; assembly: GCA_013396975.1. Lineage (NCBI taxonomy): Eukaryota > Metazoa > Chordata > Aves > Piciformes > Bucconidae > Bucco > Bucco capensis. The sequence continues at coordinate 246,986 of VWZO01007383.1, forward strand.
AAGCAATGAATAAGAAGGGTTATGATACCACCTACTACAAAAGAAAACAGCAATAGTTGTATTTTGTGTGAAGCTCGGTTTTCCACAGAGCATTGCTAGTGCTGTAAGGGCATGATGGACAAGAGGAAAGTTAGAGCTCAGTTGGGATTAAAGCAGCCAGTCCTGGTGTAAAAATAGAGAATCATAGAATCTCGCCATGATGGGGTTGGGAGGGACCTCTGGGTATCATCTAGGACAACCCCTCTGCTAAACAGGGTCACCTAAAGCAGGTTGCCCAGGATCACATCCAGGCAGGTTTGGAATGTCTCCAGAAGAGGAGACTCCACAACCTCTCTGGGCAGCCTGATCCAGTGCTTTGGCACCCTCACAGCAAAGAAATTTTTCCCCACGTTCAGATGAAGCCTCCTGTGTTCCAGATTGTGCACACTGCCCCTTGTCCTATTTCTGGCACCACTAAAAACAGTCTGGCCCCATCCGCTTGTCTTTTGCCCTTTATATATTGAAAAAAAGGAGAAAGGGTAAAGCTGTAAAGGTTGTACATTGCCACATGATTTTATGGGGCAAATACCTTGCTGAAATGGCTGCAGCAATTTCTGGAAAGCTATAGCATTCAAGTAGTTTATGAACAACTCCAGCTTTGATTGCTTGGTATGTTTTCTACTCAGTAATTTGAAGCTGTAAATCTCTTTTTAAGCCTTTAAAAATGAAATTATCGTTAAGTAATTAAGAGTATAGTACTCTTGGTGATATCTGTTCCTCTGAGACATTCAAGAGTAACTTTCTTACACCACATAACATCTCTTTAACTACTTCTGTGGAGGTTTCAGGGGAGGAGTTGACTTTATTTTAAAGTAGATTTTAGATTCAGCACAAACTGGGAATACTCTGTTCACAAGAGATGTGAAGTCCTGAAATCCAAAGAGCTTTTACCTAGATTCAGTTTGTTGGTTTTTATTTTTTAAAAATACAAGCAGTATCAGTGCTCACTGATTTTGCCCAGAAATGTTCAAATATTCTCTCTTTTAAATATATATAGAAGGAGGAAGAAGAATCAATCAGTCAGTGAGACTGGCTTGGACTGAGTAATAGGTTAACCTTTCTGAAAATAGCATTATTTCAGTCTGAGATCTGACTTCTCATCAGAGCAGACCAGGGTCTGTTTCCAAACAAGCATTGAGATCTAAGTTAGCTACTGGAAGACCTAAGTCAGAGAAAAAATTAGCCTGACAACAGAATTTAAATCTCAAAGCAGAATCAAAACTAAGACTTTAGATATCTAAAGTCCCTAAGTAATCTAGAAAACTTTCACATTGTCTGGGGCATTACTAGGAGCTAGCTATTAGGAAATATTAAACACATAACTCTATTGGAAATCTCAGTCCTCTCTGGAGATTAAATACCAAGCTGAATCAGGTTGGAAAAAAGGCACTCCCATTCCCTCCAGGCTCCACAGTCTGCAGTGTAGTCCCCAGAGTTTACATCAAAAGTTTAAAAGTTTAACTTTGCAAAAGTCTCTACATCAGTGCAAAAACCTTGCCCAAGTACCATGACTCAACTCCTTGCTCTGGGTAAGCAGATAAAACATGCATTTTCACCTCAGAGTACATTAGAGAGGCAGCACTTGCACAGCTGTGGGATCACTGTACAGCAAAGGATGCAGGCGTTCAGGAGTCAGAATTAGGAGATAAAAGTCAAGCTGCAGAGGATAGTCTGCCCATCAAGGAGCAGGAAAGCTGGGTTCAAGTCCATGCTTAGACATAGTTTGTGCATTGCTCTTCATTATGATAACTGAATGCAGAAAGGAAATAATGTTGAGGGATGAAACAGGATTCATTGTCTCTGCTGAGCCTTTCTGCCTCTGAACATCCCTTCAGGTCATGCCTCACCTACTTACTGTGGAAACCTGTATTCAGAGCAAGAGGGTGCTTTGACCCAGACCAACCTCTATTTTCATGTCTAGGTTGGAGTTTCAGACATAGGGCATGTCTGAGACATAAACTTAACCTTCTGGAATGTCTTCTACAGTCAAGGATGGGGTCATCCCCATCTCCTGGCCAGTGGCACCCACACTGGTGCCAGAAGACAAATGGTGCTCAGCAGACCCAGCTCAAAAGAGTCTTGGTGGGTAGCTCACCTGGGGTCACAGGGCAGTGTTACAGCCTGTTTCCTAATAAGCCAAATTTATTCCCTGGCACATGAAGATCTTTTGTATTGTAAGGAAAAAAAGAAACAACAACCACCAAAAAACCCCAAAACACAGTGAAATATTTTGATCTGAAAATTCTATAAAAGTATGGTGGGAGTTTTGTTGTTGTTTTTTAGGTGAGGATGTCTTATTTAAATATATGGTGCTTCCTATCTTCTTTTGAAAGGGAAGAGTTTCAGAACTCAGCTGTGCAACTTTGAAGGTTTGTCAGAAAACTGGAGATTTAGCTGGAAGCTTGTTTTCAGCTGTCCTTCGAAGTTTTTAGTAAGGTTCAATTTCATGTATTCATAACAATTTTATTTGTTTCCTATTGAGTGACAGGCTAGAGATAAAAACATCTTTGAAGAAGTGGAGTTTTTTACTGGGTATGAATGTAGATAATTTTTTTTCTTCGGGTTCCTTAGGCAGAGCCTAAAATTCAGACCATTTCAAGGCAAATTTTGAACACTAGCATAAGATGGTGAGGGAACAACTATTCTTTAGGTAATTTGTTATCAATGACACAGATTTTTTTTTCCAGCAGAAAATGTACCTCTGTGCTGCAAGTTTTCTGACAGATCTTAAAGCTGCACAAGTCAAAGGCACTGGCCAACATGGATGGCACAGTACCAGACCCTCATTTGGAAACAACATTTAAACAATAATTTTCTAATGCTGAAAAAAAAAAAAAATGGAAATGTAATTACATCTTCCATATCTCCAACTGAATCAATCTCTGATCTTGTTAGGCAAGGGGAAAAAAAAATTCACCTGCCTTTGATAAGGTGAAATACTTCATCAGGAACAGTTCTCCTGGCTTTTTCTAATTAGCATAGAAGTTTTTATGCAATGTGTTGCTTGATTTCATTTCTGGCATGATAGTCCCTCTCCCTTGGTTGATTTTCATTTGATCTATGTCACAAAATCTTCCTCAATGAAGCAAACTGGTAATTTCATCTAATTCGAACAAGACTGAATGAACACCACTGAGATGATAACTAACAACAACAACAACAATATTTCAATGGTATTTAAGCCTTTAAGTGTTAACTTTTGTTGGGAAATAAAACACTTTACTGAAAAAGCATGAGCATCACCAGACAGCTTCATGTCCAGACCAGGAAGGACATACTTAGAAAACTTTCAATTAGATTGAACCTTTAAGTTTATTAGGTTTACTCTAGACACAAAGACATAAGAGTTCTCATTTATGGCTGAAACAATGAAATATTTTTCTTAGAGCACAGCTCCACAAACAATATAGAGAAATTCTAAACTCTACCTACGACCTGTTTTATATTCCTTTCGTTTCTGCTTGAATCTCCTGCTCCTTCCACAAGTTTTCCACCACATTTTTGCTGCTATAGATTTTATCCATGATTTTCTCTGCATCTCAGGTCTGCAGATTTGTGGCAGAAAATTTTCTTCTTCTTTACTATTTCTCACAGCTGCAAGCCTTAATGAATCTGCAGTCATTAATATATGTATTAATGTTTTGTAACTTTAGAGATACTCAGATTTCATCTTTGATTTTGGCACAGAAGCTCTTTGGATAAATGGACAAGATCAAAAAAAATGCTCAGTTATCTAAGAAAACATGAAATCAAGCTTTGGGCCTACATGGCTGAAGTGGATTAACTGGCTGAAATTGTGTCTTTTGTCCATGCAGACATTAAAAATGCCATATAAAAAAGCCACTGATAATGAATGTAAAATGAGGAGGCAATTTAAATGTTGGTTTTGTCCACTCGGATGAACAACACAGAACAGCAAGTTATTCTTCTATACTCCATTTTATTCAGCAGCAAAATTGCTGTAGCTTCTTATGCCTCATTAGGTATTTAGCCAAATCAGCAAACAGGATCCACAGCTGAGGACTTGAAGAGGATCACACAAATGTGAAAATGTACATGAGGAGTCAGAAGTACAGAATTAGAAGCCAAACATCTCTGTAAGAAGCAGCAGCTCTCTAAAGTTCGTCTGTGATCTTGATCATGCAAACACATCAAGAATCTGAGCAAGGGAATGCTCTTCAGAAGGGCAATAGAGTAATTATGATAGGAGTTGCCTAATTCTTATGGATGTTCTGCTAAATAAATTTGTATCTTGGCAGATGTGCCTCTTCTGAAGGGTTGCTTCAGCCCAGGGCTGGAAGAGTTGCACCTCAGCAACCTCTGTGTTTCCCTTCTGCTTCAATAAACTTCTTATTAAACCTCTTATTAACCACTTCCACTGGTGATGTGAGTGCTGCCCATCCACCCACACTCATCTCCTTTGAGTGACTGCAGGGGATTTTGTTTTCATTCAAACCATCCCTTACACAAAGAACAATTTGTCCCCTTTTTACATTTTCAGCTGTTTCATAGATAATTTTGAATATCAGTGTTTCAACTCTTTCAAAGACAATATTTAGACATACTGTCTGTGGGAAATACTTTCCAGACAAACCCCAACAAGAACAGGCAAGAAACAATAAAAGATCAGCAAGCTGAATTTTGCACTAAACTGATCTTTGTTCTACGCTGAATAAAACTTAAGCCAAAATCAAATGCCAAATGCATTTCTCCCTTCCTCAGCTCATTATCTGTACAGCTGGAATGTCAGCCTGCAACTGATGGTTACAGTCTCTTTTCTAGACTCTTAGGAAATGTTCCAATGTAAATATTACAAATGTTTGAACTGTACCAATCTATACAAGTTGATGGAAACACTTACTGGTTAAGCTGACTCTGCTCCTTAATGGCACCCCAAGTGCTATCCATCATTCACTAGGATAGGCTGCAGTATCAAACATCTCAATACATCAGAGGTCATTTCTGGAGTGTTCTGTCCTCCCTTTGCACTGCACTGAGACAGTGTCTGAAGCTGCAGGTATCATACAACAGTTTGGTATGTGCTCCTTTAGACCTTTCTAGCCATTCTGCTGCACAAGACCTTTCTGAACTCAGAAGAGATTATGGCCTTCATCACCTCCTTTCCTCAAAAGACATGACATTAGTGCTCTCCCTATTATGAGTCTCAGCATTAAATGAAATCTCAGCGCACAGACCTAATGTATGTTTACAGCTGTGGAGCAGGAGACCAGCCAGGGGCTCAGGTGTCTTCTCCATGAAGTAAGCAAATGTACCTGAAACTGCAGATTGGGGCACTATTGGGGCAGCCACACCACCAACAGACTTGCCCCTGGCCTACTGCACCTTGATTTGTCTGTTTTGTCACATGCTTTTCATTCACAGGCAAAGCATGATTTTTGAGGGGTCCTGCCAGCGAGTACATGCCCCATGCATTCTCATCACCAGCAGGAGCACAAGCAGAGCAGTGGCTGCTTGAGGAGCCCATGGTGCACTAGCTCAGGTGGTGCTAATGCATGCACTTAGCATGGTATCCAGCATTTTCTCAACCAAGGGAAACCACCCTAGACCAGTTCTACACGAGGCTTTGGTGAAGGGGAGCCCTCGATCAGCAATGTGCCCCAGAAGCTGGTGTGCAGGTGGGCTTTCACAGAGCCTCCTCTGGTATGGAAAGAGCCACCCAACCCATTCCTTTACCTTGTCAGCTGCAGAGGTCACACTCCTTCCTTAACTCCAGTCTTCTTTGGTCAGCTGAAGACATCCAAGGCTGGTGTGGCATAAACAGTGTTACCGAGGCAGTAACACAAAAAAAGGGAGCAGGCACTCAAAAGCTGAATCTGGCAAAGGTGTTCAGGCACTTCTCAGGGCCTTTTCAGAAGATTTCAGATTTCCCGCCGTTCCGGGACCCACAGGCGCAGACCGCCGCTGCCGCCGCAGCGCCGCGGGGCGCGCACCACTTCCGGCGGCGGTCACCTGCCTCTGGCGGGAATGCAGCCGGCGCAGCTCCGCGGGGAGCATAGCCCCGCGACCGCGGCACCGCCAGGGCAGAGGTGCTCAGCTCCTCCCCGTGCGACTTAGTCGGTGGAGAGGGCTACCCTCCTGTAGCTCCTGGCCGCAGTTCGCTGCCGATCCACTGCGGGAGGCTGCAACCCCCCCCTCCACAGTTCACAGTTTACAAACAAACACACTGACGGTTTGAGGGTGAAGGAGGGAAAAGATGGATATATCCAGTCACTTTACATAACCCATAACAGGCATTTAATGAGGATTATTTTAAGAGAACTCAATGGTACGGTACATCTACTGGCATGGCCTCATGTCAGTTCCAGGGGTGCTCCTCCTGGCTAAGAAGCGTGACTAACCTATACCAACAACATGGATGCTCTCACAAATCAGGATAGATGTTAAAAATCTATGGGTGTTTAGGAACTGCAGAGGATACCAGAGGAAAACCAGAGTATTAATGCCCTTTAAAAATGAAAAACACACTTTCCACTAAGAAGCCACAATGAATCTGTAGAGAATCTGATTAAATTGACTATTGCATTATTGTCTGATTATTGCATTGAAAAAGTGCAGCTGTTCCACTCCAATCTCTATGTGGTGAAAGCTCCTCAAGTTTTCAGAGTAGACAGGAATTTATCATATCTTCATTTTCAGTACTGTGATCCTACAATGTTGAGTGTCAGGTGGAAGACTTTTTTACTTTCCTCTGTAGTTCTCTCTAAATTCTCTAGGACTGCTGTATCTCGTCTTGCATAACATAGCAGATGGGAGAGAGAACAGAGTGGGGCAGAATCCAGTAACATCCTTTGGATGGTTGGACTGGCAGATTGCAGGAAACTGTGTTGATGGTACCTGCCAAGTCACCAATCAGTCTGAATCAATTAATTGTCAAACTGGCACACAACTCCTCGCAGGAAGCTCCGTGTCTCATTCCAGTTGGTTTTCTTTGTTTTTCTATTTTTATCAATCCAATGTCACATTTATTGAAAAAAAAATAGTTTCACTCTTTTGTATGAAGGTTCATCCTTTTGTTTACTGACATCTTGAGCATCCATACTTCTTGTAGCTCTGTAGATAATGCATCAAAGTCAGTACAGTCTGATTTTACTAGTGTTTCATGTTTCCTGGATAACAAATTGTTTTGGGGAAGTGAAAATATTATTCAAGGCAAGATATGTTTCAAGATATCAGAAGTTAAAGCATCAATGACAAAACTGAACAAGAAAATGTTTTATTTCTTCATTAGCAACATCCTCTAGCCACTACAGTTAAACATTTTATTTTCTCTTTTTTGCATGTGTCTTTCTCCAGCAGTAATATTGCTGTTGGCTTCACAAAAATGACCTTGTTTATGCCTTCATGTTTATTCACAGCACCAAGCTATGACACAGTCTACAAATGTAATATACACAGTACTAACAGCATTTAAATTAAATGTGGTCTGTAACAGAAGCAGCTTTTTTCTTGGGGATAATGAGGTTCATTCCCACCAAACTTATTCCTGTTGGTTAAATCTTTCTAAGCCTTATTTCTTCCAGGGCAGGGGATATACCAGTCCCACACTGGCAGTGGAGCTGCCCCATGTAGCCCTCCTGCACATCACCTCCTCCACACAGGAAGCGTTACAGCTTCTCTTTGTCTACATAGTACAGAATCACAGAATCATTAAGGCTGGAAGAGACCTCCAAGATCATCAAGTTCAACCATACCTATCACTAACATACCACTAAACTGATGTCTAAAATTCTGGAAAACAGGAACTTGGCACAGAGTTAATGGAGAAAGACAGAATTACCTTTAATTGGAATTCCACACCTTCGAGATCTTGAACATGGATGCGCATGCCTGCCCCGAGGGATTACACCTTTGATAGATTTTTATTGGTAATTAACATATTGATATCTATAGCCAACCCTGGCACTAGGTTTTCCAATGGCCCACCCCCAGTTGTCTTCAGCTCGACCCCTCGGAGAGAGCCCACGTGGGGCTTGGCCCTCTTCTGCTGTTTTGTCTTCAGGCTATCTGCAGGTGGCTTCTTCAAAACATCATGTCCTTGGTGAGACATGGGAAAGGCCAAGACAGTCCCTTAGGAACAGGCCTAGGGGCTTCTAATATGTGAACAATCCAGAAAGCTTCACATCATTCTAAAAGTCCTAAAAATCTACAGAACACAAATCTTTAGGCATCAAAACCGTGTCCCTAAGTAGAGCATATAAATGTCTCTTAAATACCTCCAGGGACAGTGACTCCACCACCTCCCTGGGCAGCCTATTCCAAGACTTAAATATTAAATTTATTAAATATTTATTAAATATTATTTTCTTCTGACTTGTTTCTGCACTAGAACTAGGTCTACCTCATCTCCCTGCCTGCCCAAATGCCTGTAAAAGGTATGAGTCTCCAGCCCCAGCAGAAGCAACACTTCACAGCACAGTGGAAGCACTCCACGTCCTCAAATCCATTGGCACAAATTCTGGAGTAACATTGATTAAAGCTGCTGTGATATGGATAGAAGGTACCTACATGGCTGCACCAGCACTCCCAGATCCACCACATCCCCACTAGCTGTTAGTAAAGTGTAGCACTCTTTGTAAGTGGGTTGGGAGCCTCAACGTGAGCTCTGTGAAAAGATCTGCTCGTCAGTCAACTCCCTTGGCAAAAAGTTTCTTTTTCACAAGTGTAACTTTCTTTACGATGTTTTTTTTGCTTTTGTATTTTTTTTGCCACTGTGTGGAAGGCATGATAGGCTTGCAGAAGGGAAGGCCTGGCCTGTGGGAAGCAGGTGTTCCCTCCCAGTCCTGTGTTGCCATCAACGGTCTCAAGACATCTGTCATTGTGCACAGAAAGGTAGTTTGAGCTGGAGCGAAAACGCATATGAAACTAGCTCAGTTTGTATCGACTGCAAAGGAGTTGCAAATGTTTCAGATAAGAAATGAATGTTAAATACTGCAGACTGGGCAGCATCGAGGAGAACAGCATAATCTAAGATGGTCCCAAAGGTTCAACACTGGGTGGCAAGGCCCAGAACACATCCTTCAAGTGATGAAGGGCTCTGGGTCCTGCCTGACATAGACAATTGCTATTAATATCAGATTCTTACAAAAGATTTGACCTGATGTCTCCATTTCTCTCAAAGCAATCAGAATATACAACATGGGTTTTGTGTCAATGTTGTGACACTGAAAGAAGACAAACACTGGAAGTCTCCACAGTATCTCCTCATACAAAGATAACCCATCAAAAACTTCCTGAACATATTCGAATCAGCTGAGTGGAATTCAGACCATGCTAGTGTTTTTATCCTGTGGTCACAGTGGCTCTAACCTTGTAGTAGAACCCTCACTAGATGATGACAGAGCAGGGATCTTGGGTAGCCTGTGGTCTCTCATATGCATGGTCTCAGCTTTCTCCCAGACTGCAAACATTACTGCCATTCATGTGAGAATAGAACTGTACTGGGGCAATAATCACACTGGACCTAGCAAGCCCAAATGCTAAGGAGATCAAATGGTCAAAACTCAAGAATAAAAGCTGACAAGATTTTCAGAAGAATAGATCCTCTGGAGACCAAAGGAGAAATGCACAAGTGTAAGTCTGTCATGGGGTTGAGATTGTCTGCTGGAGAATTTGAGTGCACAACTTGTCCCAGAGCCAGAGTCACATGCCCAAACATAGAATATGAAATCTTAGTAATTTTTAATGTGTTTTAATCCAGTCCTTAAGGCTCATTTGGATACTTGCCACTCTCTTCCCACATCAGTGCATTATTGAATAAGTTAAACCTATTAAAATGTGGCTTTGTTTTAGCTGAGGGTTAGAGTTTGAATTGCTATACGAAGGATTTTTCCACTGATGAACCTAGCTTATTGTGACTCTCTCTCTCCACTTGTCCAATTAATTTTGTTTCTAAACTTGAGAAAAAAAATTGTATCAGAAAAGTTCCTGTTATACTTCAATATGATTTTGACTACAGTATACTACAGAAGTAGCACTGGCCTTCCTTCAAGTCTAGGTGAGAAGCTAATTGGTTTCAAACTGTTTTAAATATGCTGAAGTTATAGCTGTCAATTCTTTTTCTGGAACAATAATAATTTCTCAAATTGAACTCTGCTTTTTTAAAGAGCTTTACAAAGCTAAAATAATTAAATAACTGACATTATCTTCCTCGTTTCCTTTGCTTTCACATTCAGAATCCTTTGGTTCCTGACCTCCAAATCCTGTTAATTTTGATCAGCTTTCATTCTGAATTTAAAGTGTGCTTCCTTCCCTCCTTTTAAATTCGTCTTCTGTTAATATATTTTACATTGCTTAAAGTTTCTTTGGCAGCTGGTGCTGAAGGAGATGCAGCAATATCATTTAACAAGCTTGCTATTCATGCTTACTTTTAATGTCTTTTTTACTGATCTAATCAATAATTTTAAAGCAGCATTGCAGCAGCTTTGTAGCCATCTCTCAGCGAATCGATTACAAATTCTTTTTAATAGATATTCAAAGCTAATGTGCCATTATAACATTTAACTATAGAAATGCAATAGCCCTGAACACACAGAATTACCTTCAGAATATCAGTTAAGAGTCAACACAAAATTATTATCCAGTTTCCAGAAAGAGAAAAACTACTACAAACATTACATTGGGTATGTGTTTGTCCCAACACACATCTGGTTACTCACAGATACAGAAGTCTTTTAGTATTCTCTGGGTGATGTATTGCTGTCACAGAACATTTATCACTTTTCATACATAATTATCTGTAAAACAGGGATTAGGATTTTGTTGGGTAAGGCCCAGCCGTATGTGAAATCAGCACAAGGGTCATTACCTTTAATGCCTTTTTATCTCTTTGGATGTTGGAACAATTACTGCTTGGAAAGAAGGAGGACCAGGAGTGAGAACAGGCATATTCCAAGGTGTTGGAGCCATCTGTTTACCTGGATCAGAATGCAGGAGAAAAAGGAAAATTTAAAGATTCAACCAAAAACTAGCAGCTAATCCTCCTCAAAGGCACATAGCAAAACCCATTGCAGGGAATGGAGCATGTGCTGGAAAAGGATGGGATACTGATGGGGCAGAGGACATGGATTTCCTGAGGGAGGAAGGAAGATTTCCTTGGCTGCTTGTGACCAGAGCTATCTTTCCAGTTTTAACACTCTGTTTACAAAAGTGATTTAGGGTTTAGCCAACGGAAATGAATAGATTTGATATTGAAGCCTGAGGGAATTAGCTTTTAGTTTTAGTTTTTTACATGAAAATTCAATATACCTTTTCTGAGTATTAGGAATATAGGATTCACCTTGCCAGATCAGCCTGATCTAACAGGAGATCCATCTATCAACAGTGGCCAATATTGATGTCTGATACCACTCAGATAGTTCTTGGATATGTCTATAAGAACTGCTCACCCTGACCCTGAACAATCAGATCACTTCTCTCCTGGCACGCAGGGATTTATGACCCTCATATATTTCTATTAGCTCAGTGTAACTGCAGACATTTTATGGAGGTATTGTTGTTTGGTTTCTACTATTTTTTTTTCCTAATTGTCTTTGAATCCTACTAAGCTGTTATTAGCTGTGAGGCTGAGCTGGTGTCACTGCAGCTCAGGATGTTTAACTAAATAGATGTATTTAAAAAAAGATGCTTATAAAGGCAGGCATACTGCTCTGAAAACCTGGAGCAGACATCTGATCCTGTTTCCATTGGCACCAGGGAGACTTCTGCCAGTGATGTACGTGGGAAGGAGATCCTGCAGGTGGGGATTTTTATGGCTTTATGCTAGGTGCAATGAAGTCATGATCAAAGCTGTGCTGTCTGAGGTGTGCACAGCGCTGGGGAGCAAGATCTGAGCACCTGCTGGAGCCTCTCTGAGGCAACAAGCTGATGTAGAGTGGGCTCAGATGAGGAGAGGGTTTGCAATAGCTCCAAAAAGCCTTTAAGGAACTGCTTCTTTCTCTTACTCACATGTGGTGTGACATTCTCATCTTCCCACTCACCTGCTAGTTCAAGTGAAGCACTTAGAGGACCCTCTGTCCTGCCCAGACAAGGTGGCTTTTTGGAGTACATGAGGGAAAAGGGAACTCCATTTTCCTGTTCTCTGCTGGCTTCATCCATGTAGAGATTCCTGCAGACTGTTATGAAGCCAGGACAAATATTATGAAAATGAAGTACATGATCATTTTAGGTCTCTTCCAACAGAAAATCTCTTTTCCCTCTCTCCTCCTTTCCTCTCCTCTACCCTGTCCTCTTCATCTCCTCTTTTCCCTACTCCTCTCCCTTTTTCTAGATTACCAAACACCCTTAAGAGAAGGTAGCTGCTCACATAAGGTAGGCTGCACTTAAGGGCTGGGGGGGAAGATTGGTTTGGAATAGCTTTTTTTCTGTTCAGTTGAAAATTTACTTATTGACTTCAGTGATCAAGCTGCAAGACCCAGAAAACAATTCTTTCTCCAGATTGAGAGTACTGGCCACAGCAGCAGGCTCAGCTTGTTCATTCTGCCTACATGTCCCCATCCCAATGAGGAGAGGGCACTTACTGAGAAGTGCAAGTAATTTGCTTTCCATACCAATTCATTTTTTGGCTCCTTCACTAAGATTAAGTCCTCTCCTTTATATTTAACAGCACCTTTAAGTGGCACAACAAAACCAGCTTTGTGAATATCAGCAAATCCAGCTCCAACCAGCCTGCCAGCTATTGTGATGGGTTTGCAGGAAAGACATCTCTTTGACAGCAACTTGACCAAGACCACCAGCAGAGCAGCAGTCACAGTCCCACATGCTGACTTCAAGGTTGTAACATCCAAGGACTAAATGAAAAGTTGAGATGTGCTCAGTTCTGTTACCACTGCTCTGAAATATTCTCTCTGTTTCTAAAACACTGCTTTTTATTTCACACTTTGCATAAGAAATGCCCCAGAATGCAGCACAAGACTTGAAAAGCAAAATAGCTTGCTCTTCTTTCCATGGAGTCTATGCACAGGCTTTTCTCCAAGGCCTCATTTTAATCATCCAACAGATACTTAGATAAATTTCAGCCTTTGTCATAGTCAGAACCTGAATAAAATTTAAATTCAAATTTATCTGAATAAAATAAAATCCCATCTAAGTATATCCTGAAATTGGAACCTGGAGCTGAAGTATAAATTAGAATAGGAACCCACTTCTAAGTCCAAAACCACAATGGGCTGTTTCTCACTTAAGGTATGGTTGCATTCACATAAGAAAAGCTATTTTTGTCAAAGTTTGGCTTTTGATGGCAGGAATTTCAGAGCTAATTTCTACAATTTGAGGCTGAGCAGCAATAAAACATATGCTGTGAAATGCAGAAGGCAGTATCTGACCCTCCACTCCAGCACTTCTCAGCCTCCTGCTCCCCAGCATCCTTATCTGAGCCCTCAGGGCCCAATTTGTGCACAAAGTGCCAGCTTTTCCCCCTTTCTGTGCCAGCCCCAATCTCATATCTGCTCTAAATACATTTTTGGCAATGGTTTAAGCATTTGGTTGAGGCATGTGTGTGTTTTAACTGGTAGGCATTTTCTGCACAACTCCTTTACTAGAACATGCCAGACTGATTTGAAAGTGCCTGATACAGGAATTAATTATTTAATTTTTTTTTTGCCTTCCCACCCAGGAACAGGAATGCTCCTAAAAAGCTCAATTCCATTGGAATAACCAGATCTGCACTAAGAACAGGTAAAGTGCTGCAGCCTCGCGGAGCTCCCAATGATTTTCTTTGCAGCATCCCTCCTTGCCCTGACAACACCACCTCTGCTTTTGCCACATTTAGCATCTCTCAGCCCCCCATGACAGAGTTTCAGGGCAGGCTGAACAGAACCCACCAATCCTTTCTTATCTCCAGGTCTTTTAAAAAGAAAATGTCATCAACAGTCCAACTTTGACCTTCCAGCATGCCCTAAAGCTGGCTGAACATATTCTTCCATCTTCAGTTTCTACTATGCCTGTGTTTGCTCTTGTTGTACAAGCAGTTCCTGGCTAGACAGAACTGTCAACTTTGCTGGAGACAGTATAAATATTTTGCACTTGCACAGGGGTACACATGCTTGAAGGAAAATTGAGCTGCACGCCAGCCTGCACCGGGTTAACAGAGAAAAAAAAGCAAGTTCTCTCATATCTTTGGAGCAGCTCAATCTGTAGCATGGTGCATGATTTAGCAGCATTGGTGATGTTTCCCTGATTAATTCTTAAACAAGTCTCCTAGCAACAGATGAAGGGAGACCATAAGTACTTTGCCATAGGAGAAACATCTTTGTGTGTTCGCGTGGTGTCAAGTATTAAGATTGTTGCTTTCCCATTTATGAGTGTGCATAGAGGTCTCTGGCATGCAATCACTTCTCTGCATATATGTTCCTGAGATAGGGCACTGGGTTAGGGCAGCTTCTGTAAGCACAAAAGAGAGAAGAAAAAAAATAACACAACAACTTCTTAAAATTCTAGCCACTGGATTTGAAATTCACAGTGATTACTTGGATAAAATATTTCTTAACGGATGCCAGGTTCAATTTTAGAGACTTTTAGGATACATTCTGTACCTTCCTAGGTAATTCAGAGATGAAGAGAGTGAGAAAAGTAAGGTGAGGCTTAATTTTTTTTATTATTATTTCACCACACAGAACAACTGTATTTGCAATTAATTTCCACTGTTACAAAAACTATGTGTAAATATATGAATTCCTGTGCAATATGATCAGAAAAATTGAGATTAGAATACGACCCTTATCCATTTTTTAATATGTAAAACTGAAAAAGACTGCAATTGAATAAATGCACCATTTCCATTATTTCTCTCTACCTTTCAACCTATAAAAACCTCTCCCTTCAGAAAAATAGGCACAGTGTCTATGAAAGAAAGTGTCATTAGTAAAAAAGCAGCATGTTACCACTGAAACACAAAGTATCAGCAGAACTTGGCTGTGATTTGAATTAAAATTGTACCAGAAGACTGCAGCACTTATGCATCCTTTCTGGAAAAATAAAGGTGAAGTCTCAATGGTAGCTTTGTCTTTGCACTCAAGGAAACCAACTCCCTTGGGGCATGGTGGGAAGAAAAAGCTGATATTTTCCTAAGGGCAGTAAGACAACTAGCTAACCTAGGGAAAAAAGCTGTTAAATCCTTAAATTAAAGGACAGTATAAAGGAGTCTCAGCAGACACACAATGTATTTGCCCTCTCTTTAGTTCTAATAAAATTGTTGTTTTGATGTATTTATTAATTGACTTCAGGATTAGATGTGCTCGTTAGCTATGCCTTCATGATCTGGAAATAAAATTAAGATAGTCCCAGAAAGCAAATTCCAAAGTGTAAAAGGAGATGGAAATGCTAAAGATTTGAGAAATAAAGATAAGTTGAGGGGCTAGAACCTCTTTAGGAAGTGAAATCTATAAATAATAGATTATAAATAATCCTATAAATTATATCGGGAGAAGCAGAAATTTATCATCAAATCATCAAATAATTTGCATTGGAAGAGACCTTTAAAGGTCATCTAGTCCAATCCCCCCTGCAGTCAGCAGGGACATCTGCAACTAGATCAGGTTGCTCAGAGTCTTCTCCAACCAGAGCTGAAATGGTTCTAGATATGGGGCATCTACCACCTCTCTGAGCAACCTGGGCCTGTGTTTAACCACTCTCATTGTAAATGTGAAATCAATCCCAACTTGAGAGTGACTATTCTGTGTCTATGGATTGTTGCTTGGGTAAAGATCTGCAAGACTGACCTCTCAGCATACATTCCTGAGTATACCTTGCAAGCAAGTCTTGAAAGCTAAATACCACTTGCTGTCATTTCTGAAGACTACACAGTGAGGTTTTGAGTAGGATAGGCAGATGGGCTGAGAAGTGGGAATGAGTACCCCTCTGCCAGGGAATTGGGAAGGGATCCTGAGGTCTGCAATCCCTTGGCATGCACACAGGGATATTGCTTCATCCTGCACTCAGAGTTTAGCTCTGCCTCCAGCTCACCTTGTCCTCCTGCTTAATCTGCCTCCTAGGGCAGATGTGTTCACAAGCGTGAAGCCTTAGCTCTCGTATTTCCACTTCTCAGCTCTCTGCTCCCCTGCACTGCAAGCAAGCAGTTCTCTGTGCTGAGAAACAGCTTGGCAAATTAAAGAAGTGTATAAGACTACCCATCATTAATATGAAGCCTTAAAAGTATGTTTAATTTTGTTGTCTTTGGGAATCCAGCAGACTAAAATTCCAGCTGCTCCAAACACGCCAGTGTTAACTGCAACTGCAGGACTTTGAGAGTAAATCACAGGAGCCACACTGATTTACACATCTGCCTGCTTCTGCAGTGCAAAGTTCAGTCTGTCTTCTATCATTGGTTCATTATTGGTGCATTCCACCCTACTTGTTTGATTTTTATTCTCAGCTTTTCTATAGTTCAAAATGCATGGCCAGCTCCTGAAGAATCTGCCATCTTCAGAGAAGTGGAACTACAGCAACACAACTGGTAATATGATTTTCTCATCTCAGACTAGGAGAATACTTCTCCAAAGAAACACTGGGTGCAGCTTTTAGAGCCAACCTCATCTTACAACGATAGCATCCCACTTCTCCCACAGAAAGGCATTTCAGAAGATAAAGGATAGCATGGTCTCCATAGCCTTTCAGCAGATGGCATCAATTAAACTGTCTTGTAACTCAAAATGTTAATATTTTATAAGAATGGAGAACATTCACACTTATTTTATTCCTTTTCCCACAGGCATACACTTAAAAAAACATTCCCTAACTTATCTTAATTCCTATCTCCCATTTCATAATTACCATTTTGCTAGACTTTCTGCACCTGTCATTTTAGTTGTGTTTTTTGAAATTTAATCAAATAATAATTAAATTCTGAGGGTAACACCTCTGGTTATCTATTCATAATTAAACTTTACTTTTCAGAAACGTTTGAAAGGAAAAAGACAACTGCTGGTAAGAGTGCATGCATTTTATTTGTGTGTGAGTTTGATGACCAAAGTGACTCTGGTAGGGAATTCAGAGGAGATATACTTACTGCATTTAGTTACTGGGTTTAGGAATTTCTTTTCATCTGGGATTGGTTAGCTAGTTCCAAGAAGTCTGTCCTAGTTTTTGGCTGGGGGAGGAGTTAATTTTCTTCCTACTAGCTGGTACAGGGCTGTGTTTTGAATTTAGAACAAGAATAATGTTGATAACACACTGATGTTTTAGTTGCTCCTAGGTAGTGCTTATCCTAAGGCAAGGGCTTTTCAGTTTCCCATGCTCTACCAGCACGAAGGTGGATGAGCAGTTGGGAGGGAACATGGCCAGGACAGCTGACCTGAACTAGCCAAAGGGATATTCCATACTATAGGACACTATGCCCAGTACATAAACTGGGAGGAGTTGATGGGATGGGCAAATTGCTGTCAGGCATCAGTGAGCAATTGCATTGTACATCACTTCTCTGTCTTGGGTTTTATTTCTCTCTCTTTTTGTTATAATCCTCTTAATTAAAATTATTACTGTTATTTTATTTCAATTATTAAACTGTTCTTAACCCACAGGTTATACTTTTTCCCCAATTCTCCTCCCCATCCCACCAGGACAGGGGGAGGACAGCAAGGTGCTTGGTTGCTGACTGAGGTTAAGCCACAAAGTAGTCCCAAATACAAGCAAAAAAAAAAACAACCCCAAGAAGTCTGCAAAACTTCTATCTTAAACATTGTCTTTGTTAAGCAAGGTAGGCAATTCAAACTGGTCTCTTTTTTTTTTTTTACCATCCTACGAAAACTAAATTTTGCTACTGTTTATTGCACCTCAGGATTCTTTCCTAGATGTATTTAAGGAAGATCTGGCAATATTTACATAACAGAGCATTTGATTTTTCCCTGAAAACCTAGGGAAAAATCCAAATCTCCCTTTGCTAAAGAGGAGTGATGTAGAGTTAGAGTGCTATTCATGTGGTGAGAGTTGTACCCAGACTACCATACTGCTTAGGCTACAATCTCCCTTCACTCAAGGCAAGGGTTACTTAGCATCTGAGATTTGCAAAGGAAAAAAAAACCACTTCACACCATAACCCTCTCAATATTTCAGAGTTTACATTGACAAAATTGTTCTTAATATTTTATTGGACTGTCTCCTCACTAGATAGCTTGAGGGCATTTCCCTCACTATAAATATTGGTCAAGAAGACCTAAAAGAACAGGTTTTTATTCTATGGTTATTTACAGTCCCATGATTAAGTCATGAAACTGCAGAATATGCAGAGAGTGTCAGTGTCAAGCAAGGTGTCTGACAAGAGTTAACTGGACAAGTTTGTCCCCAGCTGTGACAGATGTGGCAGCAAGTAGAGAGAACATAGTTTTAGTTCACCAGCAATGAAAAGCAAGATTTACCAAGGGCTGTCAGAAATAAAGAGGGAAAATTATTATGATGATAGAGAAAGTGATGTGAGTTTCCCCAAAGCTGAACTTACAGGAAGGCAAAGAGAAGGAACAGTAAATAGTAATTAGTGCATATGCTACAGGCAGAGTGATGTGTTTGTTTTTGGTTACATGGAATAATTCTGCAAGTAAAATTGGCTGTTGAGCATTGCACATCCAAGTTTCTTACCTTACTAGACTACAAGGTTTTACAGCATTCTCTCAGAACCTACTAAGAGTTCAGAGACCTTCTCCTTATACAAACCTTGACAACCATACAACATTTTAAATTTAATTACTTCAGCTGAATCTGTTCCTTGTACAAAGGTTGTTTTCAAATTAATTAATCTGCTTCCTCCATATGTCACAATTCTCTTTTGTATCCTTCATGATCTTTCAGACATGAACAAAACTCATCCAGGATCCATATGTCTATATATTTGCTGCTGTTCTGCATTTGTACCTGATTTTTGAAATTTAAAGTTTAACTGAAAATGCTATTCTAAAACAAACAAACAACAAAATCCTATCATAAAGTCATCTAATATTCTTTTTGTAATGATGTGAGAACTGTTATCCCCAATATAAACATGAATCTCACTCATATTTACCTAATTTACCTAACATTACCTAAGGAAGCTGTTAGGCATTTGGCCTTTTAATGCCATCCAAGAGCTGGAATAACTTAAGTCCACAGATAACCAGCAGAAACTCTGCAGATCACTGTCTAGTTGTCCACAGCAATATTCTAGAGTAGTTAGTACCTAATCTAATTAGTTTGAGGAGGGAGAGGGAAAAGCACTAGCTCTCTAGTTTTATGGTGTCTACTTTTTAATCCTATAATTAGCAGTATAGTGGCTTATGCTTGTAGCATGAGATAGTTTGGACTGGGAGAAGCTAATGTTTCCAATTTGGGTAGCAAAGCTGATAATTTTGACTATCTCAAAATAATTCTGATGATTTATTAAAAAGGACAAAAATCTTATGAGTGTCTTCTGTCCTCATACGGGATGTTTGGTGACACAAAGGAACACTTCATTTTTCCAGTGGTTCTCAGAGTTTGGGCTGGCAGAGGACAATCCTCTGGCATCCTCACTTTTTTCTGTGCAAAATCACATTAAAAAAGCCTTGGGTTTTAGAAACCTTTTGGCCTTTTGACTGAGAAAGGGCTACTGCAACCCAGGAAAAGGGGAGTGCTTGAACTGCTGCTCCCAACTGCAAGAACCTCAGCTGTTTCCCTTCTGGGGTTTTTGGAGGTCAGTGGATCAGCAAAATCTTAACTATTAAGTCACAAGCATTAGAAGACTATGAATAGGTTCTCCCCAGCTCTTTCCCAGCATGGGTTTTGGCACCAGAAAGCTGAATAAAAATGCTTTTTTCCCTACCTAAATTTTGTTAATCAGGATGAAAGAAAAATTATCCATTGCCTAAACACTGACCTCTCATCTCAAGCCTGATGGGATTTTTTCATGGTTTAAACTGTTGCCTTTTTTCCAAAGTTAACTGTGATGATTCTCATCATTGGTCTACCACAGGAAAGCCAAGAGATCTTAAATGTTCTGCTGACCTGTTGTCTCCTGGGCCATCAGTTTCCTTTCTTTTATAGATCCACTGCTCTTAAGTGCAAAGCTGCATTTTGCTTCACTTAGATTTGTTAATAACATGAAAGTCTGGGTGTCAGCTGAAGTTTGACAGACTCGAGGTAGAAAGAAAGGAGCTCTTGTTCTGACAACTTAGTTGAGGATCAATACATGAATTTTGGGTTTTTCTGGACCCTGCTTTATCTTTTCAGATCTTAGCAAAACAGCAGAGCTCCACCTTCAGGGGATGCACTGGAGTATGGAAGGAGCAGAGTATATATTAACAGTAATATACCAGGTCTTGAGTTCAGTACACTGTTAAGAATCCACTGATAAATTATTAATTTAGTAGATTATAACATCATAGTATACAGAAAAACTTCTACTCCAAGGTGTGGAGGGGTATTTTTCCACTTTTTTCCTCCCATATTAAGGACAGACAGATAAAAGTACATGGTTTTCACTTCAGATTTGACCTTTAAACCATGAAGGATGAGGCTTGGAATACAAAGAATTATCCATGCTGTAGGGAAAAAAAAAATAAGGAGGCAGTACCACCATAGTTTTTGTTCACAGCTCTTCTTTACAAACAGCAAACACAGAGGAAGGTGGTGAAATGAGAAGAGGTCCAAATCTGGGGAGCCTGCCACAAACCCCAGAATGTGACAACTGAAATACACGAATTTTCAGAGGATTAGAAACACTTCTCTGAATGTCTTACTGAGACACAATACATAATCATCTGCCACAAAAGTGAAGCCATTTAATTTTAAGGCAATTTTAAAATCAAAGTGAACATATCTCTCATTCCAAGTGAGTGAGACGTGGCAGGTCCTTTATAGATGAGAAGACTTAAGCCTTGTTACAGACTCTAGTTCTGGTTCACAGAGGCAGAAACTACAGAAGGGAAAAATATCCTTAACAATGTCTATGACTGAGGGGAGAAGTGTGCCCCTGAAAATCAGAAGGGAAATCAGAAGAGCTGTTGGTGCAGGAGTTTTTGTCTCCAGATTAAAGGGTTCAGAGCAATAAAGGCTGTTTATGTAAAAAAAAGTCATCTTTAGAGCAGGGAGAAGAAAAAAAGCTAACAAACACATGGGAGTATTTGCTCTAAGATGTCAATGAAAAATAAGTATTCATTACTAGAGAAGAAACATTTACACAGTTCAGCAAACAGCCAATGAGCAATAGAGGGAAAGGCAGAAAGCACAACCAATTTTGAGTGTGATCCCAAGAAATTAGTTCAATAATCTTAAACTCACATACGATTGAATGGTTTTGTAACTCAGATTGGACCATTAATGTGAATGAGACAGATAATTTGATACACAGGGAAAAACAAAACAAAACAAAACAGGCTAAACTCTGCAAAAGTGCTTAGCAATGAAATACTAAACCTGTCCAGGAGAATCAAAGTGGATTTTTCAGAAGCACCTAGATGTCACCACATACCTGTGGCTCCAGCTTCAGTGTTTGAAATGACCTAGGCTCATATTTGTGGAGTTACTGAGCAGCCTAAAATATATACATAAATACTAATATATACATATACTAATAGGACCTAAAAAAATTGCTTAACTTCTGTTAAAAAATTTGATTACTATTTTCCATAGGGGTTTTGAAAAAAAAACTTGTAAATGTTGAGAATTTATTAATCAAGTGTACATCTTCATAATCTGGTCTGTAAGAACAACAATGTTAAATGCTCTTTGCTGGCATCAGATGTATCTTTTGACCACTGAAATCCAAGTAGTCTGAAATTATCTTCTGTGCTCTAGACTCTTCACTGTAACTTTACTAAACATGGCAAAACAATTTCACTGCTATTTCTCCTGGCTTGAAATTTGAGTTTTATCTCCAGATGTATCAATATGATTTGGCTCTATTTGTACTTGTTAAGTAAAATTAATTTGAATCAACTTTATGATCAAAGTAAAATTAAACAAGGTTATTAAAGTGAAGACTTCTTTTTCCTGTTTTAGGTAGTGATAAAATAGAAATTTTTCCTGTTCTTTCCTGTCTGTAGAATTTTTTCTATTCACTCCCAAATACAAAGAAATAGAAGGAATTCAGCATAATACTCTGTTTGTTCTTTTCACTATTACCAGTTAAAAACACTATCCAAGCAGTCCTTTTTTTCATTTTAAAACCCCAAAAGGAGAATTATAGACTCTTCTATTTCTTCAAAAGGGTATAATTTTGAAAATATACAGGGAAAATGCTTAATAAAAGCTGGAGACCTGGCACTGATTGAACATTAGTGTATGTGCTCAAGCACTAAGCCAGTCTGTGTAAGATGTGCTTCATACTCAGAACATTGTGTGCATCCAGAATGAGAAAATTAGTTCAAAACTATCCAAGAACTTTCTAAACTGCAGATGAAGTGCCATCCTCCTCTACAGAAAGGAGAGCAATTGTCATCCACTTGCTGCCAATACAAACCAGGAAAGGAATGTTTTGCCCTCACTTCTTGATGTCCATAGAAATAGCCTGCAATTTTAATTTGTTTCTTGGTGGAGACCCTGAGGCTGTTTTCCTATATTACCTCCAGCTGTTTATTTTGTATCCACTGACACAAGACAGGAAAAGGAATAAAAACCAAGTAAGAAAACCTTAAAGATGTCAACATTTAATCTGTAGATTATCTCTGCCTGGAATGCCCTTACCTTACCTTTGATATCCTACATTAAATTACACCTCTGAAGGTTTCTCTGTAACCATGAGTTAAAGGCTCATTTCCACCTCTCCTCCTTTTAAGGAAATTGGTCAGGTTAAACTCATAAGACAGAAGATAAAAATTTTCTTTCCCACTTTGGTATTTAGGAAGCATTCAATATTGAAAACTATTTCAGATTAGTGGAACATGGCTAAGGGTGTCTGAATGAGCTTTCATCTCTGAAAGGAAGACAAGCTTCCATCACTAGCTTGTCAATGCAATTAGCCACATCCAAAGGACTCCTTGAGCACATGCCAATGACAAACCTTTCAAAATGAGTGAAAAGGTGAAAAACATCTCCTCTAGGTTTGTGTTCAAATGTTCTGTACATACTCAAACATCTCCCTCCCCACCTGCTTCTCTGAGGTCACCTTTTTTTTTTCATTCTTACTCTGATTGCTATGCCTTTAGATATTGTGATATCACACAAGAAAACCCTAAATAACAGTGTATTGTGAGTGCTGACTTGGTAACTAACAAAAAGAGAGCTTTACTGAAGCACACAAAAGATCCATGTTTCTTCACATTTAACAAACTGCTGAAAGACCTGCAATTTAGATAGAAGGAACTAAGGAGTTCTGTGCTCTGAGTAAGGGAGAGATAAATGGCTGTAAGGCAGAGGAAGGGGAAAGATAAAGAGCATTGCTGCAAGATCCATTTTTGATGCTATCATCCCCTTTTAGCCATCCCTTTTAGCTAAAAGGTTTGTTTATGTCATCCTGGGTTTTTATTCCAAATGTCAAAGTGACAGGAATGATATGAAAAACAGATTAGAAAGCAATTGCCCAAGTGCAGTGTCCTCTGAGGTAGACAAGATTGTTGCTTTATGAAGCCTTGGACAGAAGGAACATAAGAGTCCTTTCATACTCCAGATTGCAAGCCAGCTGACTACGACAATACAGCTAAAATCCAGGATCTCCCCAACTCCCTGCTTGGCATTACTCAGCAAGTCCTGACTTTATTATACCAACTGCACTAGTTCCTGGAGTTCCCTTCAGAGTGGGAAAGGGAAGATTGCTTCCATCTGTCTTTACAATCTATGACAAGGAGACAGCCTTGACCTTCAGTCCAACAGAGGTGGGTAACCCACTCCACTGTGTGCAGAGCTATTGCTCCTTGGAGCAGACTGTCCAGGTCTAAACTGTAGAACACTTGAGTTCCATTTCTGTGTCTTGTATATGTCTCCTGTAGCCCAGCAGGGATCATGGGAAGACAATAGGATACATTCAACACAGTATTCAGAGAAGAAGGCTTTGGAGGGAAGTGGGAAACAAGCCAATATAGTCATATATCTTTTTTGGAGGGGGCAAAGAAGTATTTGCCTAAAACTTCCATTCTACCAAAGTACCTTTAAACCATAAGATCTGTATGTGCAATCACTACTGGAGCTTAGGTTATTTCAACTGTATTGACGTGCAGACCTTGACATGCAAAATTTTATGTTACTCTGAAATAAAAAGCTTTTATGAATCGGTGGGACTTCTTGGAGAGAGCATTAGAGACTGTATTTTGCATAGCTATGTGTTATATTTTAAATGCATATAAACCTACCAAGTAGTTCTTTACGACATTGCCTCAGAACTAGATTTTGCAGCAACCCTATCTGCAAAGCCCTACTCATTTTGGAACAGCAAAAAATACTAACTGCTTCTCTTCTAGATGTGCTGCATGACAACATTCTGTTGCAAAAGGTTTTCACTGAGCTTCAGAAGGAGTTTATGTATTACAGAAGGACTTAGTGGCTATGATCCTTGTTCACTGCAGGGAATGACTAAAGTAGCCAAAGAGGTTGCCTTTCTATGGTAAATTTAGCCAAGGCACATCCATACAAGTATAGCTACCAGGTTTTACTGGGTTCAGGTCAGTACTTGAGCTCACTGCCTGCATGTCTACACCATTCAAGAGGTAACTTAAACTCCAGAAGAGATCATAGGAGCAAAGCAGCATGCATGCAGGGTGGGCAATTAAAAGCCCAGGGTTTGGCAGCAGATTAGGAAGCAAATAACATTAAGCTACAGTTTGTGAGAGAATGAGGAGTTTGGACTGGATTATCAGGCAGTGAGCAGTGCAGCTGCTCTGTGTGTTCTTGTATGGACACTAATGGAAGCTCTGAGAACTGTCTCAGTTTGGATTGAGCCTGAACTCCTAACACTTCTAGCTGCCACACAATGATTGACTGTTTAAGTGATACTAGCCCAGCTCAGTGCAAAGGTGAGCAAAGCAGTTTTAAACCACTCTTCAGCAGACATTTAAACTAAACTGGATTGAATTAGGAACAGCCCTTTGCAGTCATACCACCTAGAGCTCAGGAGAGCTTTTAAAAGCTGTCCTTGACACCTCTTAGCTTTTAGTTATCCTTATCTCCTTGTTTCTTTATGACTCTGTCATTCGATCCACCCTACCAGCTGTCTTGCTCAGAAACAGCTCAGGCCAATTCCCTGGTTTTCAAGGAAAAAAAAGGTGTGATAGCTAAGGAACAGAGTGTCTGAAGGTAGGACAAGTGGACTTAAAAGTAAAGAGGGAGCAAGACCTTCAAAGAGTGGTAGTATGACTAGATGTAACTGCAGCTGCTCTTCCTCCTGTCCCTCTGTATGGGCAGGTGAGGTCTGAGCCCAGTTCAGGGTTGAAATATTTCATTGCCCCCCCCCCCCCCAATATCTTTAATGTATCAATTTTGATCTGGTCATGTCTCACCTTGGGCTGGCTTGGGTCAAAGAGAGCTGTGTTGGGCACAGTTATAACAAGGGAGCAAGGCTGGGGGGTGATTGCAATCTTGCTCAAGCAACAGCAAAGCACCATTGCAGGAGAAATTAGAGCAAGACTTGGTGCTCCTGGTACACCCTCATCCTGAAATGCTCAGGAAACTGGAGTGGCATCAGTGAAGGCAATACTCAGGTATTTATTTTTTTTATCAGGTGTTCCTCTCTAGCTTTCAAATCCTGAGTAGGGGAATATGTAAAAGCAGCACAAGAGACACAACACAAAGTGTGCATAAAATTAAACAGTAGCAACATAATTAAAATGATACCAGAGGCAGAAAGGTGACCAGTGTTCAAAGGTGATTTGAGAAAACATCAAGGTGAAATGGGATTTTTGCCATTAATTTGTTCGGCCTGGAGAAGAGAAGGTTCAATACTTAAAGGGGATCTAGAAGAGAAAAATGGACAGTCTTTTTAGCAGGGCCTGTTACAACAGGACAAAAAGGAGGGTAAGTTTAGAATAGATAAAGAAGACATTTTTTTATACTGAGGGTGGTGAAACACTGGCCCAGGTTGCCCAGAGAGGTAGTATATGTCCCATCCCTGGAACCATCCCAGGTCAGGTTGTTTGGGGCTCTGAGCAACCTGATCTAGTCACAGATGTCCCTGCTCACTACAGGAAGAGATGATCTTTAAAGATCCCTTCCAACCAAACTACTCAATGATTCTACAATTCTCTGATTCAATAACCTAACTAGGACTGGGCTTTCCCTGCAATGTAACACCTTCCTAGATGTCTGACCTAATTTTTATGCTTATTAGGAGTTATATGGGTGAAAATCAAGGAGATAATTTTCATTTTGTCATACCTGCAAGAAATTGCATAGAAAGATGTCCCCTAGAAAGATAATATTTTCATTTTAGAGCATAATATTTGTTTGATAGCTCAGTGCACTCTTTCAGTACTTCCTCTTACATGAAGTAATACATATGCAGCATGGTGATTCAGAATGGTATTAGAAAAATATTTCACAAAGTTCAATTGCTCCTAATAGCTTATATTTCCCATGCATATGTGTAGACACAGTCTAAGTTTCCTTTCAGGGGGGAAAAGAGTGGAAATTTGCAGTATTTGTTACACTTATCAGACCAGAACACCTTTAAAAGGTTTCTTTTGAAAAATGTTTCTGTGTGACCAAAAGCAGTTAATAGTTTCTTGTTGAAGACCTCAAGCTATCTATCTATAAAAGACTGATACAGTAGAATCCTGTATATCTGTTTCTGCTGTGGACTAGGAAATTCCAGCTGCACTGCTGCAAAAGGAGATGTACTCATGCAGTCAATTCTGTCTAGAAGGGCTATGCTATGCATCTTGTCTCTGTTTGCACAACAATCCACTATTGCTTAATGACAATCCATAATGTTCTAAAAATAATAAGCCTAGGTGGTCTGGAAAACCAGAAAATGGAAATCCTGTCACATTTTATCCAGGGGGAATTGAGACATTTTATGTTACTCTATTCCCTAAAGGGTACAGCAGATGTACAGGTGCTAGGCTAGAAATTGTTATAATTACACAACCTGTATTGAGTTCCTCAGAGAGCTTTGAAATTTTCAGCATACAGTAGAAACCTGAGCTTTGAAGAGAGAAAAAAAATCCATATGCCTCAAGAACAATAGAGTACAGAATGATTTCCTGAATTATTTACTGCAGCAAGTCGATCATTAAGAAATACAGCACAGCAAAAAAAGCTCAGAAGCAGCACTCTAAATCGAAACAATATCAAAACCAAAATTGCTGGCCCACAAAGGATTTTTTTTATATATATACACTCACAACTTTTGTTTCCCACTTTCTGCATCTACAGGGTAGTTTTATAGGAATCTATATAGACTGACATCACTTCTCACCCCATCTCTGTTGCCTGTCAATTGCAGCTATTTGTTTGAGGGTGAAAAAGCTTTTATTACTACTAACTAGGAAAATGAAAACAACAAAAAAAAGTATTTTCTCTATGTTTGGGAACAGTCTATCATTGGTGATGGCAATAAAAAAGAAAAGGTTTTCATATCATTGCTTACAACTGTGCTGTTGGGTACCATGCTGTTCTCTTTAGTCCAAAAAGCCATGGGTGAATCCTCTGGTTTCTTGGGCAGCTCTGAAACTTACTGACAACAGTATGAGGCCCACAGCTTTTCATCAGTGCTGCCAGGACACTCACATGTTCCTTCTAAATCAAGATATATAATTTATGGATATCTACCAGAGACTAGAATATCTTATGTAGATCTGTCCCAATTATTTGAAAATCTGCATTGTTCAAAATTCATCCCTTCCTCCTATCATTTGAAATTCAGATGGAAAGTGAAATGCACTGCAAGATGGTTTCAGATTTCTCCTGGGACTTTAGCAAAAGTGCAGTTTCCTTATGTTTAGCATTTTAACCCCCTGTTGTATTTACCTGCAGCCCCTTTACTACAGCTGGAGCTCAGCAGTCATCTCAGGGACAAATGGGGAGAAGCTTCACATATTTGGTACCTAGAGCCTTTGGTGACTTGCATAACATCAAATTATTAATCCTATGATAACAACTTTAAATCAAGTCCTGTGATGTACATCCTTTTCCTTTTAATGGCTGAGTGTTTTGCTCCTAGTCACTGTCAAAGATCATATTTAACCTCTTGCATTTAGGAGATTGTGCTTAGGAAGTAAGAGTGAGGTGGAAGAAAGAAGGGCTGAGTGATGTTGAAGGAGGATGAGGGCAGAAGGCTCAAGGCAATGGCTTAAAAGGATTGCCTGAGCCCAGGACAGCCATTGTGATGTCCTGCAAGGAGATGTGAACTCATGCACTGCTACCTCCACACAGCACGAAGCAGGAGCTGTGCTTTCTCTATTTTTCATTTGGATTTCTAGTCTGTTAGCAGATCATGTGTTACTCTTCTCTCGGCATCATTTACAAATAACAACCTCATCTCAGTCATTACTAAAAGTATTTGATAAGTAATCCATTCCACTAGCAAAACTTCAGTCTCATTGAAAGCCTGAAAGTTATCATACAATGGATTTTTGACAGTCTCACTGGAGCCATTCTGATAAAGTCCCCAGGGTAATCACTCCCTCCTGCATTGCTGTTCTCTTGAGATGGCTTTATAGACAATAGGTTCACTATTGCTAAATGGAAAAGCTTTACTACTTCCCTCTGCACAAGAGCAAATTTGTTCTTTGCTGTTTTTTTACATAAACCACACCCAAACACCAGCAAATAAAGGTACAACCATTTAGCTGTCTGTCACTTGTGAGGGACTTTACAGAGCAGAAACTTTCCATTCTGTCTCTGCAACTGAGAAGGAAAAAAGTGTTTTTTGTTCTGTCCATCCCAAAACCAACGGGATATTCCTTTTCTATGAAAAGGACTTCACAAGCCCAGCCCCATCAGCAGACAAAGGAGGAGTGCAATGTCACAGTTGTTTTTTGTGTGGTTTGAGTTGGTGCAGCTATTTCTCTTATGGAAATATACCATTCAAGTCTTCAGGATTTGTATTCTCTGATACAGAATAGCATGAATTTAATAGTATTGTTCGCTTCCTTGCCTCAAAACAAAGCAGGGACCTATCTTTTAGACTTTTAGATACAAAATATATGAATTCAGAAGCTGAAAATCTCTATAAGTAGCACCATTCTGTGAGCCTTGTTATAGTATTGTCAAGATTTGGACTGACCACTGATCCAGTGACAGATGCTCTCTATTACTCCCTTTTCCCCCACTCCAGAAAAGGCAAATTAACAGAGAGAGAGAAACTTGTTCATTGGAAATAAAACCTTAAACTACTTTAAAGAAAACAATAACAATAAAATGAAATATATACTTATGTATACAAATCCAAGGCCGTGCAGAGAAGGACTTGGGGGTCATAATTGATGAAAAGCTGGATATGAGCCAGCAATGTGCACTCNAGCAACTTCCTCACCACCAGTTCTGTGGCAGAAGGACTCACCAGCAGATGGGAATCAGTGTCAGGGGCTGGATCCTGGAACTGCATTCAGTAACTCTTGGATTGAAATCAAAGGAAGAACAGACAGTCCTACAACAACACAGCTGGGCTTCTGACCCTCATAAGGAGAGTTATCAGTCCACCACCCCAGACAGCTCAGGTACTTAACTCTCAGGTGCTCAACCTTCAGTGAAGATGATGGTCCAAACCTCTCTTTTTATGTATTTACTGTTAATTGGGTGCTAAATAGCTTAATCATGATCTGCCTTGCTTATGTCTTAGGCTTTATGTAAAAGATTCAAAGGCTGGGTGTGAAACTTTCAGGGAATGATCTTCAGTTTTATAATGAATATGATATACATGCAATGAAATAGCTTGTTGGTCACTTTAGGGTCATAATTCAAACCAGGACAAGCATCTTCAAGTATGCACTAAATTGTGTTAGCATGGCCATTAAACAAAAGCATTTAAAAGAAGAGTATTTCAGGTTTAAAAAAAAAATAATAATAATCATCAGAGAATATACTGTCATGTTTTTCTCACAATTAAGCTCCAAGCAAGGGATTTATCTCTATTTTGAAGGAAACTTCTGTAGTACTAGAATTGTATCCCATTGTGTTTCATCCTGCACAGCTCTTCAATCTCTTCAGTAATTTCTGGTGCCACAAAATGGCTTCATGTAACATAGCAACAGTTTCAACCACTCTGCACATTTAGAATCATCAAAAGCATTGTGATTTAGTCTAAATCACATGGATCCCTTCCCTGCTCTGTACATTGTGTAATGTGTAGTTCAGGTATTTACAAATAGCTCCCCTCCCACAGGAAATAAGAAACCAAGGAGAATGAATCCTACATCTGATGCTTGGAATCTCTGTGAAGCATTTAAGACACCTTGGAAAGGAGAAACTCTTGACTTTAAGGGAAGATTTCTCAATTATCTCTTGATGTTTAATAGCAGCACATTAAAGATCAAAATAACCAGAGAGTAATACAGTAGAAATACTAAAATGCTTGTGGAATGTGTTTTTTCCACATGCAATGCACTGAGCTCCACAGTAGCTTTCAAACAGATACTCAGTGTACAATGTGATGTTACCAACAGGCTATGGACAACCTGATGGAGCTCAAAGAACATTGTGAGCCAGAGCCTGGGATGTGCTGATTCATGGGCAGTAACCTACAGATACAGTGTGCAGTACAATCAGATTAAATAAACACTGTGATAAGGCTTTAAATATACTTGGAAGGTTACATATTTAATATAAGGAAATGTCAAGGATCAACTTCCTAAGGGGTTGGTTGGTTGGTTGGTTGCTTTTTTTGTTTTTTTTTTTTCGTAAAGCTATATTACAGTGTAGTATATTGTCCAAAAAAGGAAAATTGGAAATTATTTAATATAAAATTATTTTTTAAAAAACAAGCTAGATTGAATCAAAACCTAGAGTTTCCCAGAAACCCTAGAAAATACAGTTCTTCCACCAGTCAACAGGGAAGGATCTCCACAGTCTGGTAGATCTTTGCCACTGTGTACATGTATTCTCATCACACTGTAGTTTGGTGAAGGATGCTCTCATGACCTACCTTTAATCTGTGGAGCAGTGGTAACTGGTGGTCAGTGTGCTAAGGGCTGTAGTTACACTTAGTATATAAACACTTGTGTGTGTATAAATATACATGGGGGAATATAGCTTGAATTTGGAAACTCTACTCTGAAAACAAACTTCTTTCTCACTATCTCTCTCTCAAACGTGCAAAGAGACTCCAATATTATGACCACAGGGAGTTTTTCTTCCTAGCAGAAACTCCACAATCAGAGGAGGAGAAAGGAGCAGCTAGATAGTGGAATGGGCCCCTCAGTGGGAGGATGCATTAAATGTCTCTTGGTCACACTGGGATAAAATCAAAGCCTTCTTAAACATGAAATGAAGACCATGCTGGTGTGAAAACACTGAAGAGCATTGTTAAAACACAAACATCTCTCTTGCAGCTGAGTTTCCTGATGTGACATTTAGAATGAGCATTCTTGCATTCAAGTACAGTCAATATACGAATGGCCATGTGTTTCTGGGTAGGACACTGCATAGAGATGCCTCCAGGCTCTGCTCCCACCACAGAGATGAGCACTGTCTTTATCTACATGCTGAGCCAAGATGCACCTCACAACCCTGCACTACTGAGTTGCTGTACACTTTGCCAACAGACAGCAAAAGCAGAGTGAGTCAGAGCACCACATAATCCAGCCTCTGACCATAACTGTGGAGCACTGTGTTGTTGTTTTTACATGTCTTCTCTCTCTCTGTCTGGAGCAGAGCTGAAGATAAGGACTCCCTGAAACAACATCTCAGCCTTGGCCATATTGATCACCCTAACTGCTCTCCTCTGGCCTCCAATCGGGAGCTCTGCACACACACTATTTTTAATGCAGCTGATGTTTTTGAGAAGGCACACAGGATCACTCTTGAGGAGAAAAGACAGCATAGAAAGAATGGTGTCTTGCAGATTATACCTCCTAAGGAGTCCTTCTGCTGTGCCTTTTGCAACCGCTCTTGTCTATCTTGTATTGGCCTTTTCAGCCATCAGCGCTTGCAAAAAGCGTGGGTAGAGCCCTCCCTGGATCTTCGTTCACAAAGCCTAGCCATGATGATGATGATTTAGCATCTTGGTAGCCATTGAGATGTTCAGGACATGAGGTTCTTGTAATCAGATCAGCAATTAGCTCATTCTGAGTATGTGGTTTCTGGAAAGAGCTCATTTTCCCTCTCAAATAGGACATTCTAGCAAATAATCGTGAACTCGAAGGTGTACAGGAAGATTACAAGAGTGATACACAAAAATTCACAAGTGCTGCCTTTGTCTTTAGCAGACAGCACAGAGGAAGAGTAGGACAAAGTGTAATCATAGAATTGTGCAATCAGAGAAACATTAAGGTTGGAAAAGACCTCTAAGACCAGCAAGGGCAACCCTTAACAGAACACTGCCAAGTTACCACTAAGCCATGTCCCTAAGTGCCATATCTACACATCTTTTAAATATCTCCAGAGATGCTGACCCCACCACTGCCCTGGGCAGCCTATTCCAATGCTTAACCACTCTTTCAGTGAAGAATTTTTTCCTAATAGTCAACCTGAACCTTTCGTGGTTCAAATTGAGTCATTTCCTCTTGTCCTATGGCTTGTCACCTAGGATGAGAGACCAACCCCTACCTTGCTCCAGCTTCCTTTCAGGGAGTTATAGAGAGCAATAACGTCTCCCCGAGCCTCCTCTTCTCCACACTAAACAACTCCAGTTCCCTCAGCCACTCCTCACAAGTCTTGTGCTCCATACCCTTCTTCTTAATCTAAATAATCTCATTTTAAAACAAATAGATGATATTAGGGGAAATCTTGTCCTTAATGAAATCCATTAGGTCTTGCAATTCATCTCATTATAATCAGAATTTTATGCAAATATTTGCTAGCAATATTAACACTGATAGTAACACTTGCCACAGCTGGAGGTCATGAGAATTAAAGGGCATTTTCCAGCCCTTTTCCCTAAGCACCAATTTCCCAAGAAATAATTATGCGGAGTGAAAGCTGATGGATTGTTCTGATATGAGGAAAGCCTTCATGTCTTTTCACCAGATGTAAAATGTAATCAGAATTTTACAAAAGTGCTCCTGAATGTCATTTTTACAGTTTTCTTGGCAGCTTTTTGGAATCCATTTCCTGCCATACATGGAGCTAGAAAGAGGCAGAATTGTACAAATGCTGCACTTCTTCAGCTAGGGGAAGCATTGAGCACACCGGCCCTCATTCTGGTGGGGGATTTTAACTACCCAGACATCTGCTGGAAGAATAACACAGCAAGATGTAGGCAGTCCAGGAGACTCCTGAAGTTTATGGAGGACAACTTTTTGACACAGGTTCTAGATGAACCAACTAGGGACAATGCATTGCTAGACCTGCTCCTGACTAATGAAGAAAACCTCATTAAAGAGGTGGAGATAGAGGGGAGTCTAGGGTGTAGTGACCATGCCTTAGTCAGGTTCATAATCACTAGAAGCACGGGCATGGCACAAAGTAAGGTAAGGACTTTGAATTTCAGGAAGGCAACCTTCCAGCTGTTAAGAGGCTTGATGGTAGAGGTCCCCTGGCACACTGTCCTTAGGGACAAAGGAACCCATCAGAGTTGGCAGCTCTTCAAAGATACACTGATTAGAGCACAAGAAATTTCCATCCCTCTCTGTAAGAAATCAAGTAGGGCAAGAGGGAGACCGGTGTGGCTAAATAATGACCTGCTTCTTGTCCTGAGGCGTAAGAATGAAATGCACAGGCTTTGGAAACAGGGACAAGTGACCTGGGATGAGTATAGGGAAATGGCTAGGAAGTGTAGGATTTGGATCAGGAAGGCCAAGGCGCAGATGGAGTTGAAATTGGTGAGGGATGTAAAAAATAATAAAAAAGGGTTCTATAAGTATATTAACCAGAAAAGGAAGGTCAGGGTGAGTGTTCCCCCTCTGATGAACGAGGAAGGAAATTTAGTCACGAGGGATATAGATAAGGCTGAGCTGCTCAATGAGTTCTTTGTCTCAGTCTTTACTGGTAGTCAATCTTTCTCCAATGACCAGGACTTGGTAGCCCCGGACAAGTGTGGGGAGAGTGAGGGGCCTCCTACTGTATGTGAAGAACAGGCTCAGCACTACCTACTGAAATTGGACCAAAATAAGTCCATGGGCCCTGACAACATACATCCTAGGGTCCTGAGGGAATTGGCTGATGTTGCAGGACCGCTCTCCATCATATTTGGCAAGTCATGGAAGTCAGGTGAAGTCCTGGGGGATGCTGCCCATATGATGCCGCCTAGCCAACGCCGTCTAGCTGATGCTGCCTAATGACGCCGCCTAATCGATTAGGCAGTGTTGGCTAGGTGGCGTTGATTAGGCAGCGTCATTAGGCGGCGGCGGATTTGCAGTGTTGGCTAGGTGGCATCACCTAGGCAGCATCAGCTAGGCCGCGTAGGCTAGGCGCCATCGATTAGGCGGCGTCATTAGGCGGCGTCAGATATGCGGTGTCAGCTAGGCGACGTCAGCTAGGCAGCGCCATTAGGCGGCGTCGGCTAGGTGACGTCATTAGGCAGCGTCGGCTAAGGGGCGTCCATTAGGTGGCGTCGGTTAGGTGGCGTCATTAGGTGGTGTCATTAGGCGGCGTCACCTAGGTGGCGTCATTAGGTGGCGTCGAATATGCGGAGTCAGCTAGGTGGTATCAGCTAGGCGGCGTCGATTAGGTGGTGTCATTAGGCGGTGTCAGGTAGGCGGTGTCAAATAGGCGGTGTCATTAGGCAGCGTCAGCTACGTGGCATCGAGTAGGCGGTGTCATTAGGCGGCGTTGGTTAGGCGGCATCGATTAGGCAGCGTTGGTTAGGCAGTGACAGATATGTGGCGTCAATTAGGCGGCGTCATTAGCGGTGTCGCCTAGGCAGCGTCTGCTAGGCGGCGTCATTAGGCGGCATTGCCTAGGCGGTGTTGCCTAGGCGGCGTCGGCTAGGCGGTGTCAATTAGGCTGCGTCATTAGGAGGTGTCACCTAGGCAGCGTCGCTTAGGCAGCGTTATTAGGCGGGGTAGCCTAGGTGGTGTTGGCTAAATGGCGTCAGCTAAGTGGTGTCGCTTAGGCGGCGTCAGTTAGGTGGCATCGATTAGGCAGCGTCGGGTATGCGGCATCATTAGGCGGCGAAGGATATGCGGTGTCAGGTAGGCAGCGTCATTAGGCAGCAGCGGCTAGGCGGCAGCACCTAGGCGGTGTCGATTAGGCAACATCATTAGGCGGCATCGCTTAGGCAGCGTCGGCTAGGCGGCGTTGGCTAGGCGGCGTGCATAGGCAGCGTCGGCTAAGGGGCGTCGATTAGGTGGCGTCAATTAGGCAGCGTCTGCTAGGTGGCGTCGATTAGGCGGCGTCTTTAGGCAGCGTTGGGTAGGTGGAGCTGATTAGGCAGCATTGGCTAGGTGGCGTCGGACATGTGGTGTCGATTAGGCGGCATCATTAGGCTGCGTCAGATATGCAGCATTGGCTAGGTGGCATCATTAGGTGGCATTGGATATGTGGCGTCGATTAGGCGGCGTCATTAGGCGGCATTAGCTAGGCGGTATCAGCTATGCGGCGTTGCCTAGGCAGTGTCAATTAGGCGGCGTCATTAAGTGGCATCGGATATGCGTCGTCAGCCTGGCGGTGTCGCCTAGGTGGCGTCATTAGGCGGCGTCGCCTAGGCGGTGTCGATTATGCAGCATCGGCTATGTGGCATTGATTAGGCGGCGTCAGCTAAGCGGCATCGATTTAGGTGGCGTCATCTAGGTGGCGTCGATTAGGCAGCATAGCTAGGCGGAGTTGATTAGGCGGCGTCAACTATGCGGCATCATTAGGCGGCATCATTATGCAGTGTTGCTTAGGCAGCGTCGGGTAGGCAGCGTCGGGGAGGTGGCATCATTAGGCAGCATCGGATATGCGGCCTCATTAGGCGTCGTTGGCTAGGCGGCATCGCCTTGGCGGTGTCGATTAGGCGACGTTGGCTAGGCAGCGTCGGATATGCGGCGTCAATTAGGCGGCATCATTAGGTGGCATCGCCTAGGCGGCATCGGCTAGGCAGCATTGATTAGGTGTCATTAGGCAGCGTCGGCTAAGCGGAGTCATTAGAAAGGGTAACATCACACCCATTTTTAAAAAGGNGCCGCCCATATGATGCCACCTAGCCAATGCTGTCTAGCCGATGCTGCCTAATGACGCCGCCTAATCGATTAGGCAGTGTTGGCTAGGTGGCGTTGATTAGGCAGCGTCATTAGGCGGCGGCGGATTTGCAGTGTTGGCTAGGTGGCATCACCTAGGCAGCGTCATTAGGCAGCATCAGCTAGGCTGCGTAGGCTAGGCGCCGTCGATTATGCGGCGTCATTAGGCGGCGTCAGATATGCGGCGTCAGCTAGGCGACGTCAGCTAGGTGGCGCCATTAGGCGGCGGCGGCTAGGTGACGTCATTAGGCAGTGTTGGCTAAGGGGCGTCGATTAGGTGGCGTCGGCTAGGTGGCGTCATTAGGTGGCGTCATTAGTACCTAAAGGGGGATTATAAGACAGAAGGGGTGAGACTGTTTAAGCAGTCAGACTGTGATAGGACAAGGGGGAATGGTTATAAGCTGAAGGAGGGGAAAATTAGAGCCTATGAGGAAGTTCTTTACCCGGAGAGTGGTTAGGCACTGGAACAGGTTGCCCAGAGAGGTTGTGGCTGCCCCATCCCTGGCAGTGTTCAAGGCCAGGCTGGATGTGGCCCTGGGTGACCTGGTCCAGTGACTGGCACCCCTGCTCAGTGTGGGGAGATTGGAACTAGATGATCTTTAATGTCCCTTCCAACCTGGCCATTCTATGATTCTTTTCCTCCCTTTTCTTAAGCAAAGGGAAGCTAATGACAAGAAACAGAGGATCAAGTCAATACCAGATGTGTAACACCATGGGAACTTCAGTAGCCCTGTAAGCTGGCTGTGGGGTTTTTCCATAGCCTGATAGTGCCAGGTTGCCCATTATCCTAACTTTTTGTTTTGTAATTAAAACATCTTTAGGCAGAGGTACCGCTATATTGCTCTGCTTACTAACTGAAAATTTCAGATCATCAGCATCCCTTGCCAAACGCCTTGTGCATGCTGCTCCTAGCACCTGGAACGCGTGGTTTACAGCAGCTTCCATCCTGAAAAGAGGAAATATTTTGGATTGCAATTTGGGATTCACAATGGCAAAACAGAGCTGATACCAGAGTGTGGTTTTGTGCTGCTGTGCCAATGGCAACAGCAGATCTGAGACGGGGAAGAGCTTAGCAGAAGATTGCTCCATTGTTCTTATAGGCAATCTACCTACCTGGCCAAACCACAGAAAGGCCTGTGGCCAGTCACTAAATTACTATTTTTTTACTGAACCTTTAATTAAAGTCTAACAGTTCTAATTGTTGATATTGTGCTGTTCATTTAGTGTCAGTAGATGAACTCTACAGACTGTGGTCATGGATGTTTGGAGTCCACAGTGCCAGGTCATAAAATGATTGGCAGTGTACAGCAATATTGAGATGTTTACACCTGTAAAGCTGTCAAACTATAGATAATGTACATATTCAGATAACTACAAAACAGATAAAGAGAAAGGTTTATCAATAGGAAAGGACTATACCTGCCTGACTGCTCCAGATTGGAAGGAAAGATCCATATTGGCAAGATCTTTATCAGTTTAAGGTTGTTTTTTGGACTCAGCAAGGGTATTTTTCCTTCTCAGACTTTCTTCTGATTGCTAATCTAGGAGATTCAGCTTAGTCTTTGCTTCTTAGTTAGCATTTGTACATTGTGAAATAGTCTCTTTTCCTTTAGACAGCACACACATGAGAGCTGGGAGTTGTTTCAGACCTGAATACATAGTGAGGGGACAAAACTCGGAAGCTGTTATCATTCTCAGTGTTGTACAACAAGTTACATTCTAGCTCACATTTCTGAAAGAACAAGGGAGAAAACATTGCACAGAGAACAAAAAAGTGCAGGTAGAAGATGCAAAATATCGTGACCAGCTAGCGAAGATACCTCTGGAAAACATTTTGGTGCAAAAGGGCCAGGAAAGTTTTATTCATTTTTCTCTTTGATGACATGACTTCAGCAGCAAGGACATACTTGAAACTATGGTTGATTTGGATCTTGTTAGGAGTTAAATCAATGGGCTGGTGACTGGTTGCAGGAGCTGTTCTCCCATGAGGTCTTTTACACAAGAGAAATAAAAGGTGTCATATTATGCATCACATGAGTAAAATCAGTATCAATGCAACTCAGCTTATCAACATATTTCTTAGGTAGGAAGAGTCCATGCAGTTTGGCTTTGGTGTGGTTAATTAGCCCAGTAAGGGCTTGCAAAGTTAGAGACTTGATGTTCTGCCGTTTTTGCTCAATCATCTGCATGATGTGGTTCCACTGGGATGTTATGGAAACAAATGCAGTCTAAACCAGCTGTCTGCTTGTGCTTCCTGTACATAGCACAAAGCCCATGAGCTCTTTTCCACTTCTATCTGAGGCTGATAACTTGCCCTTTCTGTTCCTTCTCTCATGGTTATAGTCCTGTTTTAAGATGGATTTGCCATTCCCTGGACCTTCTTATTTACCTTGTTTGGCTTTTCTCTCAGATGCTTCACATTTTTCCACAGGTAAGACTGTTGTTGAAGATAAAGTATTCTTTACTGAAAGCATGGTTAGGTGTTGGAACAGGTACCCCAGGGAAGTGGTGGAGTCACCATCCCTGGAGGGGTTCAGGTAACATATAGATGTGACACTTGGCAACATGGTTTTGTGGCATGATGGTTTTGGGTCAGTGGCTGCACTTGATGATCTTAGAGGTCTTTTCCAACCTTAATGATTCTATGCAATCAGACTTCAAGGAAAAGGACACAGTACAGTTGATATATAATAGCTCCTTAGCTATGGTGAAACACTTCGCTCCACTCACTCTGAGGACACAAAAACAGTAATTGTGTCAATCTTGCAGGCAAAGTTTTAAAACAACAGGAAGTTGACAGAGATGAGTGTATTGAATTAAAAAAAAAAACAAAACAAACACAAACCAAACTAAACGAGAGAAAAAACCCACAGAAAAGTATTAGGGATCACTGCATCTTTCCATTAAATACTGTGAAAGAGAGAACAGAATAACAAGCATACTACACTGATGACAATTTGATCTCAGTAATTAACTCTGATACACAGAAATAGAAGCTGATTATCTAAGATGAGCTTACATCAAAGCAAAACACAATTGTGGACAAAAGTTTCTCCTTCCAAGCTCGATAGTAACAGGAAAGGGTTTTTTTCAGGTGTTTTTGAAAAGCCAAGGATGAGTAAATATGTAAAACAGAGGAAATCTGATAAGAAGTAGAAAAGTAGATGAGATTTCCTCTTCTGCACAAACCACAAAGCAGCCTGTAGCTGATCTGGATGTCTCCCTTGGTGGCTGCTATGAGTGGAGATCCTTTGAAATGGGAGAGGCCACTTTGAAAGCCTAGGTGAAATGGGTTTGACTCAGATCTCATTATGAGAGTTTACCTTTTAATATTCAATTCTATTCTGGCTCTGGCAGGGGATCAGGATTC
The DNA here is from genome assembly GCA_013396975.1 of Bucco capensis. Lineage (NCBI taxonomy): Eukaryota > Metazoa > Chordata > Aves > Piciformes > Bucconidae > Bucco > Bucco capensis. The sequence goes on from VWZO01007383.1 coordinate 286,532, forward strand.
ACCTGTACTAATACCTATCAAACTCATATTGGATGGGGTGGTCTCAAAAGCTCATAACTAATTATCAGCTTAGTTGTTTATTAACAACTAATCCAAGCCCTAAATTTTTAATAGAATATTGGATTACTCTGGTTTTCAAGTTCCATCAGCCCAGTGTACTTTCTGGATTATTCTTCACATAGGCTCTGGATTTTTAATTTTATGTTTTTTTTTTTAATTTTTTTCTTTTTATTCAACTCCTTCAACATCATATGACAAATGCCCCCCAAAAGACAAACCATCAGGGGCACAGGCAGGACTGAGGCAGGATATTACAGGACATAAATAGAAAGTAGAAGCTGTAAATTCCTAATATGCTGACTACCTTCCTTACCTTCACCATGGGGCTTTCAGGATATATTGCTGCCATTGAGGAAGTCACCTCTGAAACTGAAATGGAGAAATGGCAAGTGCTGTGTTCTTCGTGCTAGATATGTTCTCAGAGGCATTTGTTTGTTTTCCTTTCTAGCAGGGAAGCCACAGCAGTTCGTTCTGCTTTTCTGCTTGAAAGGAATGTGTGAGCAAATGAAAAAAGTCACACCTAAAATAATAGCCCTTCTGTTAGAATGGAGATAATAACACCTTCTTCACAGGGGTGTTGTACATCCCAGTTAAGGGTTTGACACTCTCTGAGGCATCTTCTTTCTCTGCATGGCTTGCTCAGCCTTTGGCTCCCTCCTCGTGTTCACACAGGAGCTTATCCTCAACATCATCTCAGATGCCTTGATTTTCTTTAAAGCTAGTGGCCCAAAGTTCATGGCTCCTCCTCCAAATGTCTAGTCTTTTAACAGTGCATATCTTGAGTTTTACTCTGATACAGAAGAACACAGTAAAATGTGGTTTGTGATGGATGATCATTTAAGTGACTTCTTGTAATAATATGCTCTAAACAAGGTTTAGGACCTTTGGGTCCTGCTAGGTTATATCCCATGGGGGAGGAGATGTAACCTACACTCCTGAAGCTGAAGGACCCACATGCAGATGATGTTCTACATACTGTGCTGTCTGCAGTATTGGATTCACAACACAGTCACTCTTCAGGTGGCTTTATGGAAATTATTTGAAACAAATTTTTCTTCTTTTCCTTCTACTTCCTCCAAGATTCAAGCTGGTGTGAATTTGGATAATTTTTTTGTAGGTTGGATCCTTCCTTTCCAACATGAAGTGTGACATCTGTTGACAGCTGGGTGATAATTCTTTGTCAGGAAGGGATTTTTTTGGGGGGATGGGGGGGAGTGATGGGAATCAAATTTGGTGAGCATGAAACATTCAACAAATTTGCTTTGGTTTCTCTGAGGAGCTTGTGCTGAATAAATTCCACAAGAAGCAGTTAGATTTGTGGTGTACTGGCAATGTAAAAACAGCATTAGGACATCTTAGTGACCAATACTGTTGTGCAATGGAAGTGCATCTGGACAAAACATTTAATTAAAAGACTTTATAAAGATGCTAAAGTCTAGATTTAAAACCAAAACAAAACAAGCCCCAATGTTCAGTAAGAATCAAAGAGGACTTCTTACAACATTCATCTCCTGAAAGAGGAATGCTTTCCTAGCATAATTTTAATGTTAAAGTATTCTCCCCCATCAAGGGCTGGAGTGAGCTGCACTTAGGCTGAAGACAAGTGTTTTTCCTTAAAAATGAATGGGAGATGGGATGTGGGTGGCATCCTTTCTCCCTACTTCATCAGTGCATTGCAGCCTTTCCACACTGCAGGACAGAAATGTTCCCTTCTCTGTCTCTTCTTTCTGCCCACTCTGGAAATAGTACCCAGGACAAGAAGCTAGAGATACAGGTTTCCCATTCCATAAACATCCTTCTTACTGAGGGATGCTGCCTCTGCCATCTGCTGGTGCAAATCACAACTCCAGTAGGATACACGGAGATACTTTGGTGTCAAAGCAGCCCAAGAAAGGGAAGAATCAGACCATTCTCTGAGGAGTTCCTGGTAACATGTTTTTGCCTGTGGCAATGGTTTACTTTTGAGGTCACCTTTCTGCAAAACAAAAGCTTTCAACAACTTTATGCTGTTTCTCAAGTATTTGGAATATATTTGCACCAGTTCAGAGGAGTCAGAACTCTGAAAGAATGAGATTTGAACACCACAGTTTAAACATTCTTTTTTTTTGCCCAGTTGCATACATATATACACTTTAAATAGGATATAGTTATCACTAAACTTATATTTTTTTCAAAATGAAATATTAGACCTGGCTTCACATTCCGCACTGTGAGCAATACAAGAGGTAGTGGTGTAAGGGCACTTCACACTAGTCTATTTTCCCCTTCCAGACAGTCCCTGTGCTGGAACCAGCTGCATCCCTCCTTAGGCAGTGGCTGCCCTCCCACCCACCACCATTTCCACTGCCAGCTCTGCCTTAATTGCTGCCTCTTGGCTGTGGGGTTCCTTCTCCTAACAAATGTGAGCCCCTCAGTGAATGTCAGACCAGCCCTGGCAGGATGAAAGCCCTCCACGAAGAGATGATGATTACAGACTCATTAGGCAAACCTATCCTGAAAGTGCTGTGACCAAATGTTCAGTACTTAGAGTGCCATAAATTTTCCTAAATGGCAAAGCAGTGTTTTAAGCAGGCTCACACTTATGCTGGGTCAGGGTCATTAGGGAAAGATTTTTCTCCTGCTTTAACTCATGTGGCTGAAAACAGAGGTTGTATATTTGGAGGTTGCTTCATTTTTACTTTTAAGAGATGGTCCCAAGCCAAAACCCTGGATCTGAACTCTGCTTGTGCTGTCAGAGCATCCCTCTAAGAGGCAAAATCAGTGGAACGTGGGGAACGCTACTTTTAGATTTGAATTCCAAAATTCCAGCTGAAAGATCTAGATCCTTGATTTTTTTTTTTTTTTTGATCCACTGAAGATTTAAAGTACACAGAACAACAATTTTGGTTTGCACCTCTTTTCCAGCATAGCTAGTTTTATAAAGAGAAGCCTAGTATTTTCAGAGCAGTTATTAATATTCAACGTGATGGTGACTGAGTAAATTAACTGTGGGCTTTATTTTTCTTGGAGAGGTTTGTGTGTTTCATCCAAAATTGATTAGTTGCTTTGCCTTGACTTTATTGCACCGTATTGAACTCGCTGGCACTGAACCCAGTGCACCTGTGTCTTTGTGGGAATGAGTAATGCAACCTCCACAAAGTGTCATAGGAAGGAAATAACAATCTGGACAGAGAAAGAGACTTATTGATGTTTGTCCTATAGAAGGCTAAAATGATGCTCACTGCCCCCTCCACTGGGTCCTCCAGCACTGTTGGGCATCACTCAGATATTTTTGGGAAGGAACATCCAAATGGAAATCTTGGCCTCATACAAGAAATTGAAGGTAATAAAAAAGGGATTAGTCTTTGGGTAAAATTCTACTATGATTAAAACTAGAAATAGTGAAAATGCTTTTTATAACAGCCCACAGGGTTGCTAAGGTTGACACAAGTGTGCCTGAATGTCAAATTTAGTCAGGTTTTTTTCCTGTGTACTGCAGTTTTTTGTCAGCTGTCTGAAGAGTTACTGTTTAGCTCTGGTCACCAGAGGGATAGGCAAAACCAGCTGAGCAATAATAGAGACATTCGTGCAATTTCAGCCACTCTTGCTTTTTGCGTTGTGAGTGACAAGAGGCAGGAAGCCAACTTTTAAGCTGGTGTTTGGAAAGAAGGGATGAGTTCATTGTGCTCCTGTTCAAAGCATGCCCACAGGGAACCAAATGGAACAATTGACCACTGCTGAAAGGCTAAGAGAGGACATGATCTCCTCTCTGAATACAGCATGGAGCTTAACACTGCGATGGAAAAAGAGCTGCTTAACTTGAAGACAATATTGGCACCAGAGCAACACAAACAATAGGAATAAAATGTTCATTAATAAATAGAACTGGATATTGAGAGGTTTTTTAACCATTACAGGAGTCAAGTTATGAAAACATCTGAAGGTCCACACATCAGCAGAATCTCATTCCTAGAGATGACCCCATAGTATTTACCTGAGTTCTTTCATTCCTCTCTTGAAAAAGAAAATGAAAAGATGACTCATAGAAGCACTCTGTTGACATGATGTCAGTCCCATGAGCCTGCTGCATTTGGCAGGGAACTAACTATACTTCTGCACATATCCACCTGGATTTTACAGTTAGATTTTCACATTTACTATTTTTTTTTCTTCTTTACTTATATTCCTGTATGCAATATCTTTCAAAGATTAAATAAATTACTGTTCAAAAGGCAACATTGCAATTCTATTTCTACTCCCAGGCTCTCCACTGATACTCTGTAGCACAATGTGTGTTCAAGAAGTGAAAGAATTTGCTTTTTTTGTAAAATATGTTAATATAGAAAGGCTTTTGAAGGAGAAGGAACTTGAAAGACTCTCTAATGTTCTATTATTATCTAGCCCATTAAAAGCACACCACAGTATCTTACCTTGCTGACAGTGCATACAACTATTTCTCGGGACTTTAGGACACATAGGGGGGGAATGAATTAAATGATCAGTCATTTCACAAAATGGTTCTAAGGAAAGATTAATCTTCACCTGTGAATTCCCCTGAAGTACAATCATTTGTGTACATACATGAAGCAAAATGCACCTTTACAATATTGAATCATTGTATAGAACTGTTTCTCCATAAGTAAAATTCCAGCAAATGGGTGTTTTTGCACCTTTGTTGTTTTTTCTGTTTCAAAGACTATCTTAGCTACTCTTCTTCATACTCTGTAAGTTATTACTTGGCTGAAGGATCTGGAAGCTTGTGTAGGTATTTCAGCTGGGGATGTTGAAAAGGAGTTCAGTGCTGCATTTGCTGTCACTATGAAACTTTCTGGGTCTACTTCAACAAGCACACGAGCCCAGAGCAGGATCTACCTGCTCAGTAGGTGCTGTTGGATTCATTACAGCTGTCCCCCTGCAGCTGCTGAGCATCTCTGGGGGCTGGAGGAGTGAAGGGGATGGACCATAGAGAGGGGAAGTCATCTTAGCCCTCCCATTTATTGCAACTACATTTCCTTCAACCCCTGTCAACAAACATAATATCTCTTACATCCTTTAGTCACAGGAGATTTTGTCTTTAATGAATCATCCTTTTAAAAAAGAACTAGACTCACACACATCCACATAGATATACTGATATTAATCAGGCAAGATATTGCATGTGCTCCAAGCTATGGAAACTTCTGTCTCCAAAGGCAGTTACAGACATAATCATTATTTAAGAAAAAATTAAATAAAAATAAAAAAAAAAAAGAAGAAAACAAAAAGAACCTCAAACTGTCAAACCTTCAGAAAGAGGTTTATGGAGATTTCTGGAGGTCTCTGAAAGGTAATGGGGAGCATTGCTTCTGCAGCATTGCCATCAGAGGAAACCCACAACACATTGTTCTCCACCAAGTAGGTCACTCTGTGCCATGCTCATGTGGAAGTGAATGGCACTGAGGGACAACAAGCAGCTACATAAACCATTATTCCACTGAATTTCAAGTACTTATATTGCTTTGAGACAAAGACTGTCAACATATGTTTAGAAATCTTTTCTGCTGCTTTTTCTCAGATGGATAGAGCACAATGCAGCTCTGAATGGATTCTCTCCAGTCTGTATTTACTCCATGAGGCTGAAAGAAGGCAGAGCTTTTCACTACAGGCAGGTGTTCACAGTGCTTCATCTTGGGAGGGGGTTAGTGGAGTCAGGGGAGCCAGAGAACAAACTGGGTCAAAAATCACTCCTTTCAACCCTTTTACCACACCCTTATTTTATTTTAAGCAAACTGCACACTGCTAGAAATCAAGGCATGAGGAACATCTCTGTTTCCTTGGTTTTGTAGAAGGTTTGTTATGAGTACTGACTAATGCACATCCTACACTTATTTTTTTCCATATTTTATGCTTTTTAATTAAAAATATTTTTTCTATAATTTCCTTTTTGGGAGTGGTTTGTTTTTACTGCCATTGTAAGTTTATTGAAATTTAGAGGAGGAAAAGGAGTAACTGTGAGATCCTGAGGTGAGCAAGTGACCTAAACCATGGAAAGAACCTGTAATGTGGTATTACAGCAAGGATAAGCAACAGACAGGTGTATCAACCCTGAGAAGGCAGAGAAATGACAGGACAAATTAGGTTCTATAAATTAAAATGCAAAGAAACTGACTAAGCATCTTGACTGTCTCATGAAATAAGAGGTCACTAAAAGATTGCTCTTGCTTATGCCAACAGAATACCTTCAAAAAACAAGTGTCTGTCTTGTGCTGGTATCTATTCTTCCAGTACTGACTTCTACATTTTTGCATTGCATCTCTGTCAAACACTGAACACAGAATCTTTACTCATTACTGGATAAATCTGATGCAGCAACCTAGAAGTCATAAAATTGTCAATGTGTATTTATGCAGGAGGTGTATTTTATCAGAGTTTTTCTTCTGTATCTTTTAACAGCAGTAGACTGATACCTACTGAAATTCAGAAACACTTTGTATAACTAGATGCTTATTTTGTTGTTGTTTCAATCTATGATACTGTACTATATGTGTGGTTCCTGATACTGACATGCAAATCTCCTTTAGGAAGATGACTAAGCCAATTTAAACTGCATGTAAAGAAAAGATTTCTTTGGCAAGACTCACGTGCCAAATTTCAGCCAGAGAGAATTTTAATGCAGAACCCTTAGACTCACAAACCCCTCAGAAACAATATTTATAATGGAAATTTTGACAGCCTCTTCAGTACAGCAGTGAAAATAACACCACCATAATGAAAAAGCAATGATGATAAACAGAATATATTGTAAAGGAGGGTCTAACAAATTCATAGCCCTTTACTTTTGTCAGCAAGCTGACGACAGGCAGTGAAATACAAAACAAGCTTTAGCTTTTAAATAAGGACAGGCTGAACAACAAAAGAGCTTCTGTAAAATAGATTAATAAAATATAATATCATTCTTACTGCTTTAAAGAACTATTTCCATTAGAAACCATACTTCGGGAATTAACGCTAAGAGCACTTAGAAGTGAAGAGGGTAAAAATGTGGCTATCTGTCATTTTGGTAGCATATTTTCTTCATAAAGACATTCTTATTACATCTTCCAGGCAGGTTTGTTAATGCCTTTTGTTTAAATATTCATACGTGGGCTTCTGAGCCTGATTCTTGTGAAGAGAGGCAGAGCCTGGCAGCTCCTTCTGAAGCTGCTTAGAGATGCAATCCATGGCACAACAGGGTGACATCTGTGGGTGGATGCAATGTCCTCCTTCCCACTGGGTTCTGGTGGCTGCCTAACCTCAGAACATACTTGCATACTTACAGACATAGATACAAACAAGCTACTCAGGAGGCTGACCCATAGTACAATTTGAAAAACAAGTACTGGGAACAATCCTCTTTTCTAACCATGTTTCTGCATTACAGCTTCCACAGACAGCAGCAAAAGGACTAGTTCCAGCAGTGGTATATTATAACGCTGGGGAAGGAGATCTTAAAGATCTCTACAACTACCAGAAAGGAGGTTGTAGAGAGGTTGGAGTCAACCTCTTCTGCCAAGTGACAAGTCATAAGACAAGAGGAAATGGCTTCCAGTTGAACCACTGGAGGTTCAGGTTGGAGATTAGTAACAATTTCTTCACTGAAGGAGCGGTTGGGCATTGGCACAGGCTGCCCAGGGAAGTGGTGGAGTCACCATCCCTGGAAGTGTTCAAAAAGTGTGTAGACATAGCATTTCACAATGTGGTTCAGTAGACAGGGTGGTGCTGGGTCAACAGCTGCACTCGATGAACCTTAATGATTCTGTGATTCCCTTGTCTAAAATGACATGAACATGACATCTCCATTTGGAGGCAAGATGGAAACATTCCCATAGAAACAAACATGGTTTTTCATCACTATTTTTTATTTTTTGCATGAGTATAACTATTAGCCTACACAATGAGCCTGCTTGTGCAATAATATGTGAAACATGATATCAATCGTTCTTCTATTGATGGGAAAAGCTGTATTTAGTGAAAACATATATCTACAATGGACTTTAGATTTCATTAAAATGTAAAAGGTAGAAGATATAACCCAGACATTACTCTTTTTCCACATTTACTCTGTCTAATGTAATATAATATTTGAAAAATAAAGTCCAAGACAAATATTTCAGGTCAGTGAAACCCTACATCTCTGCTTGGCATATTCTATGTAAATCAGATACTCCTGAGTTTGCAATGTAATCTCATATTCACGATTAAACCACTAGAAATATATATTGGTTCAGCTTCCATACATAATTTCACTGCAAAGCATATCCACTTGTTGGCTAATGTGAGCAAGTTCTTCAAAGTAAAGAAATATGTAACATCCTATATATAATTTTGAAATCATCTTGGCAAGAAATGTGGTTCCTTACATGGACACCCTCAGATACACAGAGATGTCTGTTCATGCCTATCTGTTACTGTCCTCTGTCCAACTCCCACTCAAGAGACCAAGAAGTAATTTATCTGCCCTGCACAGAAGATCTCTTGCTTTTCAAACAATGGTGTGAACACGGAAATTGTCCCTGACAATTTGCTAGTTCATCCTTATATCTTTTTAAGTAACACTCCTTTCAGGATCCAACCCAGCAGGTATTCTTCTCATACTCCACAGAGCCATGTAACATGTGAGGAGATACTGTATCAGCCCACTTCCCAAAAGACATATGAGGATGAAAGTTAGATGATAAAAACTACAATAATGAAATTATCCTGTGCATTACTTGATCTGTCATAGTGTAAAAGATTAACCTAGATGACAGGTGGTTTTCTTCCGTATATCTCAAACCTGAGCCTTAAGTCCTGACCGAGGTCGGCCTTAAGTCCTGACCGAGGTCTTGCAAGAAATACAAATAGTTATTTAAATCTTGGTTTTCTGCTAAGTCAGGGTCCTATTTCCTGTTCTTTACTTGGTAAATCTTTGATGTGGTCCTTCTAGCACTTCAAAGTGTTGCATCATCAGTCCTATCCGTGGATTTAAATAAAACCCCCTGCATTATATTTTTGGCCAAGACAGGACAGCACAGTGGATGAAGCACAGGAACAGTAAGGCTAGGCCAAGGTCACATCCAGACTCCTAATGACCATAACCAAGCATGGGACAGAGATAAGCATTTGCCCCTTGGGTTCATCTGTGTCACTTTACATGCTAACCCACAGAGCAGCTGAAAAATCATAGAATTCTTATGGCTGGAAAAGACCTCTGAGATCAGAGTCCAACAGTTCACCTAACACTACCACATTGAGGTGTACCTGGGCAAAACGGCACTCTTCTCATTTTGGTTGCTGGCAGCTTCCTTTGGCATTAACCACATCAGCCACGCATTATATCCCACCACTAATTTTCTGCTATTAACACAAAATAATATCTGGCTTCAGATGATCTAACCTGGATGCATGCTTCATTTGAATAAAGAGCTTTGTTCTATGCGAGCACCGTGGATGATGCCACTGTTCTGTCATTTCATCAGATTCTAGCTCTTCTTTGGGTAAAGTCTTGCAGATATTTTCTGCTCAGCATATCTAGGATGCATAAGTATTATAAATATCAAAACAGCTAGAAATTAACCCAGGCTCTCTTCTGCAGTACTCTTCTCCTTGGCATTATCCATACATGCCTGCCTCTAGCAGAATGCTGGTTTAAATCCTGTCTTGCTCGTACTACTCCTCCTGCTTCCTCTGTCGTGTCAAACACAAACTTGTTGTTTCCTCCTCCAAAGTCATGTTGTATCCCCACCTCTGACCACATCATGCTGCTAAACTTCATTTTTAAAATGTTCATTTTTCAAGTTGGCACTTTCATGCTTTCTCCCATACTATCACTCCCTCTTTGCAGGAGCTCCCCATAAACATAGCTAAAAATAACTCCTCCTCCTCCTCCTCCAGAATGTCCCTCATACATTGTTTTTCTTGAAATGACTTTGTTTTTCACTGGCTGTGGGCACATACACCATGTACTATACACTACGTTTATCAATATTACCTCATTGCTTTCTCATATTCTCCCTTTTTTTTTTATTTATTCCTGCATTCTTGCCTGTCTTACTCCAAGATTAGAAAATCATCTTTTAGTCCTGCATGTTCACCTTATTTAGATAGCTTCCCACCCCTATGATGAGACCTCATAGGTAATATAGTGACACTAAAAATAAAGAGTTATGGGCATATAAAGATGTCTGTGCATTGGAAGCTTGCTCCTAAAGGGAGCAGAGAGGAAATTTACTGGTGAACATTAAATCTCAACTGTTCTTTGATTTTAAAAAGATGATGCACCCGGATTTGGATGGAGACATACTGGTGAGCAGCATGCGGTTTCTCATTAAATACAGAGATGTACTTTGAGTTACAGCCATGCCTTGGCTCATTTTTTACAGGAGAGAAGTATAGATCCTCAATAGGATTTACCTCTAGGTAAATATGCCTGTCAGTCTCCATGAGACCAGAGTTTCACAGCCTGCTCCCAACAAGGGGCTGTTTCTGGAAGCAGACAAGAAAGCAAATTCTGTCTATGCTTTATTTATTTTTCCCCTCTCCTTCAGGACAGATGTTTCCTGGTTCAATACTACATAGAATGTACCATATGAACTTGAATACTCAGGAACAAGTAATACAAGACTCCCCACCTCTTCCTAGTCACTCTCTGCAAACATTATGATGAAAAACTTTAGTTGTTTTCCCATCTTACGTTGTTCTTCATAATAACTAGCCTAGGAGAGGAATGACAGGAGACAGAGGATGCATCACTGGATTACTTTTTAGAGACAAAACTTTACAATGTATTATTGACTAAAATGTTCCTGAAATGCTGATGATAACACCTCTTTTTTTTCCCCTTAAGAACAAAAACCAAGCAGTTAAGCTCCAATATTTTTTAATACTTCGTGTGTACAGGTGATGGAATGCCAAAGAAAATCATGCAAACAAAACCTTCATCAGCCTGTCCTGGCAGTCAGCCAGAGACTAGATTGTTTGGACAAGACCATGATGAGCAGGATGAATGAGTGGGAATGAGGTACTGCTTCCAGGCTTTGTAAAACTGCTGTAGACAGTCTGTCCCTTTTGAAAATGTGCTTATTTTTTTTAATTTTTATTTTTTCTGGGCAAAACCAAAGCCCAACTTTTTTGCCTAGTTCATTTGAAGAAGGAGAGAAACCATGATCTGCCACAGTGGTGTTATCTAGTTCAGTCATAATCTTATGGCACAGCAAGTACTCCACTTAAGAATCTGCTTTTTAAGAGCTGCCAGGATTTTTAACCTCTTCTCAAAATACATGAAAGGCCTCTTAAATGTATTGCCTTAGCAGGTTGCACATCTATTAATTTAGCAGTTGTATCAGATATATTTCTCTGTCAGCTCCCCATTTAAGAAGGGATCATCTTAAAAGGCACTGACATAAATTGTTGTGCAGGAGATCGATCAGTTTAAAAGGTTTTTCCTTTTAACAGATCAGATAGCTATTATAGCTTACCATTCGGTATATGGAATTTTCATTGAACAATTTCAGTATTTAATCACTTCTTTAAACACATATTCATTTGAAATTATTTCACCCAGATTTCATGATCATGAGCTATTCAAATGAGTTTTCCACTTCTGGGTGATATTGAATGGAAGTGACCAAACAGCCAGGAAATTCTTTGGAAGAAACCAGACTAATTACATAGAAGAGGCTCTTGATTCAAAGGTAGGCATTATTCAGCTGAGGCAACTCCAAGTAGCTTTTAGAAGCTAGGTCATCAGTTGTGAATATTTGGCTAAACAATAGGGAGCATAAAGGTGAGCATCACACATCTTGAGCAGTTATGGCAGAGACAGTTTCTTGGATCTCATCCTTCCCAGTGTAAATCACTGCTTTAATTCCAACAGGTGTGTAAAGGAGTGCACATGAACCATTGCTATTTACTGTTCTGAAAACCACACATCTTGACAGATATGTAATTGCTATTGTTTCTTGAAATTAGTTCACAAGAAAGATGCTGAAAACAGCAATCTGGTAAATAACTTTAATTGCATTCTAAGGGCAAAATCCTGCCAATCACTATTCCCATTGGTAACACTTTTCTTTGCAATTAGTCTATTGATTTTTTAGAGATTACTGTTGAGGTTCACATTGGGTGCCACCAAAGTAAATGACAGCAGAACTTCACCTTAGCACTGAAATGTGGCATGTTTACTTCCCTGGGGTCTTTCTAACTTCCTTAGGCTAATGGATTCATCCCCTGTCATGGGTCACCAATATTTACTCTGTAGCAGAAACTGAGGTAGTACTGAGTCCCCTCTACTTGCCACTGGTGAGGCCACACCTCAAATCCTGAGTTCAGTCCTGGGCCCCTACATTTTGTTGCTGGAGTGTTTCCAAAGAGGGCAACAAGGTTGGTGAAGGGACTAAAGCATAAGAGCTGTGAGCTGGAGCTGAGGACAAGAGGGAATGGGAGCAAGTTGGACCGCAGGAGGTTTAGTATTAACACGAGGAGGAACTTCTTTACAGTAAGGGTGACAGAGCACTGGAACAGGCTGCCCAGGAGGCTGTGGAGTCTCCTCCTGAGACATTCCAGAGCTGCCTGGACACATTCCTGTGTGACCTCGTCAGGTGATCCTGCTCTGGCAGGGGGGTTGGACTAGATGATCTTTCTAGGGCCCTTCCAACCCCTAACATACTGTGATACTGTGAGCTGGGATTGGTTAGTCTGGAGAAGACTCAGGGGAGACCCTCTTGCTCTCTACAACTCCATGAAAGAAGGTTGTAGTAAGGTGGGAGTTGGCCTCTTCTCTCAAGTAACAAGTGACAGGATAAGAGGGAATGGCCTCAGCTTGCACCAGTGAAGGTTTAGGTTGAATATTAGGAACAATTTCTTTACTGAAAGTGTAGTTAAGCCCTGAAACAGGCTGCCCAAGAAAGTGTTCAAAAAACTTGTAGATGTGGTGACATGGTTTAGTGGAATAGGAGTGTTGGGTCAAAAACTGGACTTGATGATCTTAAAGGTCTTTTTCAACATAAGTGGTTCTATGATTTGTGCCAGTTATTTCATTTCCTCCTGCTCTGGAGAAAGCCCAGAAGCTAGAGCTTTTCACACCCAGTGGCCATGATCTATTTCTCTGGAAGCTGAGCCTACAATTCCCGTACAGTCATATCACTTTAATATCAGCTTGGATGTTACAAATAGCCTATAATAGAGGGAAAAAAAAGTCAGTGATAGACTTCAGTTACACAGTTTCTTCTGCATGTATCCCAACATTTTTTTTTTAGTTCCTTGACCAGATTAAAAAAATGTTTGACAGCTCCACAAACTTCAGACTCACTGAGAATTAAATAAACTAACTGTGGTAGAACTATGATCTCATCAGCCTCCCACACATTTACTTTTGTGTTGTACTCATTTATATTGCATGCCTAATTAATCAGGGGACTTGACAATTACAAAACTAAACTACCAACAGATTTTCTTACGTTCTTAAAGCTCCAGAAAAAGAAACAGAATCAAAAAGAAAAGATTATGAATCAGAAACTTAGTGGAAACGATATAACCAAAATCCCTCATATTTAGAAATCATCCAGCTATCTTTTCAAGCCTGCCAATGACTTCTCAGGCTGAGTGTCACAGCAAACTCAGATTTATACAACTGCTGAGGGATTTTTTTATTATTTATAGTTTGTTTTCCTGTAAAATCCATATAGAAAAACAAAAATAAAAAAGCCTTTCTATATTTATTTCTTTTTTTTAGCATACTTCCACAATCTTAACAGGAACAAGAAGATGTCACATTTCAGATGAGTTTATATATAGAGAGACATAGAGTTTTGGAGGCAAGAATATCTCCATATGAATGGCATTTCAAAACCAAATTCAAACATTATGCTGTAATTCCCTCTGAAGATTCTCTTTCACATACTACACATTGCATAATAACCTGAAAGAACTCCATGTTTCTAAAACTAAGCTGTATTGTGACAACTATTTACAGAGATGCTGCACACTCCACCTACCATACACTGAATTTCTGACTCCTCCTGAACCTCTTTTCTCTGCTAACTTACACACTTACATAAGCTCCTTGTTGGCTGATACAGTTTCCTTTATGTTTGCTCTTTGTATTTCACACAATTGAGGATAGAAGTTGTGTAACTCAATGAAAATTCATTTTCTGAAGTCACTGAGCAGCCAGGTGACAAAAGGGACACTTGTGCCTAAAATTATTAATTTCTTCCCTCTTGAATATTAATTTTTGTGCCTAACTTTGTCAGGTTACATCATTATGTATATACAATTGTGTTTGTAGCAAATCTATCTGGAGAGTAGGAAGGAACCTGACTCCTTTCACACTTCTTTATTTTCTGGACCCTCAGCACAGGCTTTCAGAAGTCAGCAGATGTCCTGCATAGGAGACCTCTTTAAGAATCAAAGGAATTTGTTATTATATTCCTATATTATATTCTGCTCTCCTTGCAGTATAACTGTAGCTTAAATTAAAATGGAAGCAGGTAATCTCCAAGCACAGAACTTCTACAAGAACTCCTGGACCCCACAGACATGCATGCCGAAATGGGCATCTTGAAAGTTGATGGCAAGTGGCTGCATGAGTCCAGAAGATCAGTATGTCAGAAGTCACAGAGAGCAAATACATTTGTTCTGTACACATGAGATAGTCTGTCTGCCAAAACTAATACTGAATAGTCATTTCTGCTTGCTCTTCGTACACCGATAGTGGGTGAATTCAAAACTAGTCTACCCACAACACTATCTGTTTTTTTTAATGGATGTATTTTGCCTTTCCTTGTGCCAGAGGGAAAAAGGCCGACTTCCGAACTCACAGCCGATATGAGAGAAAGCAAGAAGCAGGAAACAGGAACAGCAAGCAGCAAGCAGCAAACAGGAAGAGGAAGTCTCACTTCCCTCTTAAATACACAAAAAAATACATCATCCCTCCGCGCAGTCCGTGATTTGCTGCTTTCCTGTCTCTCTTGAATGATGTCTCAGGGTTACAGTNTTGCAAGTTTCCAGCCTTCCTACTGCCGGATTCTACCTAAATTAGTAGAAGTCTATTTTTCATAAAATCATAGAATCATTAAGGTTGGAAAAGATCTTTAAAATCATCAAGTCCAACTGTTGACCCAACACCACCATGCCATTAAACCATGTCACAAAGTGTTACAAGATTTTTGAACACATCCCAGGATGGTGACTCCATCACTTCCCTGGGAGCCTGTTCTAATGCCTAACCTCTCCTTCAGTGAAGAATCTGCCCCTAGTATCCAACCTCAGTTATTATCCTCAGTTGTGTTTCAAGTTGCTCTTGGGAGGCAACTAAGGAAGGAAGCCTGCTGTTTCTAAGTCTTGCTTGCTCTCCAAGAGTCCATGAATTAGGTAGGTATTTTCAGTAGACTCAGCAAAGGGTGGCTGCTCTCTCAAATTGAGAACAGTAATGATGTAGCCAATAAGNGAAAAGATCTTTAAAATCATCAAGTCCAACTGTTGACCCAACACCACCATGCCATTAAACCATGTCACAAAGTGTTACAAGATTTTTGAACACATCCCAGGATGGTGACTCCATCACTTCCCTGGGAGCCTGTTCTAATGCCTAACCTCTCCTTCAGTGAAGAATCTGCCCCTAGTATCCAACCTCAGTTATTATCCTCAGTTGTGTTTCAAGTTGCTCTTGGGAGGCAACTAAGGAAGGAAGCCTGCTGTTTCTAAGTCTTGCTTGCTCTCCAAGAGTCCATGAATTAGGTAGGTATTTTCAGTAGACTCAGCAAAGGGTGGCTGCTCTCTCAAATTGAGAACAGTAATGATGTAGCCAATAAGCCCCACATCCTACTTGGCCCTACTGTAACACTGCTGAGTAGACCCCACTCTTGTGCACTAATTTCAGGCAAATATCCATTCAGATCAGCAGTGTATGTGTTGCACTTGTTGGATTTTTCTATGTAGCCTCAATTTTCTCACTTGTTTCTGAGTGTTTTCTACAATATATCACCACTGCTTGGCTGTATTTCTTCATGCTGTTTCTGAGATTATACTGTTTCTTGCTCTGCCATACATGTGGAATTAAGTGATTTGAAAGTAACAATTGCAAATTCTGTCTCCAAATACCTAGCAACAATTTTTTTACCTATATTGTAGTTACCTGTGTTATTACATTATTTCTGTCATTCTTTGGATATTTTTTGCATTTTGTTTTCCTTTATGGAACATATATACTGGACAAGAATATCTCTCTTCACTGGATATTCTAGCCATGAGTACAAAAAACAATGTGCTGAAATATTTTCCAAACATTCCCTTTCTCTTGTAAAAAATTAGAAAGACCTGAAAGCAATCCATCAGGAAAATGGACTGAATGCACTTGGACAAAACAACCTCCATGACTGGAGATAATTCCTATCAGACTGTTGGGGCTTTAGGTATGTACCCAGGCAGAGTACTTGCCCTGATAAAGCAGATAAAGCAGTGAAATTTTTGAATTAGTTAGCTCATGTAATGATTTTTATTGGTATGTGCAATGAGTTATGTGGAGTTTCTTAGGTACTAATGATGAACGGCACTTTCATGTACATAAACACTGTGCTTCTGCAAAACAGACTCATGAGATGCATTGGGATTTGAAAATAAAGCCTTAGAGTTTCATCTCTAACCACATGAAACCTACATTGCAGGATAGTTTTCCAAATGAGCATTAGTAATACGTCCTACATGCTCCCTGTGTTCAAGTCCAAAAATAGATAATAGTTCCCAACCACATAGAAGGAAGAATATCTTGAATAATCAAAGGAGATTTGTGATTACTTAGTATTTCAGAGTTGTTTCTAAACTGGGGAGAGAACTAAGCCTCTCAGGAAAAGGTGTCTTACTGTAATACACAGGCAAGGTAAAGGTTCCTACCTGTTTTTAAATATATATGTAAGAACAACTGCAGATAAAATAAGAATTCAAACATTCCATGTATTATGCTTGAGGGCATTCAAGCTCCTAGCTGATAGGTATAACGAGAACCTTCCCATTTAGCTATTATATTGTTGTGCTGTATGGGGTTTTTCCACATTTCTCTGAAGCATCTGGTATGGGTTATTGTCAAAACCCTACTCTGAGCATAGCTTTGCCTTAACATCCTAATTTCTACGCTCCTGAAACTAGGACATTCTAATTATCTTTCAACATTGTCATACTGTGCTACTAAAACCACTTTAATCTATCATAATAACAGAAAAGAATCATAAGCCAAAACACTGTTTACAAGTTGACACAAATGACCTAATCTTTGCAAAGAGCCATAGTGGAAGAAGTGTGAAAAATGTACTTCACAGAAGCATGCTTGGCAGAAGAAGTGAACTCAGTGAAACTGCTTAATACATTTTAACGAAAGCCTCAATTGGGTGACAGTTATAAGAAGTCTATCTTGTATCAAAAGAGTGTCCAGAAAAGATCTTGGAAAATAAGAGTACATATCAACCTTGTTAATGAACTCAGTTTAAAATAGCAAAATGGAATAAACAGACAAATGGCAAGAAAATGCCTAAGCACAACAAACTAACGTCTGCAAGATTCTTCACGGTTTTATCCCTTTGTATATGACCTGTGATTGGAATGTATATCAATATTCTTCTAGCAGTTGTAGAGGTCCATTAGCCAAATGCTATTCTTCATAACAAAACCATTATAAATATATGGCCACAAAGTGCTGTTGGCCTGATTCCATCCCATATTTCAGCAAGCCAGTTCAATAGAGGGAAAAGAGAAAGGAAAAGGGAAATCTTTTTTTGAGCATGTCGTATCTCCAAATCTAATAATGTGCAGTGGGACAGATCAGGCAGATTTCTGCCTTGACCAAAAGTTGTAAGTTTAAACTGGGAGAGCCTATTGAATGAAGTATGAGTGCTGCTTGGCTTCAGCATGAAACCATGATGTTAACTTCAATGCTGCTGTCTCAACTGCTTTGAGTTTTGTCCATGGAAAGAAAAGTGAGGTTTGAAATTCCATACTCAAAGAAGAAATGCCTGGGAATATTGCAGACTAGAAGATGACAAATGGAATAAATGATTTTATAAAGCCTTATCAAGAAGACAACAAATAGAATAAATGATTTTATAAAGTCTTATCAAGAATATTATTTTATTTTTCTTTGTTTCAGAGAAGTGAGAAAAATTGCTACTGCATCACACTGAACTGTGTTTACAACAGTGCTCAAAGCAAGCCCAGCACAGTTCACCAACACTTTGTCTCTGAGAATTGATCATTTTTGGCAAAATAAAAGGGAGGGCTATCTCGGGCAGCATCTGTCACGGCACAAGCATCACTTTAGCGCTGGGAGGAGAAAAGTTAATATGGGCAAAGCAAAAGGCCAAGGCTACATTTTCTTGACTATCATTTTTAGATTTATTGTTGTGCCCTTGTGCAGATTCCTTAATTTTTACTTCTCAGCTTCCACATCTATAAACTAGGCATAATCTGCCTTAGCTGCCTTGTGTAGCTATGCAGCTTAATTCATTTTCACTGAGTAGCCAGGGTACACAAAGACGAGCACTATCAGCAGAAGCCTTCTCTGCCTTAGGTGATATTGTTTTGTCACTCACTATCGAGTTTTGTTCTCATTTCCATAGGAATTGCATGCAGTCAACCTGTTGGGCAAGTCTTCTTGGATGTTAACCTGTAAGACAGCATGAGCTTCTGCACACAGTGAGCAGCAGCTGACCACTTCTGGTGACCTAATGGCAAGGAGACAGTTGGGTGTGAAAACCCTCTGCTGCTTTAAAAGGAACCTGACAATCAGATCCACGCTAGGGAAAATATTTATTTTCACATGTTAACTAGCATATGTTAGCATTCTAGCATAGCAGAATGTAATTCTAATTGCAGACTTGAAGTGAAATATATTCATATGGGTTTTGTTTGTTTGTTTTCTTAGAACACAAGGTAAATTGTGAAATCAAGTCATTCCAGTAACATTAATGTGATCATGAACTATCAGCTAATCAGCAGTTGGGGTTTTCCCCATCCTGAGGGTGTCAGATGTAGTATGGATAAAGGCAGAAAAGTGCTAGCAAGATGCAAAGGTTCCTGACAGCACAGACACCTTGTAACATAAACAGATGTAAGCAAACAGTTAAAAATATGAGATCAGGCATTCCTACACTCAGTGCCATGGAAAAAAGACTTCTAAAATTGGAGAACATCTTGGAAAGGTCTTGTCTTTCAAATTGCTTGAAAACTCCCTAATTCCTTTTCTCTTCCACTACTCCCTATGTTTGTTCTCTCTCGCCCCAAGAAAGATGATAAAAGACCAACATATGTGCAAACACCAAGCACCCCCCCCAAAACAAAAAAAAGCCAAAAAAACAAATAGCACAGATGAAAAAATAACTTGAGGGACTGAAGTTTATCTTAAATAGTTGCAGCAAAGCACAAATTCCATGATTCAGCTCAGTAACAAAATGCAGGTATCAGGGAGGGCTTAGCTAGCTCCATCCAAGACAAAGACGCTTTAGCCAGGGGTCTCAGAATAATGAGAGGCTCCACAAAAGCAATCACTGCAAGTAAACAAATATTTGAGCCTGTAGTAAAAGGGACTTTGCATACATGTGTGACAAGAAATCCAATGAATAAACAATTTACATATAAACACTGCAAAAGCCCTCAGCTCTGCAGAAGTTCTGAAGCAATTTGCAGTTGCAAAAACATCTGGGAAGCAGGAGACACTCAGGGCTGAATCACCTTTCCCTGTCCTAGTTTGAAAGGTAGTTCAGCACCAGGAAAATCAAGCTTATAGGGGGTTAATCATCCCCAGAGACTACAGGACAACACCAAACCCAAGCCACATAAGCCCTATCTAGAATGTCAACATAATAAATACCTCGGCATAGGTCCTCCTCTGGCCCAAGCATTATGGTGCTGGGTTTTTTGCAGCATAGACCTGTCCTTTTCAAAGGTGCCTTCCCGCAAACCAAATACTACAGCAAAAAAGAAAAACCAAGTTTGCAAACTGCCAAGCACCAAATCCCCACCACGTGCTGAAAGAAAGTCTCAAGGCTTTAAGCAAAAGCCTAGTTTCACCATTTGAACCATCAGGTTAGGGCTCTCTTAGTGAGGCACTAAAGAAAGAGGGAGCTAGGAAAGGAATATATATACATTTGAGTTCATGATTTTGTCATTTTTAACTTGGTTTTAAAGATTTCTCATCAACGGCATATTCCCTAATTTTTCCCCTGCCTGAAGCTGTCAGACAGCTCTGAATCAAAGCCAGACCACATCTACTGTCTGAAATTAATGAACAAAGTGAAATAAGTTCTGTTTCAAGTGAATCGAATAAGCTCTGTAACAAGTAAACCACACAGACAAACAAACCCAAGCAAGCTGAATGCATCCTTAACAGTTCTGAGAATGATATATTTTAAAGAAAAGGGTACAATTAAAAAAAAACCACCAATCTTATGACAAAAAAAATTAAATACAATGCTTTGAGGCCCAAGTCCCATGCTCCATTGTGATTGTATTCCTAACTTAAGTTCAGCTACAGGGACTCAGACATTTTGCATCGAATGCTTGAGCCTTTGCACCAGCTGAAAATAAGGCTCAATTCAAAGACATTTATTTTTCCTTTAGAAACTCATGAAAACCTGACACTTTGATTGAGACATCTTGATAAACAGCTCTTCCTTTTCAAATCTGCCCAAGTTATTTGGGTAGCATGTACTTTCTGGTCCTTCATATTTAATGGTCGCAATGCTTCTATTGTACAGTTGTCATTAAATATAACACAGCCATCCAACCTTTGAATCACCACTAGAAGCCACAATGAACAATTTAGATGCCAATCTTATTTCCCAGAGGAGGCTTGGGTATAATTTTTTTTGTAGCCTCTCCTTTTAAAATGCCCAGACATGCTCTGTATCAAAACAGAAAGTAATATACTTGTGAAGTACTTACCATCGATTACACAGATCTGCTGTAAAATTAAGTTAGTGGAAGGTTCTTTCATGCCTAGAATCTTTAAAGAATTGCCAAAAGCTGAAATCTGTCAAATATTTTAAGTAGGTTTATCACAGAATACTGTAGCTTTAGCATATCTTGAGCATAAAGCTAAACTGACAGAATTAAAGCTATTCATACTAGAAAAACCCACATTGTATTTATCAGACTCCAGGACTAATATGCATAATGAAAGGAGTCTTATGATCAGAAGGGAATTAAAGAAAAAAGTTTGAGGAAAAACTCATTAAAGGACTGATCCTCAATGTTGATATGTCATTAGCACATGTGGGTGCTATGCACCTTTCCAGACCAAAGCCTAAAAGCATTAGCTTTTTCAAATGCCTTTTGCATTCGGATAAGGATATTCTGTATTTCACTGCTGTGTATGAACCAGTTGCTTTATGTAGGATTTTGATAGTGGGAAGTGTTATGAATTATTTTTAACAATTAGCCTTATTTTTTTTTTTAAGCCTTTCAAATTGCTTTGGTACCACTTGCAAAGGAGTTTGTCTTCTTATTTAGCATTTCTCCTCCCACCCACCTGCCAAACCACTTTTAATCCATTTATTCTAAAGAACAATGTATCTTCTGTTTAGATGAGCAAGCATGGCTCTCAAGCATCTTGAGCTCTTGTACAGACTCCACATCTTATTCACTGAGTACTAGGAGAAGTCAGATGGGCACTGATGCATGTACATTAGATATTACTCACTGCTTGCAAGATCCCTTTCAAATTAGGGGACCAGGAGATGGTTCCTATGGGCCCATGCTTTGAGAGAGCACTGCCTATGAGCATGAAAATAAAGTAGTTAGAAGAGCCAAAATGCCACTGTGGTCTGCATATTTTATGTGGTTTAATTGGATTATATTGATTTGAGTCCATTATAGCCTGGTTTGTTACTCTAATAAATTACATTGTTCTTTGAAACAATGATGGCTTAAGATTGAAATATTATATTGAATCTCAACTCTGACTGGCACACTTCAAATCTGATATTTACCACTGCCTGTGCAAAAAAAAAAAAAGTAATCTTCTTTGAATAAAATCTATTCATGAGAACCAAGAAGTTTTAAATAGTTCCCAAGCATGGGTTAGAATAGGAGGTGAACAGAGGGAACAGCCATTTTTCAGGCTAAGATCTGCAAGCAGGACATGTAAGCAAAAGAAAAGTAATTCCTCCTTTAGACCTGAGGAACAAAGAAGTTTTAACTTTTAAACTCCAAAAAGGTTTATTATAATAATTGATCTTTAATGCTAATGCCTTTTTGCATATATATTTAGTTGGTGCTCTGGAGGAGTTAATTAGTGAAAGAAAAATAACTTTTCAAAACCATACCTTATTAAATATGTAATTTATTATTGACTACATGCATTATGTTGCAATTCATATGAAATCTGAAGCTAGAAGAATTTGCATAATATAGTATATAAAGAAGAATGATTTTTATGACTGGTTCTTATGTTTTTTCTTAAAAACACAACCAAAAGTGAGCATTTCCAAAGTAAATAACAAGACAGGACTGAGAAATTATTTAAAAATAGACAAAAACCTGCTAGGCACCTTACATGCCACATATTGTATATGTTTTTGTGGAAGTGTAACTGGGGTATTGCAGGAATGGAAAACAGTGTAAAAATTAGCACAGAGTAAATGAAAACAATGAAATTTAGTGAGATCACGTGTACTGACACCATGTGTTAAATAATGAAGGCAAGTCATCAACATGACTACCTTGTCTTTTAAACCCTCTGGGACTCCTCTTTGATGAGCAGCAGCACAGTCACTGCAGGTAGATGCACACTGAGAGGCAAAGTGTTGCATTGCTCTAATTTACTCTTTCAGAGATTCCATCTTAGCACTGAGGTTATATTCTTGCAGGATTTAACTCTTGGGATGTAGCAAGTCTGGAGATGAGACCCTACAGAAGTCTGGGGGACATTGAAGAAGGTCTTCAGTGGCAGAAGTGGAAGTGAGGAAAGCATCTTTCTATAGCCCACATAAATTATTGAATGCTATCCTTAGACACATGGAGTTCTAAACGTCTCTTCCCTTTCGAGAAACTCAGTTTTCATCCGTAGCTCATAAAAGGGTATTTAAATGGAATATCATCAAGATTTACAATAAACAGGCAAAGACATAGCCACAAACAGTCACAAAACTTAACTTCATTTAAAATACTCCTACACTTCACCAGAAAATGGTGTAAATGGGATTTTTGTAATTGTATTCAAACTGGTTCATGTTTTGGTGCTGCATTTAAATATATATAGAAAATCTACTTCTCTGATTAGTTATCTTACCTTCTGATGAGTCTGACAAACACACCTAACAGCAAGTGTAAAAGCAGCTCTGCATGCTACCTCTGAGTTGGACAAAGTGGGACTGAATTGCTTCTCCAATGCATACACTTGGAAGGGAAGCAGGAGTGAAGCCAAGGAAGTCTGATGTTCTGCATTATTCAGACCAGAGGAGCTGATGTTCACAGTCCTTCTCACTCCCTCTCACTAGCTAGGTCTGCAGACAACCTGAGCTTTGTGGGGTTGTGCCATTGCTGGAATTACCACTGGGACTGACATTACAGAATTGGCCATTCATCATGTTTGACACCAGGGCTATTTCAGAAAGTACTGCTTTGGCACATTCAGGAATAATTATATCAAAGTTGGTGCTGAGCATTGCTTCAGAGGGAGGTCAGGCAGACAATAATAATGCATCACTTTTTTCCTCTGTTGTAAAGCTACCTAAGTCTTATATATGTCTCTTGCTGTTTATTTGTAACTTTCTAATGCCATGTGCCAGGGCTGTTTGCCTTCAGCTGGCATGCAGATGTCAGATAGGAGAGAAAAGCAGAGAGCAATACAGAGGAAAACAAGAAACAAAACAAAACCCCAAACAACAAAAGAATTCATAAGATAAGTCAATGTAACTTGCACAAATGTAAAACACAGAACAGTATGCAAACTATCATTTTGCATTCAAGACAACATACTATGTTTCATTTATCAAGGCATATTTCACAGTCACAGGAACAGACACCTCCAAATGATCTGAGTTACACAAAGTAGCACACACAAACCCAATTATAGATACAAACCAGAATAATTTAAATGCTATCAAAAGGCCTATCTGTATAGCTTCCATAGTAGCAACATCGTGTTTCCAGTAGGCCTAAGATTGGCTCCTAATGGTCTAATCCCACCAATGTTACTTACTTTGGTGTAGTCTGACATCAGCCTTATGAATAATTCTATGAGTGCCAGGAAAGATGTAGCTGCTCAAATGGTAAACCAGGACTGATCATTAGATTAGACTGAAAACAGTCACTTAAAAAAAATGGGAGTTCTCACAACTGACTTCTGGTGTTAAACCTTTAGGATCACAGAGATGACCTCTCTCAAGATTTTCTCCACCAAAACTTAAAATTAGGATTTTTTCCCCCTTTTCATTTCTCATTCTTTTCCCTTCTTATTCTTTTCCCTTTTGAAAAGCTCATTTTATCAGTAACCATAGCTTACAAGGAAGATTTAAGAGGAATATCAACTGCCACAAGATTTACAATAAACAGGGAAGAACCAGAACCATGGAGTCTGCAAGATCTCTCCATTTATCAAGTACTGACTTAAGGAGACACAAACTCTTCAGTACCACACAAATAACAATATTACTTCTTTTCATATTAGTAGAGAGTGAACTTCAAGCTCAAGAAATCCTATCAATCCTATTATATTATGTCCTGTTCACAAAGATTATTCACTCAACAACCAGACCAAGAGAATCGAGATGGTTTTGGTCCTTACATAAGGAGTACTCAGTTTGAACAGTCAATGAGTACCACAGACAAACAGAATACCTGAAACCAGCTTTTTTTGGCTACTGCTGCATGCTTCAAATGAGATGAAATATAAATCTGTTTATTAGAAAAGGTTTTAGGAATTTGACCTACTGACAGTTTACACTTCAAATAAAAGATGAAAAGCTCTCTAAACATTTAAAGACCAGTTATCCTCATGCCAGGTAAAAGCAACAATAAAAGTACTGTTTATTTTTTATATTTTTTACCTTCTTTATAATGATGATGAAAACAGAACATGACAACAGTTCTAGAAAAAAAAACCACCAGCTTAGAAATATCTTCACACATTATATTTTTAGAGCTGTGCTTATATATTGAACATTTCACCATTGCTGTCCTTGATTTCTTACAAGCAAAGCACTCCTATGAGTTAGGCTGCACACAAAACCTAATGACTGGACTTGCTTTCACAGCAGCACTGGCAGGAAGGCCTTAAGATTTTGAAAAGGACTTTTTGTACCTTGCAGAGTTATGGCTGAACATCTCCCACTACAACATTAAGTGATGTTTTAATGTTTTAACCAGAACAAAAATGCTTTATATCCGACAATGGGAGGCACACCAAATTTCCCTGGAAACGAGAAAGGCAGTTGATAATGAGGATAATTCTTTGTTGGAGGCACTAGCAGTTCCAAAAGGGAGTCTTGAAGGTACAGGTGTTAATCACAGAGTCAATCAGGGTGGGAGGAAAGGTACTGTCTGAGGATGAGGAAGGAGGCAGCAATGCAGGAGTGCAAACAAGAACCAACCCTCCTTTGGTATGCATGCTCCTCTGGGACCTTACAGACAAATGCATAACCATTTTGTTTTAACAGAAGGAAATACCAAAAGAAACAAAAAATCCACCTAGAGAAAATATGACAATCTGTTTGAGACCCTGATGAAATGGAGCATGATTTGCTTTCCCTATTAGACAGTGCAGGAGGGCAGAATTGTGACTATAACCAGAGAAAACCATGAAGTTTGAAGCTACACAGTGAAGACTACAAAATCCAATCTCTGTACTACATCTCAAGAATCAACTGAAAAAGAATCTCATCCTTAGAAAGGTCACTTCTTGCCCATTTCTGGTGTCAGGAAGCAACCTAACTGCTTTCTGGCTCCACTATGTCTAACCAACCAATAATGAAAGTTGTGCCTTACACCCATCTCTTCCTGACACTTCGAAGACCCTGTGTTGCTTTGACAAAATGAAAGGGGTTTACTTTTTTTTTTTTTTACCATTTCACTGCAAAATTTGAGGATAATTCTCCTCAGATAAAGGACAAGTGAAATTCAAATCTGTTCTCGTGTTTTGAGACTCAATGTACACTCCTAGGTATTAGTTATGGGATCATATTTGCTGGATGGCCACTCTAAAGTAAATGACACACTAATGTTCAGCATAGCAGTGATGATACTTCACAGGGGTCAGATTTCCAGCTGAAGTTATACATTCCAGAACTTGTTAGAACCACACAAAACTAAATTAAACAAAAGTGATTGAAGTATTGTGTAAAAACTCTCCCAAACACTAAAAACTCTGCTAAAATACTAAAATATGTATGACATATAATTTTCCTCCAAAATAAGAGTGATAATAGTTTTTTCTGTCTGTCTGATAATTTTTATCTACAAAGATAACCCAAAACAAGTCATAGAAGTTCACTTTTGAAAATAAGCCCATATCATAAATGGAAACTGAGGAAATATTAATAGTTAGTCATTCTCTTTCTTCCCAATAGCTATTAAGAAAGGCAAAGGAAAATTTTTGGAACATAAAGTATACTAAACCCTATCACTTATACTACAAGTGTTCTTAAAACAGGAATGAAAACTATGTCTGATGAGCACAAGAATTTCTGTGTGGTATAATTATTTTCAACTCTCTTGTCAAATAAACCAAAAAAGTAAACAAAAAAAGTGGTTCTGGCATAAAATCCTCCCATAATTTCCTGTAACACTTTTAATTGATTCAAGTGGTATCTGGTAGAGAATCAGTGACTTTTCTGAAACTGGAAGAAATTAGTACTTATATTGACTAGACCTTCATTTGGATGAAGTGCTAATACTCTGATTAAGCCTCACCATTCACAGGAAGGAATACTTGCAGATAGATTTGCTGGCTCACACATTTGCCCAGAGTTACTGTAAAGCACCAGCAAAATTGCATCTGTAGCCTGGAATTATCCTGTTTTACCCATGATATGTCACTGACAAAACTAGAATATCATGTCAGATTTCTTGCCCTTACACTAATTGAACTGACACAGCTCTATTAAAGTGCACACAATCTAATAACAGCATCTCAATGGACAGGAAATACATTTGCTTGTTTTTCCTTAAAAGACAAGAAAGGGGAAAAAAGACATTTTTAGGTTGGTTAAGCATCTATTTCCTACCCATAATAAGGTTTTTATCAAACAGAAAAGCCTATTAAGCTAGAAAATGAATACTGAAAGCTTTCTAATTAAACACTTTCCACTTACATGATGCTGAAAGAATAGACTGGGAGATGGTGGGACTGATACTGTATTAGTCATTGTATCACTCATATAATGTTGTAATCAGCCTTCAGGACAGTGGAGATGAACAGTGCAGGTGCTCAAGCTGTGCTGCAGTTCATAATTGGAAGTATCTGTGGATAATAGGTGTCTCATGAGTTGTTTTCTCTTCCTGTCATATTTTTTAATATTATGCAACTTACAATTGAGTTATTTATTAACTGTCATGCAATGCTTCTGTGTAAAAAAACTTTAAGTCTGATTCTGCCAGGCTGCTCTGTGTAGATGTGTCCTGGGCAGGAGTGGAGTATCTCCATGGAAATGGTCCTGTCCCACTAAAACAGCCAGCAGGATTCAGGCTGCAAGCTTTTCATTCTTTGGGGAGGAAGGGATTATATTTTTTATATCTATCCACAAAGATCCCCACAATGGGGTGTGTACCCTGAGATTGGTATTGAATTATTTTAATAGCAACAAAGCTAAACCAACAGCAGCATTCCCCTTCTTCAAGAGGGCATGTCCTATCTCTTCTCACCAGAATTTTATGGAGCAGAAAATGCAATGAGTTACAAAGATTTCATCACACTGAAAGAGTGACGCAATATTCCAAAATGTTACCAAAAAGAAGAGTAACTCTTGCTAAAGATGCCAAAAACTTCATGATTCTACATTATCTGGTTTGAGGTTTTTCCTATGAGACTTTGAAGAGAGGAAAATTTGGCGGCCAGCCTGGTTCGAAGGAAGCTTGAGAAATGCAGAAATTCAATTGGGTCTGTGTGGCAGGTTAAAAAATCACATCACCTCAGCCACAGGAAAACTTCCAGTATGTTGTAGAGCCACAGTGAAAAACAGAATGTTTCAACTGGCATAAATTATTTTTAATTGCATATTTCCCCAGATCTGCCACATGCTGTTGATGGGCTTTACCAAGACACACCACAGGTCTATACAAGAAGCTTGATCAAAATACTAAAATCCTGATTAGCTTTACTGTTGTCAAATATAAACTGTTTCTAATGTATTTTATTCCATATAGTATACTTTTAACATACCATAACTGGGGCACTAGAGATATACTGGCAAAGGTATGTGTGTGACAGCACTTGATACACTATATTCACAGAGGTGAAGCAGATTAAAAAGCTGGATACAGACAATCTATTAAATATAATAATTTCAGTTCATTTTGAAGGTTTTAAAGGTTTGTAAAAAAGCATCCCTAGCACAAAAGCTCACGGCATGCTGCATGCAGGAGACAAACCCTCCTGCAGCCTATAAGGAGAGGATGATTTAGAGAAGTTGTCCTTTGTTGAAGTTCTTCCAAATACCTTCCTGGGGATGACTGTTCCTCAGTTTTAAGAATGTGACTGTACTCAGTGGCTGTTTGGTCTCTTGGCTTTCCCCCCTCCATGGCCAGTGGTAATTATCCAAGTACACATAGCAAGGATGAAAAAACAGTAAGGGCTTCTTCTTGGACACAGAAAATGAGGTGGAATTGGCTGTGGTAATTTTGGATTATAGTGATAGCTGAAAATTATTCTTGAGATTTTAGATAGTGGGTTTGTTTTGACCCAGAAGGAACAGTGGCTCTTTGGCAGTGCTGTCCTGCAGAGCAGGCTGTTTGTATTAGCAGCCTTCCTTCACTGATTAACTGCAGGGTGATATGTAAAAATGCAGTCCAGGTTTTAATTGCAGTCTCCTTTGGAGGAGATGACTGTGGTCTGTTGAATCCAAGCCTTGTGGCTTCCTCACCCTGTTTTGTTGGCCTGACTCCTCTGCTTCACTCCCCTCTGTGTTTGGTTACACAGAGATACATCTGATATTGCCTTATGCTGTGCAGTGGCAGAGGTTAGCCAAAAAATTATTCTTGCTAGCCAAACAATTTCTGTGAGGTAATATAGCTAATTCTTGTTCTAAATTCTGCTATCATCACACCCAAGGTCAGTCTCTCCATCCCTGTGAATCAATTTACATGATGGGAACCTAAATGTTGCAGTGGCCCAACATTTTAAATTGCAAATGTGTAAGGAAAGCACCAGCTCAGTTCTCTAATTGTTGGTAAAATATAGAAACCTAAAATGTTTCCCTGAGATGCAAATTCTGCAGTGTTTGACAGTGCAAAAGCTTCCTTCCCAGGGAGTTTGGGAACTTAGTTAATCATGCAACCATGTGGTCATTTATTCTAATTAATGGGAATATATTTGCATTTGCAAATCTATCAGCTTTTGCCAGCCCAGAGTGACTTTTCCATGGTGCACACAGACTTGCTAGTGGAGCACAGGCCACACTGGTCAAAGCAGAACGTTTTTGGTACCCAGACCTCCTCACACTGGTTGCACATCAGTTCCATATCTTGGCTACTACAAAGAGAGCCACTTAGGAGCTGCCTTGCACTTGTGTCATCTGGACAACATAAAGCTGTTACATAGGTACACTGCTCATCTCTTGGGCTTGCTACCAAGGAGCTTGGCAACTCTACAGCTCACACCAGTAGAGCCCTGGACTAGGCAGTGGTGCCTCTCCAAAAGTCACTCATCTCAGCAGCAGAACTTGGGTCTTTGGAGGTAATGAAACTGATGTGACTTACTAGCTTATCATTAGCTATACGTTTTATTTCCAGTGGAAAAAAAAATACTTTAAGGTGAGCTGAAAGAACTGATGGACTAGAAGGGTAGTGGAAGGACAAACAGAGAGGTGCATTTGGAGAGTGGGCAGTGACTTGAAAGAAGCTTTAGTGGACAGAAGCTGCAGTCTCAGAAATAGAAGAGGAAGGACTTGCGCAATAGAGAAGGGTGAAATACCCTGTACAGGCAGCAGACAAGAGCAGCCCTATGAACAGTTACAACACCTAGTCATCCTTAAAAATCATAAATGAGGACAAGCTGGTAGGAGACATGGTGTGAACCTGATTTACAAATTGCATGTACTGTTATAATATAATTAGGTTTTGTATGCTCTTACTAAGTGCTTCTTCTGCACTCTGTTCTCAGTAGATGTCTCCCAACACCCCTGACTCATGAGAGACTAAACTTAATGTGCAACAGTAGTGGAAACATTTTGTTCTAACAGGTATCAGAAACTTGACTTAATTCTTCACAGCTGAAAAAAAAAAAGAAATAAAAATCAAGCAGGTAGATGAGCCTCCTTGAACCTGCATAAACTGGAGCTGTTCTTTTCCTTTGTGCTTTGTTCCCAACTGCTGTTACTTCCTTCTCCAGACAAGGTTTTATTATGGAAGTCACAAGTTCTTAGTTAAAACAGGTTTAACTATTTAGCATCAGATTCACCCACCTACATAAAACACTCCAACTGTTAAAGCTGTTAAAGGGACACTGTCATTTTTAAAACTCCACGTCTGCTTAAAAATCTTTTACCTTCTGTTGTTAGGAATGAGCCTGAAGGTTGTGTCCTTGAAAGGCATTAGAGAGAAAATATCTCCTTTGACAGTATTTTGGGTATCATCCATTTCACTGGTTTTCTCACCTAGGTCAGACCCTGCAATGACATGCACTGATGTCTCCATGTGGGACTCAGGCTGCAGTTCAACTGCTCTGGCTTTAAATAAATGTGAATTTTTCATAAGTGATTGCCTGATGAGGTGATGCTCTTACATTAGCTCAAACAGTGCAAACTTTTGCTAGTGTTAGCTGAAAATATCTACAAGAGACAAAGGGTTAACTTCAATACTGCATCCCTTGCCTGACATCACATTTTCTGACTCCCCATGGCTTGAACCAAGACCATTAATTAACAACTCCATATCTCCTGGTACTAACCAACAATTAATCCTTCCAAAGGCTGACCAGTTCTAGGAGAGGAGATTTCAATGCTTTCAGGGATGTGGAAGAAATAAAGAGAGAAATATAGGCATGAATGCAGAAGTAAGATGATTTAAGGACAGGTGAGATAAAGCAAAGAGAAACTCATACTGTGGAGGAGCAAGGGAGAAGTTTTGTGGAAAAAAGGTAAGAAAAGCTGCTCTTAAAGAAAGGCAGTACTGTATTTCACATGAGGTAGCAATGTTTTTTATGGCATTCCCAAACTTCTGTTTGATTTTCTAACTTAACCTTCTTTTGATATATTTTTTGTATGTAGTATAGAGATTTGGAATGTTTTATTTCTCAATGAATTTAATGTATAGTTCTGACTCAGTTCTTAATTAAATCTCCTCTTCATCATTCAGTTTAGAGGACTTAAATGGGGCTGTACAATATGATTGAGCTTTCTATCCTTTAACTGCAAAGACATGGGACATTTTGGTAAGTATAGCTTTCATACAGCTTTATCTCTGGTGGAATAACTGGAAAGAAATAGTGAGAGACACTAAGGAGGTGATGGCAGCTCACACCCCTGAAGCCTCAGGCTTTCCAGGCAGCACAACTGGAGAAGCCAAAGAGAAATTCCCAGGACAAACACACTCAACAGCTCATCTCCATATTTTTGCATACTGCTGCAAGCTAGTGGGTAGAGAAACTTTGGTTGCTGCCTTGAGAAGCAGAACTGGCCTCCAATGCATTTTAGAGGTTGTGTAAAGTACCCACAGATAGCCATGCTGTCCTCATGGGAGCATTTGCAAGCTCCTAAATAAGCAAACCAATATGTCTCAGCAGTTGCATTTTTGGAATGAAGGCTAAGTGAGTGCATAGCATTGTGCTCCTAATCTGCAAGAGTAGGTAGGATATCTGTTCAGAAAAAGAGGAAAAAAGAGGACTTGGTTACTTTCTTGTGTTTTTAGGATGCTCTGCCTTTCTACAGGCTTATATTTAACAACCGTAAATTATAACAATGTGTCCTCTTCCACTTCCTAATTTTAAATTTTAAAGAGGATATGGGTAAACTAATATTCACTCAGAGACAGATAAAATGGCTATTTAGAGATATAAGAGAGAAAAATAGTTATAAACATGTACATTTATTAAGGCTCTATTCACCATCATAGTTCACTACCTGTCCCTAAAGCTACCTGAATTTAATGGGACTCCTCTGAATAGGATTTCTTTCAGTGTAAATACCTGAAAAATAGGGATATCAGCCACCTGCTATTTCTCTTCAGGACCATAGCAAGGGACACATTCTGATTTCACTACTCCAGCGTACAAGAAAATAGAATTTTATCAGTATAGTAAAGTTTTTCTAAAAGACTTGATTTTTGAGTTATGCATACTGGAAGTGCAAGGAAAAGGGAGGCTGAGTGTCTCTGTGATGGACTTTTGCCTATATTCTGGCATAACTGAGAACATTAACAGGTTTCTTGAATAAAGGAAGGAAATTCTGTATTAGATTACGTTCATTTTTCCAACAGATATAATTGCTTTACTTAATGTCTGATCTAAAGCCCTGTGAAATTTTACTCACTTCATTGTACTCCCATCTTCTCTGTGGAAGACATACTTGGTCAAACGGTTAACAATTACTTAAGTAAATTAAGTACTTTGGCCCCAACTTCTTTCCAGTAAGACTTGAGTAATAATAATGATATCAGTGTGTGACATATGTGCACTGAAGTCAGCATTTGATATAATGCTGCTAAAGAAAATTTCAGTGAAGTATGTACCATTAATGATGATAAAGCTGAAAGAATAAGGTTAAAAGAAAATATCACATTTTCTTACTTAGCAGATCTGATGCTGATGATCACTGGGAGCCTGTCAGATATATGTTTGACTCCAAAACATGTCCCTCTGAGCTGGTGGAAGCTAACAAAGAAAAATGCTTAGCACCATTTTTCCCCAGTATTTATCTTTTAGGGACTTCAATGAGAATGAGGCAAGTTTATGAGCATAAGGAGGTAAAGGAGTTGTCACTTAAATATGCATTATTTTGTGTGCAAAAGGAAAACAGAATCAAATAGAAACAAACAAAAAAAACCCAAACAAAATCCACAGAAGTCTGAGCACAACTGCACTGACAGACATTCCAGATGAAAGAGAAAGAGATGGAGTGTCAAGGGTTAGGACTGGGCTGACAGAAAATCCAGTGGCAGAGGTTCTCTGTTACCTCCTTTTCCCCCCACTCCAGGAAAGAAAAGGGAACCAACAGAAAGAGAGAGAGATTAACAATAAGATGGAATATATATACAAATAGATACAAAAACAGTACCACCATCACCACTGATACTGCAGGACTCACCGTCAGATGGGGATCAGACTCACGGCTGTATCCTGGAACTGGATTCAGGAATCATAGAATCATTTGGGTTGGAAGGGACCTCTGGAGCTCATCTAGTCCAACCCCCCTGCAGTGGGCAGGGACATCCCNAGAGCAAAGTGGCAGAATCCCCTCTCTGGATCTGCTGGCCACACTTCTCTTGATGCAGCCCATTGGACTGCAGGCAGAAGAGTGTCTTGCAACAGCAGAGCTAGGCTTCTGATCCTCATCAGGAAAATTACCAGTCCACAACCCCAGACACTCAGGTGCTAATCCTTTAGGAAGAAGGAGAGGCCCAAACCTCTCCTTTTATGTATTTTCTGTTAATTAGCTGCTAAATAGCTTAATCATGCACCTGCCTTGCTTGGGTCTTAATGCTTCTAATCCAGACCCTCAGGGCCAAGCTTGGTGTGAAAGTTTAAGGTCTGGTTTTTGGTTTTCTGTAGAATGATATAGCTTTTTGGTCAGTTCATGGTCATAACTCAAACTGAGACATGGAGAAAAGTATTTTCTGAGCTAAAATATGAAGGAGAAATATTCTAAATAAACCAGAGAGATTTAGATAAAGTTGTGTTGCTTTTGTTGTTGCTATTGTCACTCAAAGTAAGATTTGTGTGTTTTTACATTAAAGTAGATTAAGCTAATTTGAGTATTTTCCCTGATGTAGCTTTATGATGTTAGCTGCCTTATTGGTGAAAAAAACTGAACCTGCTCTGGAGGTTTGCTTAAGAGCCATTAGTGCATCTAGTAATTTATAGCTACTCAAAACTATGCTTTGAGTTACTAATTGATTGCTAATGCTGATGCACTTGATTGGATGTCAAGTTATGTGTAAAATTTATTGAGAATAATTTTGTTTCTTCCCTCTCTCTACAGATACAGTCATTAAACCTAGATAGATATGCAGGGTAGTTTCATCTGTCTCCCCAGACCTGATCTTTTACAGAACCCTCCCACCAGCTAAGTCCTTTTCAGACTCCACAATCCTAAAACATGTTACTAAAAATAAGCAAAACACAATCTTCCTGTGCCCTCTTTCCCCTCATTACTTCTCACAAAGAGGTGAGAAATAGCACTAGCACCCAGTGCCAGAGGAGCTATTCCAACATTTCAGATTACAGGCAATTTAATAACATCCTAATGAAAAGTCAACAAAACTATGAATTGTAGCACAACCACTTCATATTCATTTTTCTTCTGTTTTCCTTCTTGGATTTGAAGGGAAAAAGTAGCAAATGGGCTGAGCATTTAATTCAAAAGTCCAGTGTGCCAGCAGGGATTAATGAAAGGTTACTGAGGTCTCTGTGATAGGAGTTTCCACAGTAAAAAAAAAAACCAAACCCAGCAAACAGTAGAGCTTTTGATTTTCTAAACTTCCATTGACCTGTCTTCAAGCTGCTTCATTACCTCTATGAGCAACTTTAACCTCCTGTGCTTTGAAATCAGATGGAACACTAACTGTGAGACCACTCCTTCCTGTATGAGCTGCTCCAAGTCCCCATGGTCCTTTCAACTGGGACTCACAGGTGCTGAATTACCTGTGAGAGATGAAAGAGTGATAGGTCTGAACTCCTCTCATCTGCTCGGGAAGCAGAGGATGGAACCCTGGGGAAAAAGCCAACCTGAGAAGCATCAGCACTGTGGATGTCACCATGGAGTCATTCACAACAGGATATTGCATGATTTTTGATTCTTTATTATGTTCCCACACACACCCCAGCTTGTATGTGCTTCAGGTCATGCTCAAAATGATCAACTGAGCCAAAAAAAAAAAAAATGCTTCTAATCCCAAAAGAAATCATTGCTGTTAACACATGTGTATTGACTCAGTCAGAAAGCTAGCTCAGGATCTAAACACCTGGGTGTTTAGTTTCTCCCTAACTAGTAGAGAGGATTAAAAAAAAGGTATTTTCTGAGATTTTAGAATAGTATTTTTGTCAAAGATCAGGGCTGGGCTGACCACTAAATGAGTGACAGACACTCTGTATTAACCCCTCTGCCTTCCCAAAAGGAAGAGAAAAGGAATAGGGAGAGAGACACTTATGGATTGGAAGAGAAAACTAAAATAATTCCAGTGAAAATAATAACAGTAAATGAAATTAGTACAAATGTATACAAAACTATTATTGAATCTATTCCCCCTGATGGCAAATATCTATCACTACTGATGCTGGAGCAGAAGTCCCAGACTGGGCTCAGCAGCAGATGGGAACCAGATTCGGGAGCTGGATCCTGGAACTGAATTCAGGAATACACAGATTAGGATCAAAGGCAGAACAGACAGAGTCCTTCTCGGACACCAGCCACTGAAGAAGAGACTTGACACTTCTGATCCCTGAGCTTTATACTGAATATAACATAGATAGGATGGAAACACTTGTTGGTCAGTTTTGGGACACCTTGCAGTTGCCAGCTCTCACTTACTGCACCCCAACATAGGGCACAACATTTAGCAGTGACCTTGGTCTCCATAGGAGCAAATACAAGCAAGAGCCTTTCTGCACCCCAGCCCTTGGTACTAAGTATAAAACCAGGCACTATCACTGCTAGAAGCAAGCACTTCCTGTGCAAACATGCAGTTAACTTCAGAAAGTGCAACACTGAGAAGAGCTTTAGCTGAAAAGTAAAATCACTGAACATAAGTACTTCTGTTCTCACTCAAATCAGGACATTTTGTGTCAGTTGTTGAGCACTGAAACAGCACTACTTCATGTCTAACCGAGGGAATATTTTGGAAAAGATTGGGCTTTTTTACTCCCTGACATGCTGAAAGGCTGGAGAAGAATGTGAGAGGAGATTGGAGGGCCCCAGGGTGTGCGATAAAGTTGATGCAGAAACATCAACAGCCCTGTTGGCACTCAAGACCTCAGCAATACTTCTGTGTTTGTATATTCATGGAACAAGGTGTTTTTATAATCTAGAAGAAGGCAAAAGTACAAGCAAAATTTGACAGTTTATATTACTTTTTTCCTTTCCTCTCAAAAGATGAGCTAGACAGAAGAGACAGAATCACAAGACAAGTTAAGGGAAGATATTTGATCAATGTATCTTATTTTGGAGGAGGTGTGAGATGATCTGATAATTTTGTTTTAAAGACTAACTGGGGACGGGGGAAGAAAAAAACCCTGAGTTTTCAAAAGAATTAATATTCCTAAACAAACAACAAACCATTTCTTAAAGTCTATGTCATAAAGATATTAATATTTCTTTGGGGAACTTTTTTAGCTCCCCTCCTGAGACAGCATCAGGACTGGAGCACATATTCCCTGTTTTCACAGTGACTTTATGCTTTTACCTGCTGAAGGCTGTGCCACATGTGCTATGCAGATCCCTCCACAGAAGGTAAATGCTGAAGAGCTCTTGCCACACTAACCTTCTTCCCAGAGATCTCCCAAAGGAAGAGCCACACTAACCTGTGGAGCCCAATTCAAGGCTTTCCATGAGTTTAGGATGTGTTTTTACTTAAAGGATACATAATACATAACTGTATCATAAAACAGAGAAACTTTATGGACATAGGAGCCATGCCTGAAATTTATTCTTTCAAAACAAATTGCAATATTTTATATGGATATTTTGAATGAAATATTTTACCAGTTACTGTTGAAGTATTTTGCTCTCTAAACATCCTATTTTGTAGTGTCATCATATTGGTTTTTCAGTTTTTGATGCCAAAGACATTCAAATAGCAAAAGAGCAGCATGTCCAAATTAGCTAAGATACTCATCAGTAAAGCAGAGTAAATAACTTAATAGGAACCATATATCTGGAAAACTTTTTTTTTTTCTAATAAGAATACATTTGAAAGAAGTTCAGAATTTATATTAATTAATTCCCATTCAGTCCCCTCTTGAGTACCTCTTAGTTAGGCTTTAATAATCCATGTCTGAAAAGAAGACAGTGCTCAGTGCTGCTGCATGGGAACTGGGAGAACAGGATCACATCTGGGAGGGATTTGTTCTTAATTTCTCTGTGCCTCTAATATCTGCCTGAAAGATGATGAGGCTATCACAGTCTATTTCAGAAGCACAAAGGAAGCTTCTTCCCTTGCATAACAAGGAAAATCCTGTGACAGTGGCTATCTATGCTTCATATTCTTGAGTACCACCTAGTGGCACCAACTTGGTTAACTAATGTAACTAATTTACAGAGCACTTTAGAGTTTGGTTACTGTGATTCTGAGATTAACTTTATGCCCTTTATAACTGATTTTTTCCGTATATATAGAAAGTGACCAGAATTAGCTGCAGCAACCTGTTGAAAAGAAATAGTGCAGATATTCACAGACATTATATGGCAATATTTATTCCAAGGCAGTCACACCAACCCATGTCCATCACTTCCTTAGAGTGGGCACTGTATAAATCTGTTTTTTTCCTGAAATTGCAACTGATTTACTTGCAGCTAAACAACTTTAAGATAGTTTGTATGAGTTTGCTACTCAAAAAAATAGCTTCTAACTAAACAGAAGCAGTATTCCAGGCTCTTTCTGTGGGTTTGGTGGTACCTCCACCAGCAGTTTAAACTATTTGCAGACAATGCAAAAAGGATCCTTTCCCCAGTGTCCTGAATGAAATGCATATCACTAACCTATTAAGTACAAATCGCTTAAAGATGTAAATTTTTTATGACTTGCTAAATGTTAATGTATGACTTGTAAAATGTTAAAGTAGTAAATAGGTTCTTTGAGCTCATACACACTAAATTTCATTTTGTAGCCCAAAGCATTTAAAGTAACAGTCACGGGGCATTAGTCAGAGAGATTAGCATAATCCTCATTGACTTTAATTTATTATTGTTAAAAAAAATAAGATAATTAAGAGTTAATGTCAGTAGAATAGAAGAAAATAGGCCATTGTCAAAGGATAATGGTCTTCCACTAACAGGAGACTGTTGAGACATTCACTGAAAATAAATGTTGTGAAATATGAAACACAGGATACAATACCACCATGTGTAATTATAGCTATTTTATGTCAGCTGCTCTGAATGACTCCAGAAGACGTTATCAAAACCTGATTAATGTTTCCACATTTGATACTTCTTGATTTATTCATGTAATAAGCAGCAGAGAAGGACTCCTCACAAAACCCATTTATTAAAAGTTTGCCATAGAAGCTCATATACATCCTGCTTCCATCTGCTAGAATATTTCCTATATTTAGAATAATATACGTATATAAATGAAAGGCACCAAATGGAATTTGTTCTGGCTGAAAATAACAGAGGCTGATATGGTTATTTGTTGAGAAGGGAGCAAGCTAGTTCCCAGAGAATATTGATGAATGGTCTCCAGATACACAGCAAAGAGCTAAATTCTGAGGTGTGAAATTAATGTGACTGCACCTGTGAAAGGTAGTCATGATTTGATCCAAAATGATATATTATGAATATGTGGAGAGAGTAGAGGTAGCCAGGGCTTTGGAACAAATACTCAAGTAAATAATGAAGATCCTGCATTAAAAATAAAAAGAAAATACAGTTGCTCTTTATCACATCTTTGGTTAGTTATTTCTAAGTTATCTAGATATTTAACATCAATTTTTGACTCTGTCATGCATGGAATATTTTAATTTTCAGGGACTGTTTAGGAGTTGGTTCCTACTATCAGTACAGGTTCTTCCTTCTGGTTCCAAGTGAGTAGATATGGCAAATACTTCCATCATCTGGAATAAAGATAATTCTGTTTCAATTTTTAATAAGATTTTGAGAGCTAATCAAAATATGATTCATTTAAATAAAAATACAATAGGTTTAGGTGCTTCCTTTGAATCACTTAAGGCAACTTTTTTCCTTGACTCTTCATCAGGGGCCACATCCTGACCTGATTTATGCTCTGATTTACACTCCAACCCATTGACTTTAGATGATTTGTACATTGTCTAAATTAGCACAGATTTGACTCCAGGGATCTATGGTTAGTGGCATAAATTTTGAAAAGGGAAATTCTGCTCTCATTTAAAACCCCATAAAGGTTAATACAAAATTGAGAACAAGACACAGCCCCAAGTCTCTTAGGTAAAATACATTGAAAAGTCTCATGGAGTTCTTTTATCCTCCTTTCCACAATCTGCCTTTGTTCTCCTGCCCCATTCCTTACCCACCACACACCAGTAGGCTAAGAAGAAGACCAGTCACATTTTGTCCCCCAGAGAAGCATATTTCACATGCTGTGTTGACTTCTAGCTTGGATAACAGCACCTGGCATCAGTTTAAGTCTAGGTGGCTGGGAGTGAAACAATCTTTTTCATCCCACAGGCTGCAACTTTGTCTGAGGAAAGGATTTGTGCAACTGCTAATCTGAGCATTTCATTACAAGTATTAATATTTGAGGACATCTGAGACTTATTCTGGAAGACAACTGCATAAAAAATTTAGCAGTACCAAAGAGCATTATTTCTTCTGGGTTTGTTATTGGGGTTTGGGTTTTTTTTGGTTGGTTGGGGTTTTTTTTTGCAGAGAAGCTCCCTTCTGGCAAGAGCACCTGTACCACAGAACAGATAGGGAATCAGATCTTTGTGGCTATTGCCCAATGTGATGCTCTCTGTGGGTAATCAATCACTTCCCCTTGGTCACCAGGATGGTCAGGGCAGATTGCCCACTGCCATTTGTGCTGACAGGGGCATTTTGGCAGAAATAAGAAAGACACTAAAGAAGGTGAGATGTCCTTTAGAACTGCACAGCATCTCAGCAGAGTGAAAGATGCAGAGATCTAGATTGGAATTATGTAGATTATTTAGTTTTTTTAACGAGCATCATCACAGTTTCCTCGTAAGACTTTTTGGGTCTCCTTTACAAAGACCAGCAGCAGTCAAAGCTATGCTTAGCTGTGGTCTGTCTGCTGTTTCTGTGAGAAACACTGGGTAAAAAAAATCACTCTGCAGCTGTGATATGCAGTAATCTCACACAGCCTAACTCATGATCCTGTGCTAAATTCATGTGTCCTGTGAGAACATGTCCTACTACAAAATTTCACATGAAACTATAGATTGTGCATCAGCATCTTGTCAGATAAACAAGATCTTTCCACCTTTTCTTTCAAATATGGAAGCAGTGACTGTGGTGTATATCATGAGAGCCCATCAATGAAGTTAATGGGATGCAGAAAATATTTAAAGCCAGTATAATCTCCAATTCATATAAAACAAGAGACTAGGGGACCAGACATCAAATATGAAATTAAAAATTCCATTTACTCAAAGGCTGCAGAGAACTAACAAGCACAGCAAATAGCCCTGATGGACTGGTCTCTTTAATGTCTTGTGGACAGAGTTAATCATGGTGAGGTGAGGATTTTTTGTGCATTTAATGAATTCAAAGGAGGAATTCTTTTAGGTTTGCTAAGAGGAAGATTTGTGGTGATGCTCAGAGAAGCACAGGGCTTATTACTCACATGCTAAGTGATGCAAATTAATGCAAATATTTTGTGGGGGCCATAATAGAAAGAATTTTACCTTTAATGAATAAGATAAATTCCTTTTTAATCCCAGACATGCAGCTATGTTTAATCACCCCAGGTACTCAGTGTATTGACAAATTCACAAATGCAAGGCTCCACAACAGTCCACATAGCTCTCAAAAGCTCCAATGCCTCCGAGGAATAAAGTTCAATTTCCAGATGGAATAGAGAGTTTTGAGCCTTCCTGAGTCATGCTTAACACTTCACAGTGCCTAGCTTGGCAGGAATTAGCCTGCAAAAAGCACTTCAGTGGGTGCAGATACCTATTGGAGCTATGGTTTCTAGCATTTGATGTACCTGGTTCTTCTGTAAAGGGTAGTCAGCAGTAAGAATTACAAAGGTCTAGCTGCAATTCTTGAGTAATGGATCCATGAAAACTGCATATTAGATCTACATGTGTACCAAATGCATTTATAATGAGTATTGTCACTTCAGTGAATGGCAAAACAATGAACTGTGATTAACATCTTCTTGTGAAGTGCTGCCATTAATTTTTGGTATTTACTATGGAAATTCTTTTGAAATTTTACAGGAGATTTGAATAATTCTATTGATATTTTCATGGACTTTTTGATTACTGAGAAATGAATTATCTGCACATTTTTAGAGTCATAAATATACAAGAGATGAGGAAATGTGACAATACCTTCTTCATTAAATCAGCTTCAAGGTACACGACATAGGAAATCAAAAAGGTGGTCTAGCTAAACTATTTTTATCTATCTCATATCCTTTCAATCACTTTAGTTAATATTAGGCTATTTTGACAAAGCCATAAAATAAAATCCTCACAATTAAATTCACTGACTTCCAAAGCATCAACTGTATTCTGATATTTTTAAGGAATAAAAATAGAGCGAAGGGTAAACTAACTAATTCAAGTTCACCTATTCATTTATACAAATAATCATTTAGTTTCAGAGAGTTTCCCAAGTTTTCCACCTGGCTTTGTTTTCTGAGGTGAAACTGGGCTCAACCAGAGTGGATTTTAGAGCTCCCTCAATTAGGTGAATTAAACACTGAAAAAAAAATTGGCCAGAGAATGAATGGGATAAGGGTTGAGGCTCACATCTTTACAAAAATCTGACAACATTTCTCACCTTCTCTCTTTCCATACAGGTGGAATTAGGGCAAGAATTATATTGTTTGTTTCTAGTTTGGATCAATGTGGATTTCTAGAAGTTTATTCCTTATTGATGTATTTCAGAAAAAAAACCACCACCACCAAA
Source organism: Bucco capensis (assembly GCA_013396975.1). NCBI lineage: Eukaryota > Metazoa > Chordata > Aves > Piciformes > Bucconidae > Bucco > Bucco capensis. The sequence continues at coordinate 328,714 of VWZO01007383.1, forward strand.
GAACAAACCTCAAACAGTAAAAATAATCTTATCTAGAGACTAATCCAATCAAGATAGGAGATTCCAGTTTCAAAGTAGTATTTAGGACAACATATAACTTTTTATTCAATTAAGGAAAGTATGGATTTGTTACTAGCACTGATAATTCATTCGTGCAAAGTCAAGGTAATTTTGGCCTCAGGAGCTCCAATGCATGTCAGATGTCTCAGATGCAGGGATGAGCCTTCTATCCTCCTGAGACAAATTTTCCAGTCAACTTATACTCTTCAGAGACCCAGGCCTTTGACACGGTCCCCCACAACATTCTACTGGCCAAGTTAGAGAGCTATGGATTTGATAGGTGGACTGTTCAGTGGATAAGGAACTGGCTGGATGGTCACATCCAGGGGGTAGTGGTCAATGGCTTGAAGTCCAGCTGGAGATGAGTGACAAGTGGTGTCCCTCAGGGCTCTGTGCTGGGGCCTGGACTGTTTAATATTTTTATAAACAATATGGACAGCAGCATTGAGTGCACCATCAGCAAGTTTGCAGATGACACCAAGCTATGGGGTGCTGTTGATAAGTTGGAGGGGCAAGATGTCATCCAGAAGGACCTGGACAAGCTGGAGAGGTGGGCCCAGGTGAACCTCATGAGTTTCAACAAGACCAAGTGCAGGGTCCTGCACCTGGGTTGGAACAATCCCCACTATCAATACAGGCTAGGGGATGAGATGATAGAGAGCAGCCCTGCAGAAAAGGACTTGGGGTGCTGGTGGATGAGAAGCTGGACATGAGCAAGCAGTGCACACTGGCAGCCCAGAAGGCCAATGGCATCCTTGGGCTGCATCAAAAGAAGCGTGGCCAGCAGATCNACCCAAATGATTCTATGATTCTATGAAATGCTGTAGATGAGTGGGGAGGACAAAGACCCACTAGTGGCAGTGATGGGCCACCAGCCACCGTGCTGCTGAGGTGGGGAAGGAGGCAGAGAGACAATTCTGACCAGGCTTTCAGAGACTCCACCTTTCAGAACACATCTGCCTCCAGGTTGACAACCTAGAGAAGATCACCCAGGGTAGTGGGACCAGCAAAGTGGAAGCATTCAGTTGATCCTCACAGATTAATTTCACTTGAGTGTGGTGGTCTACTCAAGTTTTTAGATGAATTAAATGATAATATAATAGATAAGGTAGTTAGGAAGAAGCAGCTCCTGGCTTTGTCATAAATGGCACTGAGTTATAGGAAGTCTAACTGTTCTGATACACTAGCAACGTTATTGAATTAATAAATCATCCTAAATTTTATACAGTAGTTTTCAAATTAATATATGATATAAGGAAAACTAGAGAAAGTTGGGAAAGCCTTTTAAAATGTTCCTAAAAGAGGAATTCTGAAGGGCGAAATGTTTGCAGTAGGCTGAGAGTTTTTTATTTTACAAAAACCTACCTTGTTTTTGACTTAAGGCAAATTCTAAGCAAAAATATCTTTAGAAAGGTCGAAAGAAAAAAAAAATAACCATGGGGCTTAGTTAAAGAAAACTGCACAGGAGATAATTAGAAAGAATAAGGCATCCTTAAAAGAAGTCAAATTCAAATAAAGGAAATAATACAAAACAGTATGAGCTCTGTCAATTTAAATATGAAAGCACAGTCAGGCAAACCTGAGCAACACAAATGCCTTCTGCAAGGAGTGGTGAAAGGATTTCACAGTGCTGAGTAACAAAGCAGTAAAATAACTAAAGAAATTACAGATGTAGAAGTGTTACAGAGAGTCACTACTCACTCACAGTCAGAAAAGCAAACAAAATGCCAGAATGTGCTAGGAAGGGCACAGAAAGTGAAAGAGCAAAGTCACACAGCACCATGTCCCTGCACAAATCCATGGTGCACATACATCCTGAACAAATACTGCAAAGGCAGAACAGAATGAAAGAGTTCAAAGAAGATGAGTAGAGATAATTTAAATAATAGGATGGCTTCTATATGAAGCCAAAAAATGGAATATTAGTGGGGGTTTTGTCAAAAAAATCCTTTTATTCTCTTCTTCTACTCATGGCAAAGGCTGACAGCATGTGCTCAGTCTCATTTGAGTGTTGGCATTGTTATTTGATAATTATTTTTTTGTGTGATGCCAAGCCATTGATAGCATATAAATCAGGAGCAATACATGGGAATTTTGAATTAGTTTATACCATAGCTTGAGCTGGACTTATATAGTCAGTTTGCTTGAATCATGATTTAAAGAGCCCTTATATTATCAGGTGGCTTCTGTGTTCTGGATCTATGTTTTTTCTCATCTGCATCTCACTAGTAAACAGTAAGATGTAGGTTTCCAACTTCTCTGCATCAGTCTTCTTGAGATTAGATTTCTGCAAAGTACTCTCCATGAAAATACACCTTCAGTCTACTTGGTGATCTACTGAGTTGCAGAAGGCACATGTGCTCCTGAGCCATACCAGTGTGGTAGGAGTTTTTCTAATAGCTTCTGTCTTAGATCTGGGGTGGAATTTTTCATCTGTTAATTCCTGAATGCCACATGATCTACCTCTAGGAGAGGCTGCACCTCCTCCTGAGCAGTATCTTTTTGAGGATAGTAACCCCTTCAGAAGTCATTTTAAGTGCTCTTAGTCAAATAAGAACTTTCTAATAATTCCTATGTTGATAAGCATTTAATGTACCCAGATGTTACTCTTCACAGGTAGCAGAAAGCATGGTCTAACACTGATTCCCTTGATCAGTTTGTATTTGCCAAAGTAAGTAATGTTAATACCAGAAAGATATTTCAGGGATGTTTAATTCTCTCTTTAATTTGCAAACCAGGATAGTTGTGCCTAATGTAAATTAAAATGCAGGTTACCTTGGAAAGAAGGTAAACAACTAGTATATTTTACTCAGCACTACTTATGCACTGAAAGAATATAAGTTTTAAAGCTCACTTTTAACCTGTCCTTTGATTACACATCCCCAGGTTCCTGTCACACATTAGTGAGACTTACACTTGGATTATAACTGACCCAATATTGGCACAATATGGATGCACTCTGATTTCTTGTCATTTCTAACACATAAGAGCAAAAGCTGAATTTTTGTCTACTGGATATTTAATTCCAGCAAGCAAGAAATTAGTAAACCCATCACTTTCTGAAAAACATTAGGTAATCAAATGAGAAAGAGAAATGATGCAATTTAGTCAGAGGGGACAACACTTTGCAAGCCAAAAGTTCTCTCTTTTAATAGCTTTTATAAAGCTTCACTTTAATTTTGTTTCCAAAGAGCAATAAAGCAGAAGTTGTTTTCACAAAGCAGACAGAAAATTGATTCACTAAATGCTGATCATTTTCCAAGGGTGGCTCAGAATTTCTAAACTCTTGCATATTTAATAGTAGTTTTGTTTTTACCTTAAATTCTCAATAGAAAGATTAACAGTTAACTTGCTTATGATTTACATATTGAAATGTGCTATTGTTTCTTCTACAATTTTCCATTATGCTCTTCCCTTTGCTCATATTCACAAGTCAGACTTGGAACATTTTTGTCCATTTTTCCCTTGATTGCTGGTTTTGCTCACCTCAAGTAGAGTACTGTGTGGATGAAAATAAGAATCTGAATATAATAGCATATTGCAAGCAATTTGCTGCTTGTACTGCTCATTTCAGCTTTTTTGTTTTTTTCAGGTCTTTGACAGGAATGCAATTTGCATTTTCTTATTAATACTGATAAGAGGCTGGACATTACAGTTATTGGAAACACAAGTCAATTTGGTTTGCCCTTCAAACAAAACAGTCCTTTGTTACGAGATTTGGCAGCTCTGCATTGAAAGATTGATAGGTCTGAATGCTGAATTCTTTGTAACTGAAAGGTTACCAGCAGAGACTATTTATACTAAAGCTGAGACAGAGTCAGATGCTATATGAAATAAAAGAAATAATGAATATGGTTGTGTGTTTTAATTCTAAGTATTTCTGAAAGAAATGTGACTTTTAACCACTCCAGTGTCATCTCAGAGGAGTTATTAGGGAGATGCTGGAATAACAAAGTACAAATGAATGAGCTGTAGGAGCAACACACACAACCTGTTTAAAGGAAGAGGATTTTTTTTAATGCAATTTAGATTATAGGAGTTTTATAGCCAAGGTCACATATTTTTATAGATAATGAAACTAATACCAAGCATGTAATAGGCTACAGTGCTCAGAATGTTTGTTCTCCAGAAAAATTTAAAGTATAGTAGTTCCACTTCTCTCTCCAGAAAACTGGATAGTTTGATAAATTTTCACAGAAAAAGGTACTGTGGGTTTGGGTTTGTTCTGGGGTTTTTGTGGGTTTTTTTTTCCCATAAGAAAGCTTTCTTCTCAATCCATGTCTAAGAACATAACTCAATTCAGAAGTAATAGTCACTTAGACTTATTAATGCTTTTTAAAAAAAATAAAACTTTAAAATATTTTGATATCTAAAAAATGATTGAGGGGAAAGGAAGAACACTTAAAAACAACACAAAGGAGAAGGAAGGAAAAGTGGAACTGACCATAAAAATATTTTTTCTTTATCCTCTCCTTTTATTTTTATTATTACTAATTCCATATTAAACTTAAGTTCCTGAAATATAGCAGAAACAGTCACCCCAGAACAGATGTCTCTTTGCCATTTCAAAACAACCCTCTGCTGCCCTGTTCTCACTGTGTGCTTTCTGTCTAGAGAAAAAAAAAATACCCATTTTAGGTTGCTTGTTCGTTGGGCTCTTTTTTGCATACAAAGCACGAGTAATACCAGCAGCAATCCAAGCCCATTTCCAGTAGTTTTTCTCCTGAGTTTTTTTGGATTCATATTTTGCAAGGCTATATGCCTGAGTTGTTTTCCTCTCAGCTGGAAATATCAGGCAGTGTAAGCATCAGGTGTGACAACTGAGTGACTCAGGCTCTGCACTGCCTTACAACTTATGAGCAGGTCATTTATTAGGGTTTAGCCTGGGCTGTACATCACCATATGGAGAATGCCTTCTTTGATAAAGATGTTATTTTTATTTAGCTGCATGCCCCTGGTGAATGATAAAAAAAAAAAGGAGAGATGGCACACAGCCCTTTGGTGCTGAAAATAGGGTTTGTTTCTAACTGTGTAGAAACACGTCAGGGCTTGGGGATCATATGACACCAATTTGATTTATATAAACTAGCTCCACTCTTTGCCTTTGTAGGTTGTACTAGGCTTCAAGGACAGTTTTCATATTGGAATGACAGAATGGCAGGATTCAAATAAACAGAGCAGTGAGAGTTTGTTTTTATTTTGTTCTTCTAGTTAATATAAATGCTAGGTTTTTTCTTAGAGTGACCCTGAATGTCACTTCAGTGGTAAAGAAATTGAGGTGCATAAACAAAACTGTCTGATTTAAAAAAAAATAATAAGGTCCTAGTTCTTCCCAGTTAAGGAGCCCTTCACAGGCTGGCAATTTGTTTTTAAATTGACCATCTGCAACTGAAGATATGCCTTTATCACAAAAAGCACTACTGTTTGCTTGATTAGTGGTTGTAGAAGAGAGAAATATGTCTTGATCTACTGTGTTTAGTTAACTTAATATATGCTTTCTAACTTCACCAATCCCTTTCTTCCTCCAAGCCAGGCAGGTCAGGGGCTATTCATTGATCAGTGTGTTTAAGCTCCCACTTCCTCTGTCCATGAGACTTAAAGGAGGTGTTAGGAGGGCTTGAATCTACCATGCTGTACATCCAATGCCTATAAGGAACAAGAATTGCTTTTTATATGTGTATGTTGGACACAGCAGGATTTACCTAGCTTGCTTCCTTTCTAATCTGTGCTTCATTGACCCAACAATGCTGGACATAATTTTTATGCAGAGTGATGGTAATGACAAGGTGGCTATATCCCTGCTAGGGTGTTGTCATTGCTCCTTTTCAATTCTGCCTTTTATGAAAGAATATGGAGACATCACCTAGGTCATTCCCTATCTGTGATCACAAGGTATGACAGTGAGAAAATGTGCAGTGCAGCTTGGGCACTTAGTGAGTCTCCATGGGATAATCCTTTTGTAATGAGAGAGAGTTCAGAGTTCCCAAACAAAGAACTCTTTAGTTCACTCCAGAGAAAACCTTAAACAGGAACCAACTTATATGCTAGGTAGAGGTGTGTGACTAAGATGACACAAAAGGAGGAATTCCTGAGGGAGATCACTTGGGTTCAGTAGCTGAGCAGCTAAGTAAAGTTTGAAGCTACCTCATTGCAAAGCCCAAGACCACATCCAGCACAGGAGCTAGAGGGACTTCTCTTTCCAATCACAGACGTCATCTTCTATGGGTCCTGCTTTTCTCTACTGATGCAGAAGGAGACAAAGTAAATTAACTTGTACCCTAAGTGCCTAAACAGAGTGGTATGGGGAGCTGGGATGATGATTCCTGTTTCCCTGGACGTGTGGGCACTTGTAGCCCTCTCTTGAGCATATTTGCACCACTTCTGCTCTCTGAAATTGCTTTTTCAGAGTGTTTCTAGACTGCCTGAAAACATTAGAACATTTCATGTAGATAAATCTATCATCTCTGAGAACTGAGCATGTTGTCGTGGAAGTGAGTATCCATATGAATCACTCTATTAGATCTATAGGACATAATAGGCTACTCATTAGATCCAATTTCTCTGACTTTGGAAAGAAGGATTATGCCTTCCCCCTGCTTTGTTGCTGTTATCTCTTTACAACATGTGAGAATCATTCCTTATCTAATCTGTCATCCTCATATCTGAAATGTTAACAAACAGAAACTTTGATGCTCTTCATACTGAAGTCAAAGGATGCTTCACTATAACATTATAAATAGCAGCAGGAGGTGAATTCAGCCAATTATTTGTAGATTTTTTTCTTTTTGTTTCTTTTTGCCTTGATTTTCTCCTAGCACTGTTTTCATTAAGTTTTTTAAACCAAATAGAGCCAGTTTGCTTTTGGGTGACCTTCCCCAAATCTGACATTAGGTGCTACAAACACTGTATCCACCAGTCACTTCTGTTGCTGAGTTTCATCTTGTAATGATTTTTTTTTTCCAATCAGAACCATAAAAAGGATGTATAGCAAGGAGTCAAGATTTTGACTGACAGTGAACAGCAAACAATATTTCCAGCTCAATAAATCTCAGTGAGCTTTTGATAAGCAAGATAAACTATAATAATCTCCAGAGCAGAGTATAGTACATGATTAGTAAAAGAAAAAAAAAATAAACAAAAACCAACAACTTAGAAAATTTAATTTAGGTAAAAGAAGCAAGCCCAGCTATTGGAAATGTTGTGATCCTTTCTGCCAAATGTGGTTCCCAATTCCATATGAACAGATGTATTTGGATAAAGGAAAGGTAAAGAGCTTGTTTTCTTTTATTCTGTAAATATAATAAAATGATCTGAAAAAAAAAGGCAGCAATACAGAGGAAAAAAGGTTAGTTTTGTATTCCCAAAATTAATGTTCACTTCTTATACTCAAACTATGAAGAGATTAAGTTTAACCACCACACATAATATCTAGCCTAAACAGAAAATGTATAACAGAAATCCTTAAAGATCATTCTCAAAAGATATAGAGACAAAGCCAAAATAAAAGAAACAATAGCAAACCTTTCTAAACTGTGCATGCAGCTAACAAAGTTTACAGGTAGATATATTTGGGATCTCTGGACATTCATTTCCATTGTGCATGTATAATATATCTCCAAAACTTGTTAGAGTTGAGTATTGTCATGTACATATTTTTTTCTTTCCTTTTGGGGCAAGGGAGAGGAGAAGCAGAACATTGATTTCTTATGCTTAGAAGTCATTGTGTCATCTTCTCATTAATCAGAGATATGCCCAATCCTAGATGATTACAAATTTTGTAGTCCATCCTTATATTTTCAGTCTCTAGAGATCTTTTCAGGGAGCATGGCAAATCAGCAGTCAATATTTGGATTTAAGTAGACCTAGATTAATAAACAGGATATCTCTTTGCTCTCTCTCATGCTGTGCCATAACTTGCTTCAATAATTCATCACAAAAAAAAGAAACCCAGAACCACTTGAACATTTTAAGGTGATTCTAAATCCTGAACTTCTTTATGATTTCCTGAGTTTATTTAGTAAAGCCTTGACTTAAGTAGTGGATTCTCACCTTATTCTCAGCTGAACAACTGTTTATATTTTTTCCCAACATGATATTACAGATTGCAGACAGGAAGAAGAATTGGAAAATTTGGAGTTCTGGAGAATTTTCTGTGCCTATGAGAAGGTAGGAGGTAAGGTCTGTTTGACTGACAACTAACTTTTTGACATATAGCACACTAGTATAGATGTTTCAGAGGTAAGCATACATTATTTATTTCCTGGTAGAATATTTTTGCACAGTCTAAATGATACTATGATTTATCTGACTGGTCAAAATCTAGTGGACATAAAAATCTATAATGAAACAATGTCAGTTAGGCTTTTAATGACATTATTTTTGTTAGGTTGAATTGCATCTGGAACAAGGTTTGAAAGGAAGTTTTGGTGTGGTTTGGTTTCTTTTGTTAAATATTTTTCTATAACTAAATGTCAATATCTGGGAAGAAAATTTTGGGGGTGACCCAAAGGACAGCAGTTTAGGAAGCTGAAGACCTTCTGAATCATGAATATACTTCTCAGATCTCTGTGGCTGTACATGATGTTGACCCACATAAACTGGTAATGTGCCATAGAGTCATATCAGAAGCTTCTCTGCAGCATGATTTGTTGTGTTGCTTTGGTCTGGGCCTTGTTTGTATTTAATTCTTTCAACTTCTATGTAAAACAAAAGTGCATTAAAGCCTTCATCAAAAAAATAGACTATGAAAGACAAGATCTTCAAAGTTGTTCACAGATTTTTAATGCTTCCATTTGGGGGTGGGAAGAATACACATTCATCAGAGACATCTAAAACTTGTTCAGAGATTCCTATAATCAGCCTCGACTCCTAATCAGTTTCAGTGAGTAAGTATTCCGCTAATCTAAAAATTGATCTCAAGAGTGTCTCTAGCTGCACGTTCAAGTGGGACACAAAATGAGGGAGCACCCTTGAGATTCTGGGTGTACTGCTTGGCCAGGGCTGCCCATGGAGGCTTTCACAGCACTAGAAATCAACCTGCTGGAGTCCAGCCTCCTTCTGCATCAAACCCTTCACCTCAGTTTAGAACGATTTACATCTGCACCAACAGCTCCACTGTGGAGCTCTGTGCTTAGGAATATAGTTTAGTGGTGAACTTGGTTAGGTTAACAGTCGGACTCAATGATCTTAGAGGTCTTTTCCAATCTTAATGATTCTATGATTCTATATATTTTTTTCCCTACTTGTGGAAATGTTAGAGTTTTAAGATACATTTTTTCACCAGTCAAATTACCATATTTGGTCTCTTATCTATTCACTGCCATCAACTTTCCTCAAAATAAACCTAAGAAACCTAACATTTAGGATTCAATGTCTGGCAATAATGTTGCCTTGACTAAGAGCTCTGGATATGACATTGTCATTCTACCACAAAGAATAGGAACAATTTTTTCAGTGACACTGAAAGGCTACCCAAACTCTTTTGCCTCTCACAACATTGATTTGATGGGATCCATCTCAAAGACAGAGAAAGCTATTTTAGCTATGATATCCTTGCCTTTTCCCTTTCTGCAATGCTGGTCAGCAGTGATTATTCTGTGTAAACACCTCTCTATCACAGCACAGGCTGTGAGCATCAGCAGAGAGCGTGGCATATCAACTGAGATAGGGTAATAATAATCTCCTTTCAGCCATGGAGGTGACTGGATTTAAACAAGACCTCAAGTGAATGGTACCTATACAGGATTGAACATGGATATCAATTTGGGGCTGCTATCAATTTACATTAAGAAAAAAAAAAAGACAAGTGTTGGAGCAACCAGAGTTATGGCTTTCTTCTTGTAAGTCATTCAAGTTGAAATTCCCTAAAGTCTTTCTCTTAGCTATCAGTCTGGCAGATTTCTTACATTTTAGGATACAGTCCATTGTAAATAAAGAGATGGAGACATCTGGTACAAGATTAAATACTTCTTATCCTGTTACTTATTCCCTCAACTATTAGCTGCTTGCCCATTTCCCTCACAAGTGCCTCATACTTGCACTTTTCCTCTTACATACTGAATGACAAACCTGTATTGATCTGGCAAAAAACCTCTCCTAATTTAAATCCCCTTCAAGCCTTTCCTCTGTCGTGACAACTTTGGGAAGTCATCCAAAGAATGGAAAATGATTTGGATGAGGAGAGGCATGAAGAAGTGTATCTTTCAAGATAAAAAGTGTATGAAAGCCCCACGTTCCTCCTCTTTTCCAACCTTATGCTGGTAAGTCAGAAGGAGAACCACCTCATATTCAGAAGTGAATGAGCCAAACTAGAGAGGAGGAGTTGAGCACCTTTCTTATGTGGAGAGGCTGAGAGAGCTGCAGCTGTTTAGCCTAGAGAAGAGAAGACTGAGGGGGGATCTTCTCAATTCTTATAAATGCTTAAAGGGTGGGTATCAGGAGGATGTGCCAGTCTTTTTTCTGTGATGGCCAGTGACAGGACTAGAGGCAATGGGAAAAAGAGCTAGCACACAGGAAGTTCCATCTCAATGTAAGGAGGAACTTCTTTACTTTGAGGGTGGTGGAGCACTGGAACAAGGTGGTTAAGTCTCCATCTCTGGACACTGCCACACACAGGACTCCTGGGCCAGATGTTGGAATACCTGCTGCTCACTGCTGAGCAATGAGCCACGGAAGGCCCAGGGAGCTGAGTTCAGCTTGTTGGCCATGCTCTTCCCAGTAGCCATTCCTCAAGACCTGTCAGTTTGTCTTGGTTTGACAAGGCAATTTTTAGGAAGACCCAGATAAAAGAGCCTCCCCCTCCCAGGATAAAGGAAGAAATATATAATGAAAACACATTCACGCCCGAGGCAAAGTGATAAAGAATAACTTTAACAAATAAATATATATATAACAGTGCAAATACAGAAACAGGTAGGAAAAACTTTCCTGGTCCCTCCCCCCTCACTGCATCATGCAGTTTGTCGTGTGTGTGTGTCCCCCCCCCAAAAAAAAAACCTGCAAGAAACATAGTCTGGTTGGGGTGGGAAGAAAGGTGAGGTGAGCTGAGATGATGGATGGAGCCAGGGACTTGGAGGACTGAAGAAGAAAAGTTCCCAGTCTAGATGGAAGGCAGAGCACCGCATAGTCAAGATGGCAGAGGCCACATGGCAGCCCTCTCTCTCCTCCTGTGTGCTGTCTGGGTGAAGGGGCAGGGGCAGAGAGAACAAGTGAAAGAGGAAGTATGTGACATCTCCGTCCCAACTTAAATAGGGAGCGAAGTATCCCAGGGCTCCAAGCGCAAGGCGTGGCTTTTGTCTGAGTGCTTTGCACATGGAAGCCACTTCCATGAAGTCTGTGCTGGAACGTGATCTGCCCGGATGCGGCAGGCTGCCCTGGGCTCACTGCACCAGGCTGGGGTTCGGCTTGGCTGCTGCCTTCGCCTGCCCCACACCCACCCATTTATTGCCACAGCTACCAGTGTCAACTTGCTGGGGGAGGGAGGGTAGGCCAGCAGCAGAGCAGTTTGGAAAACAAAACAAACAGGTTTGGGAGAAGAAAGAGGGAAGGTAGACACAAAGAACTTCCTATTTCATGTACCCCATCACACAGTTAAAAAAGGGCAAGCCAAAGGGGACACTGAGAGTCCTGCACAGGGCCAGCAAGGCTATTGACAGCACTACATCACTGGACCTCAGGAGCTGAATGCAACACGGTGCATCGATTGGACCAAATTCATCATCTCACAGATGATTTTAATGTCACCATTCAATCAATTTGGACTTTGCTCACAGCTTTAATCACTTCTAAGTTACTGTAAGCCAAAGTTATCTGGGGACAAGCATTCATGTAAATAACATGGTGCACGTAGTTTACTGATGGGGTGGGAAACTTCTCCTTTTCTGGAGTTTCTCACCATCTGGAGCTCTAAGAAAATAAAGACTTTTGTTGTGGTACTCTATGCTGGAGAAGTTTTTTGGATCCCATTGAAAAATGTTGAGTAAACCAGGTGGAGTTTTCTCTTTTTTCACCTCCTTCATTTCCCATCCCAGAAGATGGAGAAGTTGAAGGCATAGTCTTAATGGAAATATTACAATTCCCTTGATCATAACATGCTTCTCTTGGTTTGCATGTTTTTGTTCTTAACAGGACTATTAAGTGTTGATATATTTTTCTTTTCTTATTGCTTTTTACCACAGAGACTTGAGGAAGAGTCAGATTCTAGAGGAATTATTTTAAATGTGACTTCAGAAGACCTTGGAAATGATCCTGAATTTGAAATACATCGTTCTGCCACCTTCGAAATACATTTTGGCACTCCCTTTTTGAAGATATCATAAATGGCATATATGATCTTTTATTCATAATCTACTGTTGCAGCCAATACAGTTAGATTTAACTATGTTTTCCCTTCATAGATAAATGCATTCTTTAAATGGTTTGGAATCTTTTTAAATTATGAATGCACCATACAATATGTTGTGACAACTGCTTAATTAGACCTGATTTCTTTTTTTCTTTGGGGAGTTTTCCTTTCATGTGCACAATAACCTGAAAATTATGTTTACTTTCCAATGTCAGTGATACCAAAACTGATAAGGCTATTCACAAGATCAGCTACCACAAGTTGTTTTTGTTAGTTTCTGTTTTGTTTTGGTTTTGCATTGGCTTGGCTACCATTTCTGATACATTAAAGAGAGAAATTTGTAACCACGCATATCAGAGAAATTCAACAGAACAGCTAGAGTTATGCCAGCAGGTCAGGGAGGTGATTCTGCCCCTCTGCTCTGCTCTGCTGAGACCTCATCTGCAGTGCTGTGTCCAGCTCTGGAGTTCTCAGCACAGGAGAGCCACGGGTCCAGAGAAGGCCACAAAAATGATAAGAGGGCTGGGAGCTCTCTGCTGTGAGGACAGGCTGAGAGAGTTGGGGTTCTTCAGCCTGGAGAAGAGAAGGCTCCAGGGAAAACTTATTGAAGCCTTTCAGTGCTTAAAGGAATCTAGAAGAAAGATATTTTAGCAGGACCTGTTGTGACAGGACAAGATGTGATGGTTTTAAACTGAAGAGGGAGATTTAGACTAGATATAAGGAAGAAATCTTTTACACTGAGGGTAGTGAGACACAGACACAGGTTGCCCAGAGAGGTAGTAGATGCCTTATCCCTGGAAATGTTCCAGGTCAAGTTAGACAGGGCTCTGAGAAACCTGATCTAGTTGAACATGTCCCTGCTCGTTGCAGGAGGGTTGGACTACATGACCCTTAATGGTCCTTTCCAGCCCAAACCATTCTATGAATCTATGATTCTATGACTCTGTGCTATTACTTGCTTCTAAACTCCCATGTTTATTTGATCTTTGGTCTGTACTATGCAGAAATTCAGGTTTTACTGCTTTGCAAAGTTGCAGTCAATGTGATGCAGGGCTGACCGGGTCAGCTCAGGGGCTGGCAGTGGGTAGCCACAGTAGCCAAGAATAAGTGTTTGTTTTTTCCTGAATTCATTGATTTTTGTGCTCTTCTCCATCCCCATCTGTGCACTCCTGCCCTTTCTCAGATGACTTCTGGTGCTCACTGGAAGCTGTGATAAGGTCTGAGCTAAATTGCTGACTCTAACTACAGCCACAATAATGTAGGCTGACCCTAGGTGATTATAATAATTGTTATCCTTAAAATTTATGAATCTTTGGAAAAACGATGATTTGTGAAAGCAGTTATGTACGTGAATAAGACAATTCATTTCATCAATCCCCATTTTAGTGCTATTGACTGTATATTCCTTTGGAACAAGAAAATCCATATATTGATAGTCATCATCTCCAAAACCCACCAAATTGAATTAGTGTTAATTCACATTTTGTTATAATAATATTTTTATCTATCATCTAGTGCCTGTTAGGTAACAAAGCCTACAGTGTACAACAGAGAAAAGAGTGCCAGGAAATTAAATCAGAAAAAACTTAAAAAATACATTATCTATATTAAACCTATGATTCTGCAGATATTTAAATTCAGAAGAAAATTGATCCACAACTTTCCAGAAGGAAGAAGATTGCATTTTGGTTATGAAAGTACCCAGACTAGTCTCTTCTGCATTATCAGGCCAGCTCTCTTTGCTGGTGGGAGGTATGAGGGATGACAGTAGATGCATACTTTCCAGATCTTCCCAAGTACCTTTTGAAAGCAAAAGTGAATTACCCAAAAGAATAAGGAATTTCATACATTCTAGATATATTGAATAATAATTATATATCATTAAAGCCTGAAGGTCTTTGTTTTTTTCTCAGTCTCTAGCCAGTCAAACCCCATTCATATAGCTACCCACCAAGCCCATGAACTAGTAGTTGCAATTTCTTCCCTTTGACATATGGATCTTAGAAAGATCAGTCATGAATTTAATTTAAAAATAAAAAATAATTCTATCTTCTATGTATAGTGATTGCTATAGCTCAAAGTTACCAATTGTACCTAAAATTAGCTCTCAGAAGTCTCCAAAATTTTAAAAATCTGACCTTACAGGCTTTAATTTTCTGAGTGTATCAGCTATGAGTCATTTCACCCCTGGTAGAATTGGAGAAGATATGAGCAGTCCCCTGTCTGCTGCTGTCTTCCTTGCTTCATGAAAAAAACTTAGCTTGATGGGATTTCTGAAAGCATGAGTTAGAGAGGTGGGCATGGAAGTCAACTGCTGTGCACCAACCTGAGCTCTTCTCTGGGAGAGACTGGGGTCCTCCCCTCCATGTCTTGCTTTTCTTTGTGTGCTCGGTGGTACAAATAAATTGTGCTATAGTACTCTCAAATTCTCTATTTTATGATGAAGTTTTCCACTGGAAATAAGTACAGTGAATGAGTTAATGGATTCTGGTGCCTTCATCAAGCATCTGCTCTCAGAAGGGTTTTCATGGGCTGCCCCAACCTTGCAGAGTTGGACACGAGAAGTGCTGCAGACAAGGAGGTGGCAAGGGAATTTACAAAGAAACATCTCCTTCTTCTGTTTTCCCAAATACAATTCAATATTCAATCACAGAATCATAGAACAATTACAGCTGGAAGAGACCTTGAAGATCATGGAGTCCAGCCTTTCCCAAATTATCATGAAAACTAACCATTTAATGTAGCTTTGCTTTGTGCACTAGTGTTGTCTCCACCCTCTGCTGCCTACACAGACATGTGCATGTACCCTGCACCATTTATTGCTGAGAACCTCACCAGCTAAAAAGCACCAGAGCCACTGCTGCTGTGCACACCTCTGAGTTATAGCAGTTTAACAGATTACTCTTATTAGCTGAGTGATTGTGGCTGACTTTGTACATAGTTTGGGCTTTTTTGTCTTTTTTTTTTTTACAATGAGAAGCATAACATTTTAGCTTAAACCTCTGTGGAGGTGATTTAAGTAAGGTCTACTGCTTTATGATTTCAGCTTTGAAAGTGCCTTTCTGCGGTCACGGTCAAGTAATTTAATTTTACCCCATGATGTTTCAAACACTTTCTTCTAAAACAGAGCAAACACTTGCTTGACATGAAAGACCATCAAATAATTTGCATGAGCAGATATTGATTTGCATGAGCAGATAGTTGAGAATGTGAGTAAAGTGTTAATGCTCTTTCCTAGCTAATTAATACCTTCAGACTGCTAAAAAGTAAAGTCCTGCAATTCACTGGATATAGAAGTATTCAAGGCCTAAAATTCCTTTCAGTTTATTCAGGCAATTACTGCCAAATTATTTTTCTTTTTTCCAAAAAAAAAAAAGGTATAAAAGCTTCATCCTGATGGAGTCCATGCAGCTCCCAGCCAGGGCCACCTCAAAACTATTCAATAATGGTACTTTGGGTCCAATTTGAAATGTAGCCCAACACAGGAAAGTAATTTCCTCATCCCATAAAACATTTTCAGATTACAAAAGTCCTATTCTGACGTGAGATAAAAACCACAAGATTTCAGAAGTTTTCACCATAAAGCAAAATTATAAAATCTCAGTGTTGGAAGCACTCACCCAAGATGTACCCAAGCCAAGTTTAACTCACTCCCTGTCTGATTCAGGGACTTCAGTCTGGGACTCCTCCTGGAGACCAGGACCTGCCAGCCTGTTAAATATTCTTCTGCTGTCCTTCTCCTGTCTGAGTCCACTTTTCACAGATAAATAAATAGGTTTTGAACAAGTAGAGTAATGATGAGGAAAGGAGGCTGACTAACTACCAGACTCAAAACAATGAGGTGATCCTTTTCCCTGGTAGAGACAACAACAAATTGTTCAGAAAGTCTTTCTCACAGTCATTCTTCTTTGTGTAAATGCTATTTTGGAATATATTGGAATATATAAAAATAAAGAATGAGACTGTATCCCAGTGGGGATACATGCTCATACAATATTTGGGGAAGGTTGGGTTCAAGTCTCTAGTTTCCATCAGAAAAAAAAATTGGACAGTTATTTCTAAAGGTAAGTTGCTCTCTATTTTACCAGGAAAAAAAAAATTCTTCTTTTGAAAGCCAGATTAGAAAATAAACAACTTTTAAAATGTTCTTAAAGAACAGCATCATTTTCTTTGTCATAGTCATCTTTTCTGTATCTTGGTCAGATATAGAATGAGAATAATTATCCTTGCCTTTGTAAATGAGGAGCACTTTTACAGAATGGGATAAGATTCTCATTTTCTTCTCCACTTAGGAAATTATTCAGTGTGATTGTGGACAAGATCTAAAACCAGTTCAAGTGCCTACAGTGAGACTTGGGTGAAGCTGAAGCATTTTAGTCAAAAGTCTTGCTCAAATTGTCCTTCTGACTGCTAGGTAGCTCCGTAGGATTTGGCCTTCTCTGGTGCTCACAGCTTCTCTCCTCTCAGCAACGTGGTGTCTTACTTCACCTGTCAAGGCTGAATAGGACTCAGAAATCAACCTTCTTTTCCCTAGATCTCTTGAGGAATTTGATCTAATAGCTGTTCACAGATCACAGCCAACAAACATGTGAAGAATACAGATGAAGTTACTTTATTTTTAAAACTTGGCCCTGGAGATCATGATTGGTAGTAGTGCTTATGTGTTATATATGCTAGCTATTTCTTACAGTGTTTGCCCCAGAAATGGAGAATATATATTTAATTTCACCTTCTGCTAGGGTAAGTTCAAGCCTACATTGCCAGCTCGACAGTACAATTCTTTAATCATTGCACTACAAGCTACTGGTTGGTTTCTGATCTCAGGACCAGAGGTATTTTCCAAAGACTGTTTTATCTAACCAGGAAGGGAGCTACACTATAGTCTTCCTTGTCTGTACGAATGATCAAATCAGTTGGCTGTTTCACAGGCACTGAACGTGACTGTTGTCCTTTCCTAAAACAAATCATGAACCTCAGCTGATCTGTGAAGGCATAGTCAGAGGTACCTCTCTCAGGCTGTGGGTATCAGATGGACAGTTCACCCACTGTGGCTGTCACCTCACCAGCAGACAGCCAAGCCTGGATATGGGCAGGATTGGAAAGCCTTATCAGCCTTTGCTACCACCAGCAATCTTATCAGGCTCCTTTCCTCCTGGAGAATTTCCACATTGTGTGTTCACCATCCCAGAGGTGTTCAATGCAAAACAAGTAGCCCTCAATAAACTGCATTTGTTGAAACAGTTCTCTCTGGGTTTTGGGTTTTTTTCTCCTTAGTTATTTAAATAGTACATTACTATAGCAACTAGTGTCTGACTATCCTTAATGTATTAAACTTCATTACACCATATGAGGCAGGGGAATAGTATTATTTTACTCTACAAAAGGGGGAGATACAGATACTAAATGGGTGTTTACACAGCCAAGCTAAGCTGGGATTTTAGCAGAGAAGGTGTATGCAGGTTAACTCTAATATAGCAGTCGCTGGTAACAACAGGAGCAAAGACAAATGATGTAGCCTGGACTAGTAACTGGGAGCCCAAAACTCTCACCAAAACCCACACCATGATCTGCTCCCTGCTCCCCTGCTATGGCTCCATGTATTAGAAAAAAGCCAGGGAAAATTCACCTTCAGGCAAATCCTGCAGCCACGTATTATTTGGCCTGATTGCTCAGGTTGTCGAGTATGATGGACATGCCTTTCCTTTCCTTAGCCATAACACAGGATTTTGATCCTTACGTTTCTGCACAGAGGAATCCATCTCTGGACAAAGCTAAGAGCCATAGCCTCTGTGCCATGCTCCATCCCATGCCTGGGTCAATACTTTATTGAGTAGGCAAGCACTACATCACAGGGGTTGTGTGTTTTTCTACCACATATCATACAGCACTACACAATTTAGGATGTGTCACTCCTTGAAGTCAACAGTATTTAACTGAGAAAGTCCATGCCTTGCTAACACTTTATTAGCATTGCTGGCACATCTCTTCTGTAAAGCGGAGTGGCAAACGAGGTCACTCCCTGATGTGAAGAAATGTGTTGTATTGTTCCAATACTCAGTTTGATCTTTATTTGCTTCATTCAAAAAAGAAAAAAAAAAGTCACTGACAGATATGTTGATTCAGAATGTCTGCTAACACTAGTGCTCTGAGGCTTATCAGAGGAAGATATGTTTGAAAAGCTAAGCTGTGTTTCGAAAAAGAAAGAAAAAGCTGAAGTCAGGTATAACACAAGGGTATTTTTTTTTTCCTAAGAACCTGCCTGGAAATTATTCTCAATGTTTTAACAGAAGCTGTTGCTTCAAATAGTTTTTCAATTTTTTATTTTTTTTTACTTTTTCAATTAAGATATTAGAAGAACTAAGTTTAGACTTAGATTTATTTAACCAATGAGTCAATAATTACAAAATACTGCATAAGGTCAGGAAGTCTAGTACTAACATGAGTAGAAGTTGTCCACTCATAAAAATACCTGATATATATGGGCTTAAGACACAGTCTGCTGAAGTCACTTGAAGTCTTCTTACTAAGTTGAGCAAGCTGCAAACAAAAATACTGAATTGAATATTGACTGTGCCCTGCTCCAAAATTTGCATGGAAAACTCTTCTTTATTATGAAATCATCTTCTGGAGTCTCAGGTTATGATTTTTAAATGCTCTGCTGCTAGCCACGGTGGTTACAAAGAAGAGCTTGAGGAAGGTAGCTGAATGTAAGACACTAAAAGAACATATCTTTGAGTTTTCAGAGTCTGAACTAGTGTTTGTGAAAAGCAGGAATGTAACATTCATCTGAAAGCCTTGTTAAATCCCAGAGCCTGGGGTAACAGCAGGCAGAGAATTGAATGTGTGGGGACGTATAGAAACAGTGAATTCCAAATCAATATAAAAATACATAACACAATTGTTACTGTAACTGAATGTTGTTCTTTTTTTCCATTCAAACTCCACTTCCCCTTTGGCTATATTCCTGTTATTATTAGACTAAGTAGCAGCAGAGATTTCAGTAATTTCACTACCCCAGTAACTAATCTATAACCAGAACTGCTGCCACACAAAGGATCAAAACTGGTGTTTAAAAATAGGTGCTTATTACTGGGTTTTAAAAAAAATCATAATTTCTACAAGTATTTCAGCATTGCAAAGGAAAAAAACAACCGTAAATAATGAGAGAGTCAAAAAGTCAATGCTGATGTGAGGAAAAGCCTCAGGATGTGCTTTGCTTTGCAGTATGTTGCCATAACATATCATCAGGGATGGACTCAGAATCATAGCATGTCCTGAATTGGAAAGGACCACAAGGATCATCACATCCAACTCCAGTCTATACACATGACAACTCCCCCCCCACCCCAAATAAAAGCCACAGCATGTGGCTAAGAGCCTTGTCCAGATGCTTCTTGAATTCTGTTAGGTTTGGTACCGTGACTACTTCCTTGGGGAGCCTGTCCCAGTGCTCCACCACGCTCTGGGGGAAGAATCTTTTCCTAATATCCAACCCAAAGCTCTCCTGGCATAGTTTCATTCCACCCCCTCAGGTCCTGTTGCTGGTCATCAGAGAGAGTAGATCAGCACCTGACCCTCTGCTTCTTGTCGTGAGGAAGTTATAGACGCAATGTCCTCCCCATATACATGCATGTCTAGACCCTTTACCATCTCTGTAGCCTTCTTTGTATGCTTTACAACAGCTTTATAGCCTTCTTGTGTTGTGGTGCCCCAAGCTGTACATAGTACTTGAGGTGAAGTAACACTAGGACAGAGTAGAGTAGGACTTGCTTCCCAGAGACAAAAAATCTCCTTCACAGGCAGCAAGTCACCTGCTGGTAGGAAGGACATAGGTCAGAGGGGATTGCTGTGAAGTGGAGAAATGCAAGGAGTTATTCCCACAGCCTAGCTGGGAGGTGAAACCAATAAACCACTTGTGCTGTTTCTCCCAAGGGACAAACTCAACACTAGTAAGCATTTATGTGAAAAAAACCTTAATGTTCTTCTGAAGTCTGGAAATAATCTTACAAGGTGTCCAGGAGCATCAGAAAGGAGCCCTGCTTGGAGAACAGGCTTCTGAGATTGCAAACATTATTTCTGTTTTCTTTTTTGGCCTTTTAAAGGGTGTGAGCTGAGGGACTCCTATTGATGTTTTTGAGGATTTTGGGGAGTTTTTAACAGAAATTTCTGGAGTTTTTAACACTTTCAGAAAATGTTTCTTGAAAATAGAAATGGGCTTAAAATAGCCCATAATAACCTGATTGCCAGTTTGGAAGGGTAATTACTGTTGGCAGTGTGGTATGGTACAAGCAGAACCTAAGGGGTTGCCAGCCTTCTTGCTCCTTTATTCGTCTTAAGACACGACCCAGCAAAGGCTAAGTGCTTGACACTCCTCTGCCTCTGCCTCTGCTCTGCTTTGGCCCTTTGAAACAGTCCATTTCCCTCTGTGCATTGCCTGGGTAGTCCTTATCCACTATATCCATCTTTTGGTACTTGCTATGAAGTGATGTGAACTCTCATAGTCACTGGCTTAAAAGCCCCACTTTCAGGAATCATGTGAAAAGCATTTCTTAAAAAATGAACAAAACATTTTTTTTAGCTATCAAGGCTATAAATAAGAACAAGGAGATATATGAAGTATCTATGTATGAAGTATGAAGTAACCAGCTTATTAGTGCTGAAGGTATCTACTTTGGGTGGATGATAAAATTCATCCTCGAACATTTCAGAGCACATTTTATACCAGGCATTTGACTATTGAAATAATAGTAAAAGTAAAAATAATGGAATAATTTATTTTTTTAATCAAATTCTGTCTTCATTCTCTAACAATATTCCACTTAATGACTTGACCTATTATATAGTTCTGTTGCATGCTAATAAAATTAATATAGTCCATTTCAAAAGTGCTTTCCAAGATCATTGTATCAATTATTCTTATTAAAGTCTTTTGATGGTCCTGTGGGGTGGATCATGCAAATTCAAGCTACACTGTTATTACGTCTCCTTAACCCTTAACCCAGTTAGGGCAGATGTTAAGTTTTGAGCATTGTTACACTGACATGTTGGTTTTGTGTGTTAGCAACCCCCTTTGCAATAGCACTGTCAAAGTAAAGTAATGCCATGGTTAGCTGTACATTGAGCAAACTAATGGATCTGAAAGAAATTGCAATGTGGTAAATAATCTTCTGTCTACTATAATTAAAGATGTAGTTGAGAAGAGGAAGATTACTTCTCTCCCAGCAGGAAAGGAAAAGAGTGTGAATGAAAATAAATTATGTGCAGCTCTCTCCAGCAAAGAGGACTGCCCCTTGGTGCTCACTCCAGGAGATTTATGCATTCCTGCAGATGTTGTTTCATCTGCCCCTTCTCCGGCTTGGAGTGGGCAGCTGCTCCAGCAGCCTCTCCTGCTAGGCGTGAGTCCCACGGGGCTGGCAGGAGGATGGAGGGGAAACCTCCAAGCTGATAGTTACCACTGCTCCTCTTCCCTGTATGGCAGGAAAAGGTAATGCCAACATCATCATGGCACCAGCCTCTGTGCTGCACCAGCAGCCTAACACCTCATTACATGTCATTAGCAAATTGTTCTCCATTCGGGTGTTGCAAGTACTGACAAGACATTTCCCTGGCTGACATGACTTAGTGTATGCCCGTGAATATATCATCTCAGGTTGAACCATGGTAACTAAAAGCATCAGAAAACTGGGAAATCTTTAAATGGTTTAATAGCAATTACTGATTAATTATAACATGGACTATCCTCCTCCTCCTTGCCCTGCCTTTTGGAAGTGTTTATAGGAACTTCATTCCCCAGACCCCTTGCTCACAGCACAGATTAGATTTGACAGGTAAACCAGCGGGTAGATGGAGAATAATTTCACCTGGAGATGATTTCACATGAGATTATTTGTAGGGAATATAGCATGATATATTTTGGAGAGTAGTGAATGAGCCATCTGCCCACATGCAAGTTAATGATACTGTTATCAATACACTGCCAAGACCAAATGCACCATTGCATCTCATCTCCTCTTCATTTGTGAGTTTTCTCCCATCTGCAAAGATTATGCCCTGTCTACCTTCAGTACAAGACAATGCTAGGCAGGAAAAAGCTAGGAGGAATAATTTTTGGAACAGAGGATCTGAATTTCATGAAATATGAAACGATTCATATTCGTAGAGGTTCAGGATCACTGTGCAATGTTGCTAATTACTTTGGGAGCACAAAAAAAAATCAAAATCACTTTTATTATGTTTCAGGAGATGTTATAGCCAGGAATTTTCTTCTCACTAGCACTTGCAAGAAAGACACAAGGACACCTCAGAAGGGACAACAGGGTTACACAGAGAGTTTTATCCTAGCTCCAGTATGTGTCTGGCTAATCCCATGAAGTGTGAACATCTTTTGAAGGTGTCACTATGCTTTTGATGGTGATGGCTCTTACTAGCTGTACAAACCAAATTCTTTAGAATCCCAGCAGTGACTAACTGAGTTCCAGAGGTTAATAGTGTGAGAAGAAGGTGGGAGAGAAGATATATAATTTTATGTTTTCTTGCGTGTTTGAAAGGAGAGACTCTTTAGTTTTTATTGAGTGTTTTATCCCTTATACATTAGGAAAGTTTATATGACCTCAGAGTTTACCTCCTGGTAACTAATATACAGAACTTAGTATTGTATTTACTGCTTCCTTTTTTATCATTTCTGCACAAGTTAAACTATCTTATTTTCTATCCATATATAAAAAGAAAATTATCTAAAGGTTTATCTTTTTTACAGTTTGCGTCTTTGCTCAGTATATCCCTTTAGTAGTGTTACACATTCTATGAAATAACCAAAATTGAAGACATAATTACAGGTGAGCCCATATCATTGAGATGATTTGTTGATGCTGTAACCTCTCCAGTAGTAGAAAATGCAGTAGAAAAATATCCTAGTTTTTTTTTTTTGCATTTCATTCTACCATTATGGCCAGATGTAGTATTATACATTCCACTACACAGCTCAAAAAATCTGAGGGAATGAATTAAAATAGATATGTTTACTTTTCCCAGCAGCTGTAATGCTTTTAAGAGGTACTTGCTGGTTAAAAGGTGCAGACTTAGTGGTTCTCTTTGTTCTTTTGCAATCATAGCCTCACCTAAACTGATAAGCATCCTGACTCTCCAAGACCTTAGGAATAGAAATACTGGCTCATAATCATTTTGAAAGCTCCTGGAGCAATCCAGAGGCCAAACTATATTACTCTGCATTGGTACAATATTGCTTCAGAGGAGAACCTGAAGAAATGTAGAAATCTGAATGGATGGGAGTTCAGAGGAAGGTTTTCATTGAATCTACTTTATCCAGAAAATCCAGGTATGTAACTCTAAGTTGTGACTCTGTGAGTCAGTCTGGGGAACAAGCATCCTCTTTAACTGCAAAGAATAAATTCCAGCTTGGTTTTCTCAACATTGCCTCCTCCTTTTCTCCTTACAGGTTTCCACAAGACCCCCTCAGCATTGCTTTCTGGAAGAGCAGTGCAACACTAAGAAAAACAAGGTACAAAGCCTTCTGCTTCCAGCTTTCTGGCATCAGATTGGCCAGGCTGATCAAAAGTTGGCTCTTGTTTCTTATTTAAGGCTGTGCCAATATGTTTATCTGCAAAGCACTGGCTTCAGGAGGACCCATAAATTGTGGATGTGTACATGTATATGTAACAAGTCAATCCTGGTCATGCAGAAGCTACACTAATAGCCCAGAAAGTTTTCCAGGAAGATAAGCCTTATTTTACTGGAAGTACTAAACTAGAGGATTTTGCTGTTATTTTTCTTCTCAGTCTAATTTCTAATTTTCTTTACTTTCTTGATATGACCACTGACATCTGAGGAGAGGAGATTGCTGACTGCAAATACATCACTTTTTGGCAGAGTCATCCCAGTAATTCGTGCTGACCTTATGAATATCTAGGTAGTTAATACAGCAAGGAAAGGTTTTATTTTTTCAAAGGGGGAGGAAAAATACTCTTTTTACATGGTGCTGGGTGAAAATATGGGATCTCCTTGAACAATAAAAAGAAATTTTGAGTTGAACTCAGAAATGCTTATTTTCAGTTACTCCAGCGCAGATTTGAAATTACTTTATTGAAGTAACTGAATTTATTTTTATGTTACCTTGGGCTAACTGCTTCAGAATTTAGCCACACTGCACCAGTATGCATTTTTCCCTACTCAAAAGGCAGAATATCATAACTTACTTTTTAATGGTGAAGAAGGAGGCATTAGCACCGTATTTGAAGTGGAAGTTTTAGCTCCTGTGTCACACAGTTGCCAGGGAAATGTCACATACAAGCAGAGGACTGCAGCCTGTCTGCTTGAGGCAGTAATTGCTTTCCTGTCTTGCAGTGGTTTGCTCATTGTGTGTTTAATTTGAAAGAAGGTCTTTTCCATGTAACTTTGGAAATAGATATATATTATATATACATACATACATGCATGTGTATATATGCTGGCCATGAGAATAAATGGTGTAGGAAATATGCAGCATAAGGAACACAGCTCTAGTAAGGCCAAGAAAGAAACTAAAGATAAGTCTAAGTACACTGAAAAACAAAAAAATTAAACAAACCCACACTCTAAATCATGAGACTTTTAGTGTGTGAATTAGTTAGTCTAAAGTCAACCCAATTACTATCTCTCTAGTGTTGATTCTAATTCCTTCTGGATATTTTTATTCCTTTCCTTGAGCTTCCCTCAGGCTGATTTCTGAGTTTTCAAGCTAATTTTTATGTTTGGGGTTGTTTGTTTTGGAAACTTCACAATATTTGTTGTTTTCTTGTAGCAGATATCATGGCTTAAGGGGCTAAGCCCACAGTTCTCTATTTTACACTAAGTGAATGGAAAATAAAAATCTATTAATGACTCATTTTACATTAACTCCTAAATTATGTGAATTATATTTTGGAGTAAAAACAGCAAGGCTTTTAAAATCAAAACTAAGGAAGAAATGTCTGTGTGTTCAGAATGGCTCTTATATCAAATTACTGATCGGGGTTATTTTTTGTTATTGTTGTTAACACTTTCAAAGAGAAACTATGCAAAATAACCCATTATTTCAGTTTAAATCTGGTGAATTTTATAGAAGATCACTGGTTATAGGAAATAAATTTGTTGTGACTCCAAATGCCCATTACTACGTTATTAGCCTAACTACTAGATTACTTGGATTTGGGGTTTCTTCCAAAATCACTGCAAACAGAAAATACCTTGGAATCTCTGCTTCACAGAGATATCCACAGGGAAAAAAAGAGAGGAAGGGGGAGAGAGAGAAGGATGGAGCTGATGATAGATTAAAACTCCTACTGTCCTAACAGCTGAACAAGTTCAAAGAAACATAAAGCCTTTATAAAGAAAGCTTTAAAAAGAAAGGGAATAAAAATGATCATTATAAAATTGCTAACATATTAACTTATGGCTCTATTACTCCAGCAAGACACCCACAGCTTCCCTTCATGCCAAATGGAGTAGTGCACATGCTTCAGTGGACTGACAAGACAAACTAACAACATTTTATGTAGGGAGCTATATTTGCTATCACTCAGTACAGACTTCCATAATTCTATAAAGCTGCAGTTATGGTTCTTCAAAATCACCATAACCAAACCTATTATCTCCATTTGTTCATACTCATCCTATCCAGGAAGCTACTAAAAATATGTGCAACAATTGTGGGTCCCTTTTTCCTACTTCTAAAGTGAACATTGTTCTACCAATACAATCCAATAGTTTGAGTCCTGTCCTGAAATTCAGACTTAGATGAATTTAATATTACTATTAATAGACAACATCTATAAGGTCCAGAGTAGCAAGACATTGTGTGAATTTAAAATATATCAATGAAATTATATCCATTCTAATGAAGTAATGATTTGCTAACATTTTCAGGCTCTTTTAATGAGCAGAAGATAAAGGTATAATTTGAATCATGACTGCATATTGCTATTGCAATTTCATCTTATTCCTTTAAACAAATTTGAGCTACATGATGAGATTGCATCAGAAATAGGGTGGAAGGGGAAGAAGCAGCAGGTATTTTGCTGCAGCATAACCACTTAAAATATATTCTTGCTGATAACTTTTGGGTGGTTTCTTTTTGTGTTGATGCACACGGTTGAAACTCTCACCTTGAAGTTAATTTTATACTGCAGTAGGCAGAGCAATCATTATGTAGGAACACAATGAAATTCAGAGATACTGGTTTCACAAGGAAACATAAGGGACCTGTGAATGCTCTTGAGTGCTGCTGGGATGCAGAGGCCTGTCTTCCTGAGATGGTGAGGGTGGATGGCTCAGCAGGAGGACACTCCTCTATGACCTGTGGATATGCAAATACATCTTACTAAACAGCTACAAGTCAGCTAAGTCTAGAATTGAAAATGATGAGAAAAAGCAGGAACCAAAGCTCTAGGTATTAGGAATTTGGACTAGGAGTTGAATGCCTAAGAAGTATGAACCAAATAGACCAATGCACCAAGCAGTGATGAGCTCTGATTTGCAGCAAGAAATGCTGATGGTAGAGGTGAGCCTAAAATTGCCTTGCTGTCCTAAACTCAGTTAGCTGAGCTGAGGTTGAGAGCAGGGTACCTGTCTGGCTTTGAAGGAAACCCAGAGGTATCTTGAAAAGTTAGCTGCCCATTGCTGCCCTTCCAGGTAGGGCTTTCTCCTTTTAAAACCCAGATGGTTGATGAGGTGCTACTGATCCATATGCAATGTAAGTTTCTGACCAAAAGACCCATTTCTAGAATTACCCTAAGGAGATGTTAACTCCTCTTCCCTTGTGCCAGGGGGTTCCTGGCTGGAAGGACATGCTCCAGGTCTTCTATTTCAAATTGCCAAAAGACCAGAAGCTGGGAGGGACATGATTTTCTGAGTTTAACATTTATGTCTCTTGGTTAGTAGAAAGGAGCTCTTGTTCCATATCTTTCGCTCATACACTTTATTCTTCACACTATAAATAGTTATCAGCTGTACATGGAAACAACTCTGATTAACAGAGCATTATCAGACATAACAGGGAAGAACATAACCATGAGAGGAAAAAAAAAGGCAAAAATGAAAAGCAGCACTTTGAGATGTCTAAAAGGCTTGTTTTTTTTCAGGAATATTTGGGTACTGCAAGGTAAGCCTATTACTTATTCACAAATTGAGTAACTGATATCTGAGCACATTCTGCACCACAGAATAAACTGGAAAAAAATTGTGAGGAATTCAGATTTGAACTAACAGTATTTTTTTCCCCCTCCACTCTCTCAATAACTTTTTTGTGAGGACAAGGACTATCTAAAGGAAGAGAGAGACAGGGCTATGGCAATTCTAGTTTTTCACCTGGCATTTCTCAGGTGAGAGAAAGTTGCTGGGGATTCACCAGAACTCCTGTGCCGAGGTTGTCATTTGTCTTCAAATACATCCGCTTTCACCAATATGCTCCCAATTTCTGATGTTTAGCTTCACCACAACCCCATTTTACATCTAGTAATTCTTGGTTCATCAGGTCCAAAGAAGTTTACCAAGCAGGTTTGACATATATACAGATGCATTCCAATATTGGGTGTGGATTAAAAACTTAATTGCAGGATCAGAGCTTTGACTATAAAATGGGATGTTCTTGCCATTTCTGGTGGACAGAGTAGAAAGCAGCATAGGTGCTTCCTGACTGTATTCCTCCCTCCACACACAGCCTTTACATATTTTATTGCTTTTACTGGTATGGGAGTAATACTGTGCTGGGTTGCTGCCAAACTGAGGATGCTATTAAAACTGCATTTTAAGGTTTACATTTTGAGTGCTTTTTTATGCAAGTTTAGATTTTGGCTGAAATGTTGTAATGCTGGAGAAATGTCTAAAAATAATCCCTTATAATTGCAATGTATAAATCTTGCATAATGCTGCCCCTCAGCTGAGACAGGTACATTTGCAATGGGAAACTGAAGCCCTTGGTGCTTCTGGCTACAGCAGAGTTTCAAACAGCAAGGTGAAAAAGAAAAAACCTTGTTCTCTCCTGTATAATTATTAGCATCTCAAGACCTGAACAAGATGCAAACCATAGCAGAAACATGAAGTATATGAATTTACACAAGGGCATGTGAGACAGGACTCAGGAAGATGGCAGCAAATCTGCTAGACTGCAGTCTTCTTTTTTTCTAGGCCTGAGTAAGGGTTTATCCAAGTGAGTAATGAGGGCAGGCTGGGGCAGTGATAGGAAGGTATCAAAAGAGGTGCTAAGGTGAAGATGCTGAAAGAAGCTGGCAGGATCCTTCTGCAGTAGGACAGGATCAACAGAAGTTTTGCCTGTCTGAGCTATAAGCAATCAGTGCAAAGCTTTTCGCACGTGGCAAGCTCGGGTTTGGCACTTAGATTCCTTTCTGCCCTTATCTTATATTAATTTCTCTGAAATTTAAAATATAGTCGAGGTAAGGGAATTACAAGTTAACTTAATAATAAGAAATAAAAACAAGCCAAGTATATCTCTGAATAGAAATGAAATTTCAAAACAAAGCTATTGTTTAAGCATCTTTAGACGTTAAGTAGAAACAACACTTTCTCTGTTTAATTTGGGTGAGGCATGAGATAGATTTGTACTCTTCTGGATTTTTTTAGTTTGGTAAATGGAAAGTATATAATTGAAATACTTATGGCTATATCTTTGCAATTTAAGGATCAGGACATGCGAATTCTATGATGAAATCATTGGATATTTTAATCTTCTCATCTAAGTCCTTCAGTATATGATTGTAGAGGTATGTGCTGACATCCTAAGAAGGTCCAAAAGTGCAAATCCCTCTCAGTAAGCTGGTTTTTAGTCAGCAAAGATGTAAAACTAATAATTAAACCATTTTTTTTCTCACTATCATTAGGTGGGAGAGAGAATAGTGGGCAAGAATAAGACACCTGTGTACTACATTGTAAGAAATGTTCACATTCCCCTGTTGAGCACGTTATGAATAATGGCTTTTGATAAATTCTTCCAGCCTTGTTCTAGGAAAAATTGTTGTCTTCATCAGCAGAGGCAAAAGAAATCCTTTTCTCTTCTTCCTTTTGCCCAGATCTCATATTTCTGTGGTTGCTATAGAAAGCTATTACTGGAACTCATATCTAATAAATTTTCTTCTCCATCAGCAAATAACTCTCTCATGCCCAGTATTCCTGCTGTTTGCTTTAGATATTGTTCTCCATGATCTCTTTCTTTTCTTTTATTTTTTAACTTGTAAAAGGGTCAAGATTTTCTTTTCTCTCCAGACACGTTCAAACTTCAAAATTTCTGAATTTAATGTAATTCCTCCACTGTCAAGCCACAGCCACCAATACATACAGCAAACCACTCCTAGTTGTTTTTCTTTTGCTCTGTTGTCAGACAGAGCTTCAGATGAGTGCTGGATGTTCATGGTTTCTGCTGCAGCTGACAAGGACCAGGTTTGGTTGCTTAATATTTTCAGGTGGACTAATATATGCAGGGTGGGAAATCTTTGCATATTTCTTCTGTAGCAGCAGGGCTGCTGTTAACCATTGCTGGTCAAGCTGGAGTCAGGATGGGTGTGGGAATGGGAAGTAGAATGGGCAGGAATAGTTAAAATAAAAGTGTTGAAGCACAGGACTAATCTTTTTTTTTTTTTCCAGTTTCAGATAAAATAGCCATGGCAGCAGCTTTGCTTCTGGAAAGCAGATGTGACATGGGTGACAAGAAAAGGGTGAACTTTAAAGTGTGGGGAGTACTGCTGGCAAAACCTGCAGCACCCTTTTGTATGGGTGACTGGTAAAAATGGAGTTTTGCCTAGGGCAGCAGAGCCTCTCCAGTCTGCCTGTGTGAAGGAATCACTCAGGAAAGCTTCTTCTCAGTGTCAGGTACGTGCAGCAGATGATGCATAAATTGATGATGTATCATTTATGCTATTGTCCTAGGAGGGTTATGAACTCCAAAAAGGAAAAAGCACTATATGACACACATCTACTATTTTTTTCACTTCCTTTAGTGAAAATACAGGAATAAAGATGTACCGAAAGCAGAAATGTTAGGTGAATTATACCCCATCACGAGAGTTTTATATATCAAACAAAAATGATTCATACTTTTAATTATGCACAGTGAAATGCAATAGCAAACTGAAATACTTTTTTTTTGTCTTAATGCTTAAATGTTAAGCTAGATTTAAAAGGATGCATAAATAAATGATAAATTGTTGATTACTTTGAAAGCTTATTTGAAATTTGTGTACTCTGTTGCTGACAGTGAGTGTCCTGAATTGGCCTAGGAGATGTAACTTAATGTAGAAAACAACCTGACAGCATTTATGTGCATCTGAGAGCAAGACAGGGGATTGGCATGGGCTTCAAAGTAGTAAAGTGACTCTGTCCACATGAAAATAAAGCCATTACATAATCTGGTACAACAAGCTAGTGAGATTTCTAACACAGGAATAGTAAGGCAGAAAATAACTCAAAATTCAGCCATTAAATCTGGCCTGGATTTGTTGAACACATGTAAAAATTATAACCTTTGTTTTCCTATGTGGAGTATTTCAGTGTAGCACAAAACAATGTTGAGCTATTTCCCCACTTCCTCCCTTCATTTCTACCAAACATTGCATTTGTACTGATGCATGCTGATACTTCACCATACAGAGAAGTGAAGAAGGACCTGGGAGTCCAGGTGTACAACAACAAGCTCATCATGAGTCAGCAGTGTGCTCTTGTGGTCAAGGAGGCCAATGGTATCCTGAAGTGCATTAAAAAGAGTGTGATCAGCAGGTCAAGGGAGGGTCTCCTCACCCTCTACTCTGCCCCAGTGAGGCCACAGCTGGTCCAATTCTGCACTCCCCAGTTCAAGAGAGACAAGGAACTACTGGAGAGAGTCCAGCAGAGGCTAAAAGGTGATGAGGCCATGGAGCATCTCTGCGACATGGAAGGCTGAGACACCTGAGGCTAGTTAGCCTGGAGAAGAGCAGATTGAGAGGGGATCTTCTCAATGCCAGTTAATATCTAAGAGGTGGGTTTTAAGAGGATGTGGCGAGACTGTTTTCATTGGTGTCCAGTGACAGGACAAGGGGTAATGAGTGCAAACTAGAACACAGGAAGTTACACCGAAACATAAGGGAAAAAAAAATCTTTCTCTTGAGGGTGCCAGAGCCCTGGACCAGGTTGCCCAGTGAGGCTGTGGAGTCTCCTTTTCTGGAGACTTTCAAAACCCACCTGGATGTGATCCTGGGCACCCTAATCTAAGTGACACTGCTTTAGGAAGGGGGTTGGACTAGATGATTTCCAGAGGCCCCTTCCAACTCCTACCATTCTAGTACTCTATGATACATATACTTATTCCACAGTATCTTTTAAGATGCTTGAAATTGGTATAGCAAGAAGCAGAGCTGGCTTTAATGGTTTGTCTCCAAAATTAGACCTATTCTTCATGCATTGTGCATTTACTTACTTCAAAACGGGAGCCACTACCCTTCATCAGTCCTTTTCTTCAAGTTGTCATCATGTCTTCTTCAATCTGTCCTGGTGTTGTTGTTCAGGTGCTGGCATTTATACACTCCTGGCAAGCTCACAAATCCTCTCTCTACCAGTCAGCAGGATAAGCATTGTCTTCAACAGTTGAAGACAGTGCAGGTGAGCAGGCAGGCAGGCAAGCAACAACATGGCCCTCCTTTCTGCAGCCCATGGATGGGTCAGGTGTTACTGAGAGTTAATACACCAAGGAGTGGGATGTGAAACTGGCATCTGAATTTCTGTTTGCTTTACAAATCCTTGCCGTTTGATTAGAAAATCACAGTTAGTCTTCCCTTGGGAAACTCCACTCTCCTCCAAGGCAGTTGCTGTGCTCTGGAAGTCTACATGAATATTGGCATACGATGCCCTTCTGGGGATAGAGATATTTGGTAAAGTGGAACAAGCTTTTGTGCATTGTACAGAAAAGCCAGAGGAATGCACTATCACAGCCCTTCCCCTCCTCCTCTTTGACAGAACCATGCAGGCACTGAAATCAGCTGCTCTTTGAAAAAGCTCAGACAAGCAGAGAATATTTGATCCAATGATGCATGCTTTTCACTAGTTCCTCTCCTGGAGGAACTGGTAACAGAGTGGAGCAACCAAAGGCAATGCCTGACAATTTCAGCACAAAGCCAGCTTCTAGTGGAAGAGCAGGAACTTGCCCCTTAGGTCTTGCCCCATCCTCATTCCCCCTTTAATGACCTTATTGCTAGCAGTTAGGCTCCATCTGTGCTACAGCCTTAGCAGGTTTGTGTTTCCTATCAGGGCTCTGCAAAATTAGGGAGGCAGTTTTACTTCTGTCTTGAATTGCCACCATTAAGATGCTTTTTGCATCTGATGCCTCTCTGTGTGATGAGCAAAGATCACATTTCCTGGATCATCCCCTTGTTTCTTCCCATGCCATCACCACCCACCTCTGCTTCCACTGGCTGCCTTCTGCACTGTGTAGGGAAGAGCAACATATGTTCCATAACAAGAAGCATCTCCTCTCCAAAATCTGGGATAGATGGGTGACTAGCCACAGTATGACAGGCGACAGACAGAACGCAGCTCATGCGTAGGACATAAGAGTAGAGAGAAGAACACATGCCAAAACCTCTGAGGTGTGCTTCTGGCTGGTTTTGATGCTGGGCCAGACCTGCTGACCCAACTTCTTGGCTGTGCTGTGCACTCACTCCCCCAGGGTAAAACACAACAGGGCTGTGTCTTTAGGAAACTTTGATACGCCCCAAAGCTGGAGCTTTCACCTTGTGCTGCCCACCTCCTTGAAGAGGAGTGTAAGCTTCGTCCTGAGGTGGTATGGGGAACGTGGGTCCCAGGAAGCAGCAT
Source organism: Bucco capensis (assembly GCA_013396975.1). Taxonomy (NCBI): domain Eukaryota; kingdom Metazoa; phylum Chordata; class Aves; order Piciformes; family Bucconidae; genus Bucco; species Bucco capensis. Next base: position 361,940 of record VWZO01007383.1, read on the forward strand.
CATGATGCTGAATGCCAGGGCTGACATCCCACAGCCCTGGGAAGGAGGCCAATGTGACTATTGAATCTGAATTTAAGGCTCTAGGCTGCCAGGATTTTGTTAAATAGGTCTCACTCTCTGTGTGCCGGACCAGATCTTGCACTTCTAACATATCACTCACACTGCAGACAACAGGGTTCAATGAGGTGAACCTGTAGGATCAGACTCTGCCCAGTATGTAAAGTCTAAGCTCAGGCAGCAAGCTGGGTTTTTAAAGGAAGGAAATCTCATATTTATTCATGATTTAATTAAGAGAGATCAGACTTTCCAGCCTGTTTTGAGTGAAACATGAAAACAAATATATAGATAAGGCTATCATTCCTCATATCAGCCCTATGCTTCTGAACAATATGTGGCAGTTCCAAATAGTCTGGCTAAAGTGATTTAATCCATCACTGGGGTCAGATCCTTCTTCTGCCATATAGAGATTTGGAGTGTGGTACTGTTTGGATCCTGAACACCAAACAAAAAAACATATGAAGAGCAAAAACCTTTCATTGAATTTTGCTTAAGTCATGTTTGAACACAAACCTGCTCATGCTCTGGGTTTTATTCATTAAAATAAAGCACACAAAATAACTCTCACCTACTATTATTAATCATAAGGATTTGCACAGGAAAATAAATATACTTGGGCTTTCAGAACAAATCAATTCAGAGCCAGGGAATATTTTGGCTGCCATGGCAGCCCAGAAGATGGTAAAAACAAACATCTTTGCTGCTGCTAGTTTCCAGCTGACTTTGAGATGGACTGTCGGTGATGTGTGATGCTATTTTTAAACAGCAATTGTTTAATCACTTCTGTTCCCCAGGGCTGAGACTAAAAATGATGCCTCCAGAGCACTTTGTCTACAAGCAGGTGGAAATAATTTGATAACATCCATTATGGCTGAAGAGGAGATGGAGCTGTACAAAGTATTGGCAACATGTTTCAGGAAGAATCTAAATATTGAGCAGAAGTGAGAGTGTGTAGATCATGACATCTAAGTGACATAATGTCACCAAGTGATCTGCTATGAAACACATCACCATCTCCAACCGAAAAGGGAATAACTTGCTTAAAACTGTGTTCTTTTCTGGCTTTCTTTTTTAACTGCAGAGTTAACTCTTGGGGCTCAGGTTGCCAATTTACATGAAAGGCATAGATTATTCTGAAGGATGTGTGTAATTCTGTATAAGCATTTCAAGTTCAAATATTCCTGAAATTGTGGATTGGACTTGCTGTTTGTTTGTAATTGTTGACAGTTCTGTTGTGAACTTCTACCAAAGAAAGCAGAATTAAACACAGATGGACTTGCCAGGAAGACAGTGTGACGGTGTGTCACCAGCAGAGATCTGAACCATAGACTCCCCTCAATTCTTTACAAACAGTGACAGTACCTCTGAATCTAGACTTTTACAGCATACCTGCACCTTGTAATCCAGAAACAATTCCTATTACTAATGTTAGAAGCAGTGACTTTGGCAGAAAAGCATTAGTTTTAGCAAACTGATGATATTTCCTCAGTCAAACTGTGATGTAACTCTGTGTAAATCAGCAGCATTAGGCAAGTGAGAAAGTTGACCTAATAGAGCAAACACTTAAACCTCCAGCACGTAAAAGTAACAGCTCAGCTTCCCAGATGTCAATGGGAATTTTACTATTGACTTCCATAGAGCCAGGATCTGACCCATATCTGCATAGATGATGAATAGTTCCCTTGCCTTTCAATATCCTCTCTGGCTAACAATAAATTATCTCTGCCAGTGATTACTTTTAAGATGTAGCTCATAAAAATGCTTGTGAAAACCAAATAGTTTTACCTTTGGGACAGACTATATTAAAGTAAGTGTTCAATATTTTTGAAATCTTCCCCAGATGGGTTGCCATAGGACACTTCAAGATCTTCTTGCCTTCATTTCAGATAATCCCAGCTACTTGTCCTGCTAAAGCATTATCTTTGCAGATTTTTTTTTCAGAAAGAAGGAATTAAGATTCCTATCAAAGTGTTTTTAACATGAGTATTTGTTAAATGGTTTTGCCTCCTTCCTTGTTTATGGGTTTGCATATATACTTTTGTTTTACTTTGAGAAAAGACATAAATATAGTCCCTAGTGTCTGATTTTCTGTTGGTTTTTTTTTCTGCATGCACATGTACACCTAAGAAATAGTGTTTAGTACAGGCTGATGGGGGAATCTGTTACTGTAGTATTTTTCTTACATACACTTGTACCCCTAAGAAACTGTGTTTAATACAAGTTGATGAGGTTAATCTGTTATTGTAATTTTATTTTCATTGTCTTAAAGCACTGGCCAAGTGCCAGCTTCAGGAAGTACATGGCTAGAAAGAAAAAGCCTGACTGAAAAACAACCAAATAAGCTCTGATTTTGAAAGCTGTACAACTGCTTCATTCATTAATCTTCCTGTGGGTCACTGGCTATTTACACCTCTTTTGGTCAGGTAAGTCATTCTCATTCAGGCCTCCTGCTTTTTCTTGATTTTAATAAGTTTTTAAGAAGAGTGTGATCAGCAGGTCAAGGGAGGTTCTCCTCCCTCTCTATTCTGCCCTGGAGAGGCCACATTTGGAGTATGGGGTACAGTTCTGGGCTCCCCAGTTCAAGAGAGACAAGGAACTTCTGGAGAGAGTCCACTGCAGGACTACAAAGATACTGAGGCAACAAAGCATCTCTCTTATGATAAGAGGCTGGGAGACTTGGGGCTGTTTAGTCTGGAGAAGATTGTTCTCAATGCTGATCAATATCCAAAGGGCAGAGGGCAAAAGGACGAGGCCAGACTTTTCAGTGATGTCCACCAACAGAACAAGGGGCAATGGGCACAAACTAGAACACAGAGAATTTCCACCTAAACATAAAGAAAATATTCTTTCCTTTGAAGGTGTCAGAGCACTGGACCAGGCTGCGCAGTGAGGTTGTGGTGTCTCTTTCTCTGGAGACTTTCAAAACCTGTCTGGACATGATCCTGTGCAACTTGCTCTAGGTGACCTTGCTTTAGCAGGGATTTTGGACCCAGAGGTCCCTTCCAACCCCTACCATTCTGTGATTCTCTGATCAGTTGCAGAAGGCTTCCACCAGGATGGATGACTATTCCCAGCTGGTCCAGTTGCCAGCAAGTTTCTCTTTACTATTCATTTCTTGGGTTACCCTTTCTGCCTTTTCTTGCTCCCTGTATCATTTACTCACTCTTCTTCGATCTCCTGCATTCTTATTCAGAGAAAGGGCACCAGGTTATTGGTGTACACAAGGCTTCTGCTTGTATTAAGATAGACAACATGTAAACCACAAATGTAAGTGATGTCTTCTTGGCTTGTATGTGATATTGCAGAAATACTCAAACTCCTTGGGGACTCCAGTAGTGACTTACACTTTCTCCACTGAGAAAATAATATTTTAATGCTACCTTTTGTTTCTTACTTGTTAGTTCTTTACCCGTGAAAGAACTTCCTTTGTCATCCTATTGTAATTTTCTTTTAAGACTTCTTTGGTAGGAATCCTTGAACACCCTTTAAAAATGAACACGTAAGTGTTGACCCACATCCCTCTTCCATGGAGAAGAGCATCTGAGTCCCATTTTTCTCCATGTGGGGAGAAAAGCTGTCACATTGTCCTCATGGTAAATGGGTTGGAGAGCAACAGGTCCATATTGATATCTTCATTAAAGCGAAGTATCAGTGTCTCAGGCCAGGTCCCTGACAGCCATCAACATACATGTGTGTTTTGGTATCATGTCCCATCTTTTACTGCTGTTGCAGCATTGAACAAAAATTTTGAAGCCCTTGAAGTTATTTTGCACATGTAACTGGAACTGGGTATTACCTAATATTGAGTGCCCTTTCATTTCTGTATGAGTGCATAGCCTGCTGCTGCCTTCTCTTTAGACAGGCATGTAGCACACAGCCATAAAAGAGCTTCTCGGGTTATTGAAGTGAGTACCCATATGAGCCAGGAGCACTGGAACAAGGGCTTGGTTTATCATAAAGGTTTTTCGTCTCTCTACTCTTCTCCTTTTCCTGCACTACTACTGCCTGAATCCTCATCCTAGGTAAAGAACAAGGCAGAATTTGTACTTCCCAGATGATGATACCCATCCTTCAGAGAAGGGAGTGAGAGATGAAGAGAAGCAAATCAGCAGTTTGAATTAGAATCACATTGTTCAAAAGGAATCCATCTTCTAAAGCCCCAAGCAGTGATTGTAAAGTGAAGACCTATCAAGCAACTTCTTTGAGGAAACTTCTTCCAGATCTACTCTGTATATGCTGCAGAGATTGGGAAGAGACACAAGCTTCTGAGCATCCTACTAGATCAGCTATGTCCAAGTGAGCACAAATCCTCCTTGTGAGGAAAGGCTCACAAAAAATGAGCTGGACTTCAAACCAAGGAGAGTCAAAGTCATTCTGTGTGAAAGGTCATTCTGCAGTTTTAGGACAGGAGTTAAATTCAATGTCCAGAGCCAAGTAGTTCTCATTTGTGCACTTGCTATACCTGCTTCTGCTATAAGGAAGAAGAGCTGTAGAAAGGTGAAAGACATCTTTGTTTAGAAGTTGAATTTGAATTTTCAATACCTTGTTGTTTCGTGATGCATCATTCACTGTATTTTCTCATTTCCAGCTCTCCTTCTCCTCCATGTAGCAATTTCTGAGTTTCATTGTTATTCCATCTACTGACATGAAAAAGTAAATGCTGCAATTCCCTAACAACATTAGTCCAATGAGCCTGGGGGAATTAACCCCTAAGAGAGTTTCCCTGCCATTCTGAAGCACTTCGTAACAGGTTTTGCAATGACTGCACCTCTTGAACTACTTTTTTATAAATCAGTGTTGATTTTTTTTCCCCAGTACTTTCCTTTGCCCCTTCTGACACCTTCCTTCTTCATGCTCCATAAGTGCATTTATGCAGACATAAGCTGCTCCAGAGGTAGGTAGATATTTGACAAGGAACTACCTGACACCCCCAAGGTCAGGTGCATGTGGTTTTATTACCTACAAAGCACAACGTTTGCTCTAACATCAACCAGCAGATAAAAGGACAATATATTTTCATGTCCTTCCAAGGGTAAGTGGGAGGCTGTTATAAAAAGAGAGAACTTGAAGAATACTTTGTTTTATGCATTGGTCATAATTAACTATTTTTTCTTTATCTAATATAATAGATGAATTTATGTCAATTGTCTTATTTTGGCAACTATATCATTGCAAGTTACAATACCCTGTTGCAGTTTCTATTTTGATAAACCTTTAGTTCTTTGTTAATTCTGTTGGAAAAGTAACCACTCTGCTTTTAAAAAATGCATTATATTTATGAGGGAAGACAACTTATCAATTTAAATAGGCACATTTAAATAAGTTATGTTTAGAATTAACTGAAGCCTTAACCCTAATTAAAAATACACACAGAGCTCTCAAAAAATAAAATACAATATAAATATAAATAGTGATTAGCATCAGAGTTATGTCAACCACTGTAATCTTTCTGTGTGAACTGTATCTCTATTGGAGGGGGGAGGAAGCTGTTTGTTTTTAAGGTTTATAGGCTCTTTTTCCCCACAACGGAAAGATTTTCGGTTTTATGCCCTGTTTAAAGCAATTATTTGAGCAGTAGCCTATGGGGGGCACTCAAGTACTACAAACACATCCTACTGCTCCCAAACTAGTCAGATTATGCTGCGACAGAATGGGACAGACCCTGGGGTACATTTTCCCTTTTACCTTCTATTAGAGAACAAAAGTGAGTAAAATAAACTAGAACATTTTTTTTGTCCCACCCTTACTATTCCCCAACGAAAGACAAAGTGATATTAAAAGGTGCATGTAAATGACACACAGCCTGATTATGCTAAAAGCATTGTATAGACTGCGGAGCTTGTCTGCTTTTTTAACTCTAAACAAGGTACATTGTACAGTATGTTTCAATAGTTGATACAATAGTAGATACTCTCTACTGAGTTTTGGGGGATTGTTTCAAACTTTAAAGTCAGTCACATACTCTGCTTTTAATTTTATGCAGCGAAATCATTATTTCTTCAAATTATTTTTTATTTTATTGTTTTCTCTCTGAAGGGAAATTTTGCCTACTGTGGTTGTGGCTGTTTGCCACAGCACTCTTTCAGACTGCTACCGTAAAGCCTTTCTCTGATGGCAAAAATCTTGTACCAGATGTTCCTTTATTTGATCTGCTTTATGATTAATCAGATTTAGCCAAAAACCAGAATGAAAATCCTGCTATGGCACCTGGCTGCCAACACACAATAATTTGCTTTGAAGTAGGGGGGGAGAGGCTCATTTAATCTTTAAAATACTGTGGTGCAGAACAATAAGTTCTGTTCCGATAGATTTTGGAGGAAGATGCTGTAAAAGTGAATAGAATAGCTGTCGGCAAGATAATTTCCAAAGCATCTCAAACTAGTAAATGCTACTAATTTCTCCTAAAGGAAATGCTAAGGGAAAGTTGGATAGTAAAAAGTTGTGCACACCAAACTCTCACGCCTGGCCAGGCAGCACTGATGCTGCTGAAGTGCAATAGGGTTGGGTCAGAGCTGGGATGATGCCCTAGCAGCCATAGGGCTGAACCCCAGCTAAGTAATAACATTTGGCTTCTCTGTAGAATAAAAAGATGTGCCAGAAGGAAAATGTTTGTAGAGGCTTCTTTAGCCATGCACGTGTCCAATGTTTATCAAGAAGGGGAAACTGCATGAGTTTAGAATACTGATGAATCAAGTAATGTGGAAGTATGTTTGGGGTGGGAAGGGAGTGCTCATAATATAACTCCACAACATCAGGAAATGGGAGGTGACATGCTTCAAACCAAGACTTTTTTTCATGTGGAGTCGATATATCACAGGGAGTGCCAACTTTATTTTTTAATACTAAATAAATGTGTTATGATTGATTTCACTGTTGTAAGGAGAGGTGATTTGTGCATGTTAGATAACCACAAGCTTCCCAGATGTGTCAGTATAAGCACACCTTTCTGTGCAGAAGATAACCTTTTTCTTCATGATATGCTGCACAGTAGTGAATACATGATTGATGTCATAATGGGAACCATTTACACTACTTATCAAGTGACACAAACTCTCCTGTTTCAGTACTGCCAGATCTAAGTCTTAAAAAAAAAATACTTATTTTTAAAATAGTACTTCTAGTTTCTGTGCTTCTGGCAAATATATGCTCCTTGAGAGCAGTAAAATATGGAAACCTAATAGATTGTGGAAGTGGATAACGACTTCTGTTGAATGTCATTACTCATTATGTATTAATATTATTATTTTAATCATTCGCTACTACTGAAAAGGATCCCACTAGGTTACTCCTGATGCCATGTTTAGGAATTTAAAGGGGTAGGTAAAGCTGTCCACTTTACTTCACAACACTTACATGAGGAAATTGAAAGTTTCATAAATTAGTTGCATTGAGATCTAATAAAAAAAAAAAAAGATGGAATCTTCCCTTAGGCAATTTTCCTGTAGATTTCTGAATAGGTGCTGCATGACTGTTACAAACTATGGAATTAAACCAAAATTACTAGTGGTAGGACTGCTTACCTTTGCCACACCTTGATAGTACTGTAGAGATACTTAGGAATCCAAATCTTGACCATTTAAGTAGCTGGATCTTTGGGCCTAGAGATATAGAATAAATTTGTATTTCAGTATCTGCTCATGGGTATTTGTGAGATAAACTCAAGATGTCCACTGTCTTGGAAATTCACATTTTATTAAACAAGGCAATTTTACTATGGTACTCAGAGCTACAGAGTATATTTATTTTGTGATAAACTGGAGAAAGTACTTCAAATTGGTTAATGTGCCACACAGCCTGGACACAAATTTTACAATGGGAGTTTGAAACAGATTTAAACAGGTATTTTCCCCTCTTTTTCTTTTACTTCTCATACTTTTTCTCAGCATTAACCATAAACATTATTTTTTTTGGACCAGAGTTTCTACTCCATTTCTTGGAGATAAATTTGCTCTCTCCCTGTAGGTTGGTGCAGCACCTGTGAGTACAGCAGGATGCCAGGTAAGGAAGTTGCCCTGTTTTATGCAAGCAACTTAATTTATTGGGTAATAAAATAATTTGAAAGTTTCTTTTGAAAGAGATTCTGCTTCTTTTTTTTTTTTTCTCCTCAAAATTGTCCTTTAAGCAGACTTCAAAAGGTGATGAGGCCTTTTCTGTTCTAATAACTTTTACGAGTCTATTTTTATGAGAAACAAACCTTGCAATCAACATTAAGATCTCCCATTTATGTCTTCACTAAAGCATATCCAGTTAACTGCAAAATGTCATTCGTCTCAAGCAGATGTCTGGGTACAGATGTTTAGCTGCCTTGGTTTTAGCAGACTTGCATCAGTTCATTGCATTTCACCTGAACTGTCCTATGCTCCCGTACCACCTCTCAAACATTTGCAAGTAAAATGATGTAACAGAATTTCTTTACAACAGTCCAAAGATGGAGATTAGGACTAGATCAAGATCATGGTTTCCAGGTTTAGTACTTTGGGGCTTTTTTGCCCCATTTATTGTTGCCCTTGTGAGGCAGCTCTTCTCCCTGATCCATTTTCACATGTTTTTTAATACCTCCCAATTTCTGTATTAAAGCCATGCCAAAACATCACAAATGCCAGGCAGCAATTTCCATCCATGGCACTTGCTATGCAAATATAAACATTATGGCTCATACATGAAGAACTTTTCCAGCAGCTGTTGAAGATGCACACTCAGAAACTCTTTAATAATGAAACCACCGTTGCACTGCAGTAATGAAAAATTCCTTTAGGGATGTTTTCTCCAGTAGGGACAGCTTGTAATGCAAAACCCTGAATTCAGGTTTTTTCGTTCCTTTTTTTTTTTTTTAATCTTTGGTCTTTCTTCCCATTTTGCTCACTTCAAGTGCTTCCTTCCTACTTTCTGCCCGTGTCAGCTGCTGCCTGGCAACTTTTCTTCATCTTGTGGGACAGGACAGAGCATCCTACTGCCTTCAGACTGGATGCCAGCACTATACCCTAGCAACCCAACTGGGCACACACCGTGCTCTCCAAAGGTCTGTACACATCGCCAGAAACCTCCATACCTACCACTCTGCATCCACAGCATTGCTTAACTCACCCTTGTCACATCAGGCAGCAGAGAAATCATTGATGCCACTGACCCTACCTACACACACACTTGCTCTAAGGCCATGGCTGATACTCCAAAAATAGGCAATAGCATAACCCAATTTTCAGTGATGCAATCAAGGTAGTTTCATAGTGACTAATGTCAGAATTACCTCTGGCTGATGATTAATATTCCTGTGTTTTGTTATACCAGCGAGTACAAATGATTGGTTCTACTTTGTTTAATTTATCTCAATAAGAGGTTTCATAATATTCTATAGCTTGATGAATTCATTTATTTAACCTGTCAGTGCTAATAACTCTGATTAGGAGGAAGGAGTTATATTAAGCACTATAGGATCTCTTAACAGCAGTTTTAACTTTGAATTTTATGTCCAGCAAATACTTCACTCTGGTCTCCTACATAATTAACTTTTTGGGGCTGCAGCAAGAAAAAGATACTCCTAATTTCTACATTCTCAATTCCTTTCTGTGTCTCTCCTCTATATCTGATCTCAGTTCAACTCCCTGGTGCCTCTGATTTGGTTCTTTCAAATGGGAGTGGCTGGATACTTCAATAAATGTTTGACAAACCAATCTGGTTCCTGATCTGCATATCTGCCACGAGTCCTGCATGTCTCAGTGTCCACCCGTCATGCAGAAAACTGAAAGAAGTTGTGTGCATACAGACAGCAGCAGAAAGGATGGAAATGCAAGAAACTGTGAAGAGCTAAAATGTCCAGTTCCTTTATTTTCTTTTCTGATATCCCAGGTATAGGATAACCATGTTGTACAGCAAGGGATTGCTGAAAGTGTTTGAATTATAATACACATATAGGTAACAGCTTGGTCTCTTTTTCTGGTCACTTTAGCGAACTTTTTAATGTTTATTCATAGAAGGTATAAATGAAAACTTTCATACAGCTCTTGCTGCTGCCTTATTTTGAGGTGGAAATGAGATATGAGAATGTTGGTTACTCCTATGTATATTTACTATATTGTTGAAGTTGTCCCATCCCATCATATAGAGACATCTCGTCTCATCACTTTGTAGTGAGAGATGCTTCATGGAAATGGAGCTGAGAAGAATGATTTATCAAAGGTCAACTTATATTCGTTCAACATCCTGCATTTTACACTCAAGTTTCTATGATAATAAACACCTCATAGCGATATCTTAAAGCAAGCTATGTTTTTAGGTAGTAATTTGACAAATGACTACTTAAGGTAATTGCATTTTTAGCCATAATTCTGACTGCACACTCCTTACGTCCTGTAAACAAGGAGGCCACTGAATTTTATCATAAGTATTCTTTAAATATTTTAATAAGTTTTGGTGCATATGTGATCTGCTGTATTGAAAGCAAGATCAAGTACTTCTTCAAAGACTCTCATAAATGTTAATGTTTAAAATGGGCAGTAAATTGCACCACAGAATTAAAGGAGATTATTCAAGAGGAGTAGGGAGGACTGTTAGTTAAATAAGTACGGAATAAGACCAAAAAGGAGTGAATTAGAAATAAAGTATTGCATGGGTGAAAAGAAGGATTTTAGCCAAGGTGTTTTTGTGAGAAGGCATGAAAGGGCAGCATGCCAATTAACAGATAACTCTTTGGGGAAAAACATGACCACTTGTAACCTTACAGACCTTGAGATCTTTACAGGAGATGCCAGAACTCAAGATGAAAGAAGGCTATTCTGTAAAGATGATTCCGTATCCCTAGAATGCAGGAACAGCATGTTCACCTGCAAATATGTGTTTCTTTATACCATGTGATAGTCCTGGCATGTGGAAAATGCCACTGATTCAAGCAGGAGTTCCTCACAACTTGGAATTCCCTCGTTTTCCTTCACACATTTTCTCATTTGGCTCTAGCATCTACATATTTTCATATTTGAAATGTAAAAAGTTGCTCAAATAAAATCATAATTAATGTGTGAGAGCAACATAGGTGACTCTGGTGTTTTACAGAGGACGCAAAGCAATCTCATCTGTAAATGTGCTGGAATAATGTTTCAGTGTGACATTCAGCATGACTTCATTTTGATTATAAAAGCAATTGATTTCCAAGACCATGGATACTGCCAGATTTTTTCGCGTTAATTCAGATCTGCTTGTTTCTGCATTACCAAAGGTTTTCTACAATGGGATCTATAACTCTGCTCAGTTACGGCTGTATAAATACTAATTGACTGTAGGGGAATTACATAGGCTTTGAAGACAGTAGATAAATGCAGAACTTGATCCAACTGGATTTTTCCCCTCAGCTGTAAATTACTTGCAGTAATAAAGCTACCAGGAATGCTCTGTGAGCATTGCCAGGCCCTGACCCTCTGAGGAGTCTATGGGGGCAGGACTGGGGTTTTCAGCTCTTGGGCGACCATGTCACAGGATCCTTCCTCCATTTAAAAAACACTTATTGAATATTTTGTATTTCTTCTAGGTTATGTGTTATCCTGTCCTTCAGCATCACCTGCTCTTTCTGTCCCTGGAAGTCTCTTGGCTGTACTGCTTCAAATACAAGGTGTTTAGGTTCTATGTTGGGGAATATAAACATGAAGTTAAAAGGACTGAGTCTTTACCCTTGAAATGTAAAGGTCTCAGCAGTCAATTTTAGCACCTTGCTGTCTTTGGGGAAAACTAATATCTGAGGACGATGTAAAAGCTTTATCACCTTCCACGTGTTAAAGGGACTTTTTTGTGAAAATGTGATAAGCAAACCATATTTGTGTTATATGAGAATTTCAAGGTAAGACGCTTATGTAAAGTTATGATTCAGGCACACAAAGCAGGGAACAATCACAAGACGTGAGCTCGCTGCCTGCTCACATGTACTTCCAGGAGCGTCAGTAACTGAAACTAAGTTTGACCAGAGCTGCTCTGGATGTCAACTTCGTGTTCACAGACAGCAGAAGCGTGGTGCCTTCTCAGGGCACTTTCACCCCTGCCACTTCACCAGGCACAATGCTTTGTGGCTTTTTGAACCTTTCTGACCTTTCTGTTGATACACCCACTGTCCCACCTAAGTGTTCCTGGGCTTTACTTTTGTGAATTTAAAAAAAAAAATTACCTCAAATATTAAAAAAAACCCACAAACCCACCTGAGTGAGGCAGGACTGACACGGCCAAGCGCCCCTTCCCGCCTTCCCGCGCGCGTGCNGCGGTGCGGTTCGCCGCGATGTCCGCGCTCCTTCTGGTCCTGACGACGCTCTGGGGATTACCGCCCGTCGCCGAGGTGCTGGCAGCGGCAGCCGGCGGAGGTAAGGCGCGTCCGCGGAGACGAGGCTTTTCCCTTGCACGCCGCTCGCTGAACTTTCCGCCGATACCTGCTTTAACCCCTTTCTTCCCCTGGGGAAGTTTTGTGGTGCTCTGCGCGCCTCCCTGCCCCTCCGCGCTGCGCTGCGCGGGGCGGGCGCGGAGCGCTCGCTGCAAACTTGGGTGCCAGGAGCGGCGTGTGCGGGGCTGCGGCTCTCGGTGGAGCGAGCCTGGCATCGGCGACAAGTAAACGGGGGCGAGTGGAAGGGGGATAGTGATGTGCCTCTTAGTGGTCTTTCTTGAGGGATGTGTCTTCCCACTTATCCAGCTTGAGGAATGTGACCCGGGTTGAGGGATATACTTCCCCCGCCCCGATGATCAGGGTTGAGGGATGTGCCCCGCAGTGATCCCGTTTGAACGCACTGGCTCTGAATTACCGCTCCACTCCAAGGAAGCGAGGCGGGAGGTAGTTACGGGGTCCGGTCCTCCCTGGTATTGGCTATACCCATATCCGTCCGGGAGCTCGCCGAGCAAGCCCCGGGGCTGAGCGGCCGGGTACCGGCTAAAGAACCAATGCCCTCCGCTCTCCTGAGCGTTTCCAAAGTTCCTTGGTTTAGTATTTGTCAGTGTGCCACCCGCTTAGTGTCGGAGCTTGTGTTTCGGTAGCGGGCAGCTGAGCTCGGTGCAGCCGGTGAAGGAGCAGGAGCTCAGGACCCATCAGCCGAGGTGTGGAGAATCTCAGAAGTTGCAACTCTTTTTCTTCTCGGAAGAAGTCTCTGATCAAAGAGGGTAGCGGTTTTCCTGCCGGAGCTAGACTCCGGGCTTCTTGCCTCATTTTGTACTGATACTAGACCTCTCTTATTTCCCTGGGAGGTGTTTGGATTGACTCTTTGCTAAGTAACAGACCAAGTCCCTGTTCTTTTCGGCTCAGGTGCAGGGATGGATGGCAATGTGCTACTCTGACTCAGGTTTTCTTACTGCTGCAGAAAACATTGCTGATCAGAAAATAGTCTGGCAGCTTATTTGTAGCCCTTTCACTTCAAAACTGCATGGTCTCATGAATGAGTCTGCTCCGAATGTTGTTGTACCCAATCTGGCAGGATTTAGCTGGGTTTCAGTAGAAATATAACTCTGTAAATCATTGAATTCTCACTATTAGTCATCCAGATCCTCTCCATTGCATACATAATACCTACTAATTTGTTTGATAACTGCTTACAACTCGTTTGGGTGAGTGCAGATGCCTCTAGATAGTCAGTCTGGGGTATAGATTTCTGCTTCAGTCGAACTACCAAACCTCTCCCGTCCCTTTCTCACCTAGCTGTCAAAATTACATAGGTGATTCATGCTGTAAAAATGAGAAATAACTACCTATCAAAGGGAAAAGTATTGCTGCAGCATCAGAAACTTGCATGTTTAAAACACTGCATTGTAAGGTACAAGGATATTGCAAAGAAATGAGGGTAGGATTCAATATAATGGCACCTGAACAGCCAGATAGGAAAGGTTCTTAGAAAATCTTTCAGTTTTATGAGGGGTACATATGCCTTTACTTTGATACATGAAGATTCGTGGTGGTGATAGTGCTTGTTTAATGGAAAATATTTCAAGAACTTTCCATGATATTCACAAAATGGTCAGATTAGGTTTCAGCAGCTGTGGTGTGCATCTCATCTTATGAATAAAAATCAAACTTTCAAACATTTTGTGGAATTGTTCTGGAAACTGATTTGTCACTGTCTTTCTTGGTGGAGATAAGGAGGTGCCAATTTTTAATGAATATTAATTTCTAGTGTTTAAATTTTGCTTTATTTTCCCTTTCTTTTGTTATCATAGTTACCTTGCTCTGATTTAGTGTTTCACATAAAAAAAAATAAAAAAGTGCTGTCAGCTTACATTAAAATCAATCCCATCTTAAAAGGCAACATCCTTGTAAATCATACCAGCCCAAAAAGTGGGATAAATCAAATTTACTTAGAATCAACTAACTCATCATATCATAATGTCATGTCTTATCAAAACCAAGTGGAGTACAAATTAGGACTTAAAAGGCATTTTGTTTAAAAAATGTCAAGTAGTCTCAACCTAAAAGGGATTCAGGATGAGGCATCCAGAAAGAGAATTACATTTGCACATCAGATAAACTTTGATACAGTGCAAAAATTATTGACCACACTAAGCTGATTTTCCTTTACAGGAGGAAATTCTGAGTCATTGGAGCATGCTAAGCTTAATGTATGTGAAAGGCACCGAAATTTGGAATGCGCTGAGGTTCACCATTGGTAATAAGAGAATTGGGAAAATGTCACAGGTTGTGTTAATAGCAGTGTTGTGGTAGCCATGGTAATATAAAATATTAGTGAGGTGCTGTAAGGAGAGGTAACACCTTTTGTTAGACTAGTGGAAAAAAGAGGTGAAACCAGTGGATAACATCAGAGGGGAAAAATAAAAAGGTGGTGGAGGTGAAACCCCACTGAAGTTTGAATTATCTAACCTTTTCTTTGGGTTTGAAACAAAATGAAATTCTTCCAGTCTACCAGGTCTGTCCTCAGCCAGGTTACAACTCCTCTAATTATATATAAAAATGAGAAAAGAAAATGATATAGAGATGGGAAGCTGGAGATGAGATGGTAAGAGGAAGTGAGGAGGAAGGAATTCAGCCACATGAGGGTGATAGGATAAGGGAGAAGTTCTGTGGCTGAGCTTGTGCCTTTTAAGCTATAAAGAGGTATGATTTCACATACTTCAGTCTCCCTCTTCCTGAGGAAGCTCTTGGACCCAGATTCCCTCAGAATGTATCCTGTGAAGGAGTTGTAACTGTTGCGATAAATGAATTTCAGAAGCCTGGGGAAAAACTTGCTGACAGCTTAGCAAGCTGAGAAGACTACATTTGTTACCTGTTTTCCCTAAGACATGCAGGGAAACTTCACAGGTCCCATCTCTACCTCCTGAGCACTTGAGCTGAAGGTGCTCCACAGCTCTAGTGGGCGTATTTCGTTCCCACAGCTCTCTCCAGCCTTGGAGCTTCACTTTGGCTTTATGCCTAGGCTCCTACACCCCGTTTTTGTAATCCCTGTTTGGTTTTTGTGTCTCTGCTGCTGTGGAATAGCATTGCATGAATCCTCTGTGCTAATTCGCATGATTACCTAGAGGTTATCCAAATTACATATGTGCCCCAGATTACAGGAGCTTAATTTGGGTAATTCTAACAAATGTGTGGTGTTGTCAGTGAGATGTTGTATTAATGAGTGCATTGATTGTTATTAATTGACTTGCTGTCTGTGGTGAAGCTGCTAGTTGGTTTGTGTTCAGTTTTGGTGGCAGATCTCTTCTGTCTTGCTATGGACTCTTTCACATGTGGTTTTAGTGTTCCAGATCTGTCCTTCAAATGCTGATGTGATGAAACATCTTGTCAGCATAGTCTTGCAAGAGGTCCTACTATAAAGGAGTTCCAAAGGTAGACTTTATATTGAATGGGAAAACACTGTCAGGTGATGTAAAACTCAAGTTCTCTGAGCAATGCCATATCACATCAATATGCCATATCACGTCAACTTTTTTTGCTCTTTTTGGTTTAAAGAAGGAAATAAATTTTCATGACCATTACTCCTCTCTGGAGTCACAAACACTTCCAAAATTTCTGACTTTATTCCATTTAGCAGGGAATTTGTTGTTTCACAGTGGCATTTGACCATATTTAAGTGAAGGCTCGAAACAAATTACTTTGGAATGGAATATTCAGGTGTAAGGTTAGCTGGATTACTCACCCTGGTAGCAGAAACAAAAAACACGTGAAATAGATCTATCTCCTTGTGATGACTGCTGATGGGCTTCATTCCTGGTAAGGTGTCACAGCAGGCAACAGTGAGTCCATCAGGAGGCTTAATATTTGAACATGGCTATACCAAGCATTGCTGCACTTCACCAGACTGACCTCCAGCTTGGCCATGCTTTGGAAAGTATACTCTAAGGGGGGGGAAGGGGGGGAGGCGGGGAGGCAGTTTCTGTGCTGTAATACAGACCTGTATGTTCTCATATTTTGTTATGCCTTGAACCTAGATAATAAGTATTAGCATCTTACATGCAGAAGAGAAGCTTCTGAGTTCACAGTGACATTACTACTTATTTATTCCAAAGAACAGTACTTCTTAAGCACTTATCATTACAGAGGAGGGTGAAAATATAGTGAGAAATTGAAGACAGTGGTTAGAAGGATGCATGCTAAGGTACTTAAAGACAAAAACTATGGAAGATGCCCACAAGTGGAGTTTTAGTGACTGGTTTTATGGAAAATCTGTGATGTATATATGTCCTCAGTTGAGTATGTGATTGCATGCACAGAACCCCTGACACTTCTGGAGTGTGAGCAAACTGTGTGTGTGGTTTTTTTGTGATCTGATATTCACGTTCATTCTTACATGGGCCTTTGAGTTCAGAGCTTTCTGAGAGCTTTTGTATAACAAATAGAGAAGTGGTAGAAATACACAGTGTTTAGAAGGGTAAAATACATTTTAAAATTCAAAATTAGGTGTCTGATGTGAAAAGACTGTAAACTTGTTTTGTAGCAAACCTTTTACTAATTTATCAGAGAATTTCTGCTGATACTCCTGCAGGTTGAAGTAGCTGTCCTCCAAAGACAGAGAAAAGCTCTGACTTAACACAGTGGTTCTTTTGAAGTGTTATGTAACTGCTGCTATGTAAATCTGAACTCCAGTATTTCTCCATTTAAAAGTGGCAAAACTAACACTGACTTCAGTCTGCAGCTTGGAAGTGCATGTTCCTCCTGTACCTTGTTCTGTGTTCTTTTATCTGTTGTTCGCAGTTAAAGAAAAGAGGTTTCTCTTTATCCTATTTACAGGGTTTATGTAATTTTACTTTGTGAATTTAGAATTATGGCTATGTGTAGAAATGTTAGTAATTTAGATAATAGAACATGGTTTTTCTTAAGAGTAGCTTACTTTGAATCCCAGCATGTTGTTACTTTTCCCTACTTTTAAATGTATCAATCTGTTCTTTAATAGTCTTGTTCCTTCAAATGCAATTAAAAATTTTGCTTAGAGAACTCATTTTAATTGCACTTACTCAAAAGATTCTTAATGATGAACAGTGAAGATGAAAATATAAAAACTTGGCTATTTTTGTGCAACTCATACAGACTATTGAGTCTGTATTTAGTGTGAGTCTGGGCTAAGTGTAGGCATTGCAGAACTAAGTCCTAAATTTGTAAAGGCAATTAAGAACTAATTGGATTTTGTTATATCATTACTCAAGTAATGACTGTGCACCTTCTGTCTAACCCACTAGTGTGTTTTTGAATGTTTTTTTGCACATAAATTTTAGCTATTGAAAAAATAATTGTAAACGCAGTTAGATTCCAGCTAGTGAGTCAGTTGTGAAAGAATTCTCAAAGTGTATAAACTTCCTAGTGCTGTAAAGCAGAATCTTCCTTCTTAGGTAGTTGGTAAAGTGAAAAAAACAAGACTCATTATTGTGAACTCAGCCACCCCACCCAGCCATGGTCTTGCTGACAGGACATCTTTGCTTTGTGTGTGTGAGGATGCTCCAGAGCTTCTGTGGGCTAGAGAAGGGTCATTCCTTGTAGGTGCAGCGCTGTGTTTGAGCAGGATTGGACTTTGGTAATGGAATTCCAATAAAACTCAGTCAGTGCCTTTTAATTAGATTTAATGGGAACTAGGAAGGATCATTAGGGAGATAAACACATGCTTTTGCCGGTAATATGTTCACTATATTATTAATCTGATTTAATTTGGAAGATAGTCATTGCAGGAATAAGATCTTCCTATGTGCCTGGAAAGTGTTAGAAGGGTCTATTATATTTTGCTGCTATATATGTCATTGCTTCTCAAGCTGTATGTAAACATGGGATGGGGATTGGGCTCTATGTGTGGTGCTTATGAACCCTACCAATGTGAGGATGGAGTTGGCTGCTAGAAAGGTGTTTGTAAGTCTCTTTAGCAACCACATTTTCATTGACTATTTTGTAATGAATTGCAGTGGTGTATCATTAACAAAACACTGCAGTGTACTGCTAAGTAATAGGGCTCTTAGAGATGATGTAATGGCAGTCTGGAAGTGAGGTACACAGAGATTTTTATTCAGTTAGAAATACAGTCTAATTCTCTGGGGTGGATTACGGTATTATGAGTTCTATGTACAATACACTGAATCTTGAAACCCACTTTCAACACCCACTGATGTTCCCAAACACCTTATATGCTCCATCTTGCTGAATGACATGCCCTTCCAGAAACTCAGCTTTGCTTCAGAAATAAGGATGTACCTATTTCCTTTTCTTGATAATAACAATGCCTTTTGGACTATTGCCTGCTTGTCAGTCAGACATCCCCTTGCTAACTTTTGTGTGTGACACTCTTGAATGACTTGTGCTTCAATAATAGAATAAGGTAAAAGTTAAGCTTTCAGAATAAGAATAATATGTATAATTCCTCAAGGTCTTCCCTACCACAGAGCTCTTTTTTAATATCACTTCATAAGCTTTGCTATTGTTTTTCCATGAATGAGCAAAGAAAACTTTGAAAATGAAAAGGTGCAGTTCAGTGATATATTGGAGTGGAAATAGACAATGTGCAAGACAAATGCTGCAGCAATGCTTTGCAAAAGCAGTATTTTTTCATGTGAGTTTTTCTGTCAAGGAGAGAGACTGTTCTGTTAACATGTACATACACTCCCACGAAAATATGCCCATGTGACTTTCATACAGTGCTTTATGATTTTAATTCACCTACCTGCAAACTAGCTAAATATTGTCAGCAATTTTTAAAGATAAAACTCTGATCTGGTTAAATATTTTGGGCTGCTACTTACCCTGTTCTCAGGGGATGGGATGTGGTGGCAAGCACTTGGGTTTCTGTCTCCCTTGTCATGCAGGAAAGTATTTTTCCTGAATAATTCTAAGGCACTGGCAGCACCACAGTGATACCATTTCTGATACATCCGTGTTCAAATGTACCTTTTAGGAGAAATGCTGCAGTGATGCATAGTCATAAAAATGAAAGTTAAAAAAAGTTACGCTAATGCAAGAAGATAATAAAAAATCACAGTAATTTTCTAGATGATAGATAGGTTTCCCCAAAACACCTGTCTCTTATTGCTTGCAAATACTGTGAAGATAAAAGAGGAGAGAGCAAAGTAAGATCATAGCGAGTTGGATGCTTTTTTGCATATGCAAACACACAGTGATTTACCCAAAGTATGTTGATATTTGTGTAAAAATGTGTGCTTAGAAAATGAAAGTGTCATTTGCCAATGAGACTTTTTTTCCTCTGGAGAAGAACAGTTTTTATTTATGTTTTACTGTGCTAACAAACAGATTACAGACCTGAATCTGTACCACTGAAGTCCAATAGATTTCTTTGTTGTGTCCTTGGTAGTTACAGACCAGACTGCAAGCAAATATAAGGGAACTCTGGACCATTTTATTGAAATTTAACTGAAAAGTTTTAAGTAGAGGAGCTTTAATTGTCCTATGGCTTTTATGCAAGGCATAGATATTTCTTGCAATATTTTTATTCTGAAGTTTGATTCACTTTTGCCTGGGTTCCTCAGACGGAACCAACTTTTATATTTCCCACATCTAATTTTAAAATATATGGATCACAGTTGTGATTACTTCTTGTTTCTTGGTTTGTAATAATCCTCAACAAGATGAGTTATTATGTATTTTTAATAAATGATAATCAGATTATTTCTTTATTGTAAGAAACCAATTTTTTCAGAGACTACCTTCTCATGAGCTCAGAAACCCAGAGGAAATTCAAGAAAGCTCAATATGTTAAGATGTGTATGGTCTGCTACTTGGAAGTCATTAGGTTAGTTAAAACTTTCTCTGTAGAACATAGATGAAGCTGCTACTCTTCTAGGTGGAGCAGTACGCTTTTCATAATGAAAATTGTCTTGCTTTCAGCAGGTTTTGGTGATTTGGGAGGAACGTAAAAGTGGTACCTTCTCATGAAGCACATTTGTTCCCTGTGATTCTTTACAGACTTATCCAGGGATGAGAACACTTGACTTTATTTTGAGACATATGTTAAAGTAGCTGTATTTATTAAAGTCTAACTAAGGATGGTCAAACTTGTGCATTCTCCTGTGCTGATAGTCATGAACTTCCTAGAAGGAAACTGGCCTGATTTCCAAGTTCATCAGAAACACTTGGTTTGAAATATGTTGATTTTGTGTAACTGTTAACTTGTTTTTTGAGGGATGTTTGCAGGCAGTGGGAGTTAAAGACTTGGAGGTAAGGGAAGCAAAGGAAGAAGGCTGCAAAACTGAATTCCTTCCTCTTGGATCCCATGTTCTAAAACATGTAATTTATTTTTATATTCAGATTACAGAAAAAAAATGGTTTCTTCATAGTAGTGTCTTATAATAGTCTTACGCAAAGCATTTGAGGCTGCAGTATTATAGACTGCAATTGTACATGCAATCATATACAAGGGAGATGAAGCAAGTCAGAACTACAACAGTGTGAAAACCATAGCACTGTCTCATGCCTACAGCTTGTCAGGGTGAATTGCTTTTATGACTTTGATAGAAAGAAAGCAAGGCTATGTTGAAACAAGAAGGGATTTTACAGGCAGTGTCTTGGAGGCTAACCTGAGCTGCAGCAGTTAATAGTAAAGGGCTCCTATAAGCCACTTCTCTGAAAATGTATTGCACATACATACGCATTTATATGGAACCTTGGATATATAGAGCAAGCCATGAAAGGTACTAAGTAGTGGCTAAGTGCAGCAAAGGTAGGACTACCAGGTGTTTTTTTGAGGCGATAAAATGCTATGTCCTGACCCAAGTGGTCCATTATCATATTTCTTCAAAATGGAGCAAGCTATTTAGGTCAGTATGTATGTACAGACACATCCCAATGAGTTCATCCACTTGTGCTTGCTATGTGACATTTCTTTCTCCTGGTTTCAAATGACTGTGACTTGAACAGAGTTGACAGTATACAATAGTACACAATATTACCCATTTACTCTGTGGATTATATTGCTCTGGAGAATTGATGTCAGCTAATCTGCCACTTTCGTGTTTTCAGAGACCTGTGAACTGCATCTCCAGTAATATCATAGGATAGGGTCAAATCTAGCTTTCTGTAATTTGTGTATTTATTGCCCCCAGATTTCTAGGTGTGTATGTCCAGCCTTTGCTACTTTCTTTGTCCTGTGAATAGTTCCCTTTCTGTGTAGAAATTCTGTCAATACCCAATTTTGGCCATTCCTAGCACGGTGAGAAGTTTGAAGCAGATGGTTGTCAACAGATGATGGCAAAATTCTGAAATACTGCTCCAATACAAACTGTGAGGCTCAGTATTTAAAGAACATTGGAGTGTGTAAAACCTGCTTATATTTCTAATGCCATTACTACCTTTGCAGTGGAATATTCTTGGTACAATTCATAAGGTTCCATGATAAATAGTTCCTTTTACTGAAAACAGCAGAACTCCCCTAACCAATTAGCAGTATGCAGTAATGAGTAAAACACTATGAATCATGTTATGATTTTATGTCAGTTAGAATTGTTAAAAGCTCCTCAATGAAACTGCTGATTTACATTAATTTGTGGCCCTGTCTTCTCACAGTAGTATCACAGTGTGTTAGAAGTACCTTGCAAAAAGTTGCCTTAACTAAACTCAGTAATTGCCATTTTGGTGTTGACTGGTGCCTCAAAGACAACCAGAGAAAGACTTCAAAATTCAGGAGAAATTAGTATATGGCTGTGAATCTAAAAGCATTTACCTGAAGTAAGTGCCAGAGATCTAGTAGGTATGGTACAGCTTGGACATTGTATCACATTTGCTAATCCAACAACTCAGAATAATTTAAGTGTACTATAAAAGGCTGTTTATGTGTCTATGAAATGCATGATGCAAATATGCAGATTTAAGAGAGTGTCTTCTGCAAGTTTATATATCTTAATGAAAAATGTTGGAGCACAGTAGATCAACAGTTGGTTTAGTCCTGCAGTAGCTTCTTTATTTTTTTTTTCTAGGATGGCTCAGCATGGCCTTGGCAGTCCTAGGAGTAAATTAGCACTGCAGAGTGCTTGCTCTTGAAGCCAGCTAATGACTCTCTCTGAATTTAGGGAGTAAATACCTGCCTGTTGAGGATGATCATCTTGAAGTGGTCACCACTCTCAGATCATGCATACATAAGTAGTTTCTCCTTACTAGTTTAAAAAAAATCCTTTGTGTCATTCCTATTGCTATCCTGTCTTATGTTGACTGGAAAAGTTGCCCTGGCTAAGTGGAAGTTCTTGAATGTATTTCCTGTGGTGCTTGAGAAGCATATGCTGGCCGTGGGCTTTGTATTTGTACTGTGGGCACATGGAGTGGTAGTTGTACTTGTTCACTTCTGATTTGACATTGGCACCTTGAGTAAGATATCTTTTTTTTTCCTATCATATTTACAAACTATCATGCTTGGGAAAATCTCTTACAACTTCAGGTGATCAGGTGCTGCAGAGCTTATCACAGAGTAACAGCTTTTGACGATGCACGTGGCTGTTGAATGCTGCTTTCACTTGGGATGGCAGCCTCAGGGAGACAAGCTAGAAGTGGATAATGGAAGCAAAAGAGAGGCAAGAAGGTTTACTGGTTAAATTACAGGATTATTTTATTTGGTGTGGTGCAGGAAAGGCCATATCCAGTACAAAAAACAAAGCCCCAAATCCAAACCCTTAACAGCTTCCACAGTGCTTCTGAACCAAAACGAGCTTGTGTTTCCAAATAGTGAAGAGAAAAGCAGCAACATCTGGCAGGTGCAAGCCTTATCTTTTGTAAGCCATGGGGAAATCAACCTCTCTTCTTTCTTTCCTGAAAATGTTTGCTTGAAAGGCTTGCTTTTGGGAATGATTGTATTAGTGAAGAATTCATGGATGATCCAGATCTAATTTTTAGAGAAATGAATGATAACATGCTGTGGGACTTCAGGTCTGCACAGGTGTAGTTTACATTCACCTGCCTTATTCTAGACTTAAATTATTTTTTTTGTGACTGAAAAATAACTGAAGGTTTGAAGTTGCTCATCCCAATAGAAATTGCTACCACTACAAAGAAAAAAAAAAAAAAAGGCAAGCAAAGAGTAGTGCAGTGATGTTTCAGTAACAAAGAGTAATCCGCCATACTTCAGTAATAAAGTTGCATGGCTGCAGTTAACTTTCTTGTCAGCAGCTTTCTGTTGACACCTCTCTGTCAAAAAGATGAAGTGAAGAGTAAAACCTAACTCTGTTTTCTCTTATGTTAAATGTATTCTGCAAAGCTTTTGTGAAATACAAAGCATATGGACTTTGCAGATAGTGTTTGCATTTGGGACTTGTGGGGAAATTTGTGAGCTTTGTGCTGTGGAAATCATTGCCCTTTAAAGCAACTGGTTTTATTAAAAATAAGTATATGCCTTAACAGTATTTTGTGGAGTAGTTTCATCTTTAGAGGTTTGTTGTTTTTCTTTTGAGCAGGAGTGTATAATTATTGGTATATACTGAGTTCTAAAAATTGGCCACTTTGAATGTATAAATAGACCTATTATTTTTTTCTGAGAAATCTGTTAATGTTTAAAACCAACAGACAAAACCCAAACCATGGCAAGCTAAGCCAGAGGACTTTGCAGCTCTGGGCTGAAATGGTCTACTAACATAGTCCAAAAGCTCATTAATATTGATCTTCTCAATTCTCTCAATAACCTAAGCATTGTTTCTAATTATAAGAGGACTAGAAAGCAGACTAATATGTTCTTAGATGTCAAAGTCTGAGGGACTGCAAAACATCCAAAAGGATATCCTTCAAAAGCAGTAAGTATGTGTATGAATGTTATTAGCCAGTAACAATATGCATTCCCATACTTGAGAGGGAGAAAACCCCCGAACACTTAAAACATGTACTTTCTGCCAGATCAGTGGGGCTCATATAGTTCTCAAGGCTATATTTTCTTCCTCCCCTTTGCAGGATTTTCTGTGAAAGTGTCTGGGGAAATCTTTAGCAAAACTGAAGTTTTAAAGATGATTTTTAAAGGAAATACCTGAATAGTTGGGACTAGGTAAAGTGCTGCAGGAAAGATTGGAGTTGGGCTTCAGCTGAGCCCATGTGGGTAGGGGAACAGAGCTGCTCACAGGCATGTTCTTTAAGTTTATTGCATGAACCAAGCTGACATCAGGAATAGAGCTAGGTCTTTGAGCAGGGATAAGTATGCATTTAAATGCTTGCTCCTTAAGAAAAAAGGAAGCATTTTTATTTTTCAGGGCAGTGACAAGGAAGGGAAGAAAATTTCTCTCCTTTTTCCTTCCCCCTTTGCCCTTAGGAATCCTTTGATTGCCAGATAATCTGATCTGAGAGCCAGAAATGTCTTACCTACTGGAGGTGGCTGTGCTGGCGATGCTGTGCCTGGAGTGTGGGGTCAGGGACGTACCTCTGTAACCTGCCCACCTGGACCATATCTTGACTTTTGCCTGGAGGAGGGTGCCCATTCTTCAGACTTCTTTCTCTACTAATGCCAGGCAACTGACTTTGATTTATGTTGGCTTTGAACAAAATAGCGAGTAAACCAGGGAAGAGAAACCCTAGCTGACCTTGGGCATGCCAATATTGCCCTTAGGGCTGAGGTTGCTCTTCTTTCAACAATATAATTGTGTGGGTGATGCTAAAGCTGGAGATCAGTCTTAAATTTCAGTGGCAGAGATTTGGAGGAAACTGGCTAGTAATAGCCTGGAGAGAAGAAACTGAGCCCCAGAAAAAGCAAAGATACTACTAAAGAAGGAAAACCCAAGGAATTTCCTTCCCTGAGCGCTAACAGCTGGGCTCTGCCTTATATAGAGGAACAAAAGGAAAGGCTCCATCAATCTCCCTCTTATTTAACTGGCACAGCTACTAGATTCTGCTAAGATGTGTTCATCATGCTGGTTAAAAAAGAAAACAGGTTAGAAATCTACTGACAATAAATGAAGATTTATTGGTTTTGGTGTCATTGGGGCACCTAATACAGGGTTTGGAATGCTAATTGGAATTTGTGAAAGGGATAAAAAAATGTTCCAGTGCCATTTAATTAACTATCTGGCTAATATTTCTCCGTTTTTATTGAAAATTCTGTAAGTTACAACTGGCTTCAAGCACTCTCTTGTACAACTATGCCAACAGTTAGCAAATAAATACATTAAAATACAGAAAGCCTTGTACACTTCCATGTGTACCAGATAAAATCATACCTTCAGTTGTGAAGATGGTTTGTTGTAACAAACCAGAGTATAATAATTGCATTTGGTAATTAAAAGGAAGTGATTAGAAGAAAATTAGTATTTATTTTGTAAGCATAACACAAATATCTCTTGATAAGTGTGTCTTTGTGAGATATCTAAGGGATCAGTGCAAATGTAAGCAGTACTTTCTTTTTAACTTAAAACAGATCAGTAGCCTGATGTAAATAACCTATTTTATACAAGTAACACTGCACAGGCATTTTTATTACTTGCTCACTGTGTTGTATTCTTAGTCTAAGTGACCCTGCAAGCTTTAATCTAAATAGAGGAGATGCAAATCTTAAAATTTCTACTAGAGTTTTAATCAAGTTTGGGAATTAATACCTTACAAGTTTTAACAAAAAAAAGTAAATACAGAGTGTATTCTTTTCTTGGAGAGCTGATTTAAATGAACTTTCATATAAACTGTCCAAGCAACCTTGAGAGAGTCACCAGTATAAATTGTGAGTCCTAACTCTGTCTGTGGGATGTTTCAGAAGTTTAAACTAGAAGCTTCTGTGCTTTGCTTGTTATGGTGCCTCTCTTGACTCCTCTTCTGGTCTTAGAGCTTCCTGTGGGAATGCTGCCTTATGGTGCCACTGCAGCTCCCTGACCCTTATGGAGATTACACCTGCTAGCATAAGAGGAAAAACCCTGGATTTGTCACTCAAGGTCGAAACACTGGCATCAAAGGAATAGTTCAGTTCTTAGCTTAAAGGGCTGTGGGCAACATTTTATAGGTACAGAATATGTAAAGCTCGCTCAGCTCTTCTGTGAGATTTACCGAAGGGGAAAAAATTCTAAAACTGCCTAGTGGCACATTAATACTGTGTCAAGTGACTATGTTTTGGGAAGATGGAGACTAAGTCTGGAAGAGTTTAAAAGATGGTTAAAAGAAACCTAAAACTACTCAATTAACTGTATAACTCTCATAGCTGCTGGATCTCTTGCTGTCCCTCTGGTCAGGCTTCCAGTGGTAGCTCTTAGGTTGAAAGGTTAATAACTAATTTACTAAGCAGTGCTGTTTTCTTTCATTTTTCATTTACAATTATCTCTACTCCTTTAAAAACAATACATTCCAAAATGTATTGTACTTATGTGTTATTGCTGTCAGTTAGTTATTAAATCATAGATCTTTAGAAGTGAAATCCTAATATGCACTAATATATTCAGTTGCTGCATAGCCACTCCTTTAGAGAAGTGACAAGTGTCATATTGAGGCAGCTCTGGACAGTGGCAGATGTTTCTAACAATCAAAACGTTCATTTCAGTACCATTTTGTGGGGATTCAAGGGGAAAGGTGGACACTAAAGGAAGAGCCTAAAGGGTGTTAGAGTAGGGGAGTGGAGCAATCCAACTTGATTGTTGGTTGTGGATTGTGAGTTGCAGGGACAGGAACTCAGTGTGAGAGCCAAAGAAAATTAGGATGAGCAGATGAGATGGTGATGCCTTGTATGTAGGGCTGATAAAAAATAAGGAAAGGAGAGCAACATCCTGAGCTCTTGTTAGAGGGGTCATAAGCAGGAAAGAAGAATTGCCAATGACTTAGAAATCATAGGCCTAGAAGACTGCAGCACTTGTGGTGTTTTCAGGGAATGGAAGACGACGAGGGCAAAAGCCAAATTTTTCACAGCTATTTGATACGGTATTCATGTTCGTGGTCCTTTGTGAATTCCTTAAATTAGCAATTTCACTTTTCCACAAGTCTCCTGTACTTTGACTCTTAACTGAATTAAGTCCTATTATAAATGACATCTTTCCAACAGTCAGAATACAGGTTAGCACTCCCAAGAGGGATACTTTAATGAGGTTATTGCTATGACAGCTCAGCTTCAGGCAGCACACGTGCCACTTTGAAATACCCACTCTCCCCTCAAATAGTACAGCAACTTCTGTGAGTGTATTTTAAAACTTCCCTTTTAGTGGAATGTATGGCCAGCACTTTGTATTTCTGTTCTTATAATAATGCAGTCAAAGCTTTGGCAGTCTGTGCTGTTTGTTTCTGCTTTTATTTCTGAAATGTTAATAGCAATGCATGGTTTGCTTGAGTTGAAGAAACAAGATGTTAGCTCTGATGATTTCAAAGGACGGACTAAGCCATAGAGCATTTACAAGATGTACAGAAAGAACAGGCACATACACTACAGTGTTTACAGTGGAAATGTATGGGGCCTGTCTGTCTTAAATTCGATCAGAAACCTTCTCACTAGATGGAAATTGTTTAGTACATACTATGGCATCTGGTACAACACAAGTGTTCCCATTACAATGAAGCTGCGTAGGTGAGTGCAGTGATTTGCCCCTTCAGAGTAGCTGGCTCTGGTCTGTAGCCATGCTGCATATATAATGTCTCTGGGTATCTCAGAGATGTTAAATCCTGCAGTTATATGTTTCAGAAGGACATCTAGTGTGAGTCTGCAAGGTTCACAGAGAGGCAAATGCCAGCATAGAAGCCAGCAATACAGTGCTGCTTCTGCTGCCCACAGTGCAAAAGGTGTCAGCCATGAGGCACTGAGGTTCTATTTGTTTTACCCCTGCTGTCTCCCTGAGTCATGTAGGCTCTCTGGTAGGAAAGGAAGAAGCCTTTCAAATGAATTCATCCCACTCCTGACTTTCCCCACTGGCTCTGTTCTTGTCTAATACCAGCTTTTGCACAGTTAAATGGAGGGTAAGATGGTTCTAAGCCCAAGGCTTTGAATCTTAGTATGGTCCAGAATAACACTGATAGTAGTAATCTTATTAAAAAAAAAAAATAAAGAAATAGAAAAAGTCTGAACCACTACTTGACAATCTTAGTCCATGACAATGTTGGGCCAGCCTTTAGGAGCGTTGGTGGCAGAGTAAGCAGTATTGTGAATATTTCTGTTGTTGCACAGTTAAGGAATGGTGAAGTACTGAGTTTAAACTCAAATCAGCAGCTCTAAAATGTATTTTTGCTGCCTTAATGTTTCGCAGTCAATTTGTAGACATGAGTAACTCTTGGTTGTTCAGTATCTTCCTTCTAAGTTTTGAAAGTGAGTTTTTAAATGTAAGGTTTTTAACATGCAGAAAAGAGTTGTACTCAGATCTGACATGACCTATATAAATATTGCTTTAAACATTGGCCTGGATGAAAAGGTTTATTTCCTTTTTCATAGGTATTTTCTTGTCTGCTTAGCTGTGAATTTACAGTCACCTCACATCAGTTTTGTGCCTTTAGCCACCATATGATGTGTGCCACCTCACTACATGTTGGAAACAAACTTCTTTATCACAATTCATCCCAGTGAAATTAAACCCAGGAAGATGCTAAGAAACTATGTATTAGACCCAGAAAACTTTGCCTTTTTAAAGGTAATTGACTTAAAAGATTTTTTTTTTGTTTGGAGCTTTAGAAACAGTGCACTATAAAGATCTGGATTTATTATTTTTTTGAGTATTTTATTGTAAGCTGAAACACCTTGGTGCTAAAGAGGAAAAAGGCTGGCTATATAAATCAATGTTTCATTGTATTTATTATGCTATTTACTAGGCCTCCAAGTATACTAAATTTTTATAAATGCATAATCATTTAGCTGTATCCAAACTGGTTCAAAAGATGCTGATGAGAACATTTAAGGTTTTTGTAGGTTCTGATAATAGTGATGACCATAAGTGTACTTGTCCCAGTTTCTATGACTGAACTGAAAGTGCAATTTCTGTATAATTTTAATGACCTGTAAATAGGTTCACATATTCCATATATTCTATTCTCTTTCCTATTCTCTGTTTGGCTTGTTTTGTCATTAGTTATACTTATTCACTGATCATGATTTTGTCCTCTTTGGAAAGAGGGTGAGATGGTGGTTAGCAGGTGTACCCCCAAAAAAACCACAACAGGAAAAGCAAACCCAGTACCCAGGATGCATCAACAAAAGGAGACCAGATGCAAAGTGAAAGGCACATGGTTCCAGATTCTGGCTTCTCCCTACAAAGATTGCTACAAGAACAGAAAACATGCTGTGATTTATTCTTGTGGCAGAAACCTGCAAATGGAACAAGAAGTACAGAAATCTCAATATGTTGTTGCTAATACAATTTACATTTAGAACAGTGTGTCCTCCTTCACCATTATGCTCTGTTTTAATATAGTTAAATTAAACTAGTCTATAGGCAGAGTTTCTTGAACAGCAGTCAGAGCTTTCACTAAATGAACATCTAACACTTAATTTAATGGTAATTATACAGCTTCTTAAAGAAAAACTCCCTTGTATTATATTTGTTCAGAAGTTATCTCCATGTATAATAACATCAAATTATTATGCTGTCTCTCAATGTCATAAATCGTGTCATTTTTACACAGACCAGAAAATGACTTGCACTTAAAGATATGTTTATCTGTATATATAGGGTGGATTTTAAATTGAACAGTTCCAGACATAATTTCCTTAATATTGGTTAATCCATCTTTAATTAAAATGTTAATTGCTAATCCAGATATTACACATACCAAAACCAGCCTACAGTAAACTGTGCCTTATTTCCACAAGGATGAAAAACATGCAATTACATGGCAATCTGCTCTTTCGAATTGCAACGTAGTCATCTTTCATCTGTGATAAACAACTAAAAACATACTGTGGAGTTACTGTACTAATTGTTTATCTTCCCAAAAAGGAGAGAAAGGGGGAGAAAACTTAATTTAGTGCTAGTTTAAATATTCCCACGTATGTCAAAGTAGGACTTGAAAGACTTTTAGGGGAATTTTTTCACAGAACGGGTTATGCAAGTGCTGCTGTGGCTGGAGTTGCCCCTGCCGGTTCCTCGGCTAGAAAACACTGCTGAAATCATGTCTCCTATGTAGTCCAGAACAAAACTCCCTCTCTGTCTGAGCAATGTATTTCACAAGTCAGCCCCAGTCAATCTTGTTTCCCAGCCAGGGGTTACAGAAGGTAAAGTTAGCAAGATGAAGGTTGTGCATGTCATGTAAAAAGTGCGTTAAGGCTGCTAACTTGCTTCAGAGGGTTGCAGTGAGGAAGACTCCCTTTTGCTTTTCATCATTGAGATATGGTCTGTGTGGAGCTCAGTTTATTGTGGGTTTTATTATTATTTTTTTTTGGTAATATTTCATACAGAGGGTTAAGCAAGTAGAGTTATGGCATTTCACACTTTGGTAGTAAAACTTACGATTCGCTATGCAAACTGTGTGACTGTGGCCAGTAAGTATTTGGGAGGGGTTGAATTAAATGGTCTTGTTAAAGAAGATACTGACAATCCTAGTGGCTGAAAATTGGTTATTCATGTAAAATATTAGGAAATAATGGCTGAATGTAGTGCCATACGGTGCTTTGTACATCTGAAATCAGTTCATTCAGATCTTTTGGCTTGTACATATTTTTTCATCTGTCATTAATGGCACTGTTAGGGACAAAACAATTTAAGCACCACAACTATTTCAGAGCAGACATGTTCAAACCACAAACTCCACAAATCACACAAGTTGTTTTCAGTCTAAGCTGAATATTAACTGAGGAAAATAGAGACTTGCCTATACAGTGCCATCTGTTGATTTTTATTTAATTAGAAAATCATTTTGCTAATCTCTCACTCACAAAGTGGTCTTACTTATGCAAAATGGTAGATGGACTTTTAAAAATGTACTCATTTTTTTCTTAAAATATAAAAGGAAAAAGATTCCTCCCAAATACATGTAAAATATTAACTATCACTAAATAGTATTTAACAAAAATCATGCCTCTTGATTCTAGAAGGCTTAACAATCTATTCCTATTTGGGGTTTGTCTGAATACCATTGGGAAGACTTGAGCTTTTGGGATTTGGATGTGCTTTTTTCATGTTTTTTTTTTTTTCCTAACCTGTTCGTTTTTTCATCAAAGGAGGTCACCTCTTCACCTTTCTTCTAATCTTTCCTCCCTTTCATTCCCCTTATTCCAGTGTACTTTCTAACTTGTGAAAGTCACTTAATCTCTGTTTGAAACTGTACCTGATTTGCTCCAGCAGTACAGCTTCTCTTAGTGAGTTCATCCAAAGGGATAAAGAGGAAGATGCCTTTGACATTTCTGCTGTACCAGGAGGATGCAGGCTCTCCTTGGCCAACAGCTACAAAAGAGGTTATTTTAGGAATACTATGGATTTGTATGTATCTCTTTGGCTTGGTTTACAGTCGTTCTGTCTTTGAGACATGTTTGAATATCTGCTATTGATGCATGAATAATACTGTTATTTATAACCTGTTTTTGGGCAAGAAAACTGGCCCTTGCCACCAGGAGAGGCTGTCTGCCTGCCTGGATGGAAATTGAGTTTGTTTGAGTTCCTTACAAGGCCAGAATAAATCTAAAAAAAGTCCAAGCTCCACCATTTTTTCAAGGTGAGGTGGTGTTTTTGAGCTGTTGCTTGGCCAGGCAGAGCCCTCTCCAGAGTAGTTTGTGCCAGCTGATGGGTCCAGGCAAGCCCAAAGCCAGGCTCCTGGGGGAGCTCTGGTCTTTCCCTTTGCTGAGTCCTTAGACCACCTGTAGTAATAAATGGGAAGTTTATATTATCTGGTGAAAAGCTGCCATCCTGCCACCTGGTATCCTTATTTCTGCAAGCAGCTTGAAAACTGATCTTCTTCCCTGTGGTCTCCTACTGTCTGGTCTACTTAACACACACACAGGTAGCTGGAGCTCTAGAGCAAGTTCAGTTGTGCCTCAGTTGGGCTATTTCCTTTTGTTCTTAGCTAGACAGAGTGGATTAAGAGTTGTTTCATTTTCTTCTTGAGTTGTAGGCTAGGACAAACAAAAACTAAAGATAAATCTGCTATTACAGCTCTTGGCTATGGGAGCATGGGATGAGCACTAAGGTTCAGGACTGGTGAGTAATAGGCATGTAAAACTGATCTTCACAAGATATTATTCATCAAATAATGACTTTGGGAATCTTAGAAATGAGAGGGTTGTATAACAATTACATTTTCAAGAGTATTTTGCCTAATTTGCTCTTGCAAGCTGATTTTTCTTGAACCTCCAAAAATTGAGTTCCTTCTTACATAGAGGGTCAGTTACCAAAAAACTATGAAATGCACGTTGGTGGATGTGTGTTGAGTCAGGGGTTATCTGGTGTAGGGATAAAGGATGCATTCAGGAAGAGAACATGCAGATAAATCAAAGGTTCTCTTCAAAAGAGATCAGGACAACCACTCCATGAATGTGAGGAACTGCCAGGCTTCAAATGCCTCCTATTAGCTGGTGGTGAAGTGGGAATGGGGATGCAAAAGTGAGGTGACTGGAGAACAGTTTAAGTGCTTAAAAAGAAAATGTTGGCATGATAAAAAGGAAGGATGAGAGGTCTGATTCAGGTGCTTTTAGTGGGTAAAGTAGTCAGAAGAGTCCTTAAGTTTTTGAAGCAATAAATGATTAATATAGTAAGATAGGTAGTTTTGGTGAAGAAAAGGGCAAATGAAAAGTGGAAGATAACTCTAATTTCTTAATTTTTTTCTTTCCTTGTTCTACATGAGCAGATTCACTCTGGGCCTGTAAAGCTCTTGCATTTATCTTGGAATAACCATCCCCAGAGCTTCAACCTTTCTACTAAACTACCTTTAAAAAAAGCTCTAAGTGAAAGTTTAACAACCCCTCTCTTCCAATAAAGATTGTTCAATAAAATTCTAACTATGTATTTCTTGGCCCAAATCCAGGTATCTGATTCTGCATAGATGCAGGGCAAAACCTGGTGAAAAACTAGGAGGAAGGAGGACACCCATAGGATTTACTCTATTTGTGCTTTATTTGCTTATTTTATCTCTGCCTACTGGATTTTCATTTAATATTCTATGCTTGTCGTCATCAATTGAGAATTTCCATGCAAAGTAATCACAACCTTTACTTTGTTCAGGCAACACCTTAAGACCTAAAACTGTGAGTTCAATTGTAGAAAATCATATGTGGGGGGGAAAAGTCTCCCTTTAAAAATACGTTTAATAACTGTGTTCATATTTTTGCAGTGGTATAGCAATAACTTCTAAATGCCTTCCCACTGCGGTGATTTCTAGTTCACTTTCAAAAACCCAGCTTATTGAAAATGTCACTATTAATAGCCTTTTGGTGGTACAATAAAAGATAATTCAATAGGATAGCCAAGTTAAGCAGGGTACCTTGTTTACATTGGGTTTCTGCCCAGCTTATTCAGCTGCTTATGCTGAAGTTCTGCAAATAATACAGGAATTAATCAAGGTGTAACCATGGGGACAATGGAAGTGTAGTCACCATAATGTGACCTTTGAAGACAAATTACATAATTCATCTGCAATTTGGTATGATCATAGGTAATAAGCTGCCAATTTCTTGACTGCCTTGGTGTTACTGTATTGCTGTTGTGGCTGATGCTTCCCAGAAGAGTTGAGGAAAATGTAAAGATAGTGTTTATTAAATTAGAGGCTTCACTTTTTTTTTAACGGTCTGTCCATGAATTGTATATATGAATATTTGGAACCTAATTTCACAGCAGCATAAGCATGTTTCTGGGTGAAAAATACATGTTAAGTTGTGCATGTCTTATGAGAAAAAGGTGCAGGGAAAACCATCTAGTTAGTTTTAGTGAGAATTAAGACATTTAATTGAATTTTTCCTATTTCTTTTTTAGCTTGCAAGATAATTACCTCATTAGGGGTGGTAGATTCTGATTTTATTACATCAATGTTTATCAGAACTACATGCAGTTCCCAGAAAGATGCAACTAGTCACAAAATCCCTTTGGATGCTCAGAAATGGCTATTAAGAAAGGAATAGTTCAGATATATAGAGATGGGATATTTAGTGAAACAGCCTTTGAGGGCGGGGGGCAAGGATGATTATGTTGTTATGCTAAATTAATAGCACAATTTCAGTTAACTTGGCCCTACATTTAGAGCTCATCAAGTCACCCATGGGAATATATGAATTAGTTTGTTTTAATTGCATTATTTAATTTGGTTGTTTAAATTGCCTTTCTATTTTTATATGCAATCATTTTTTAGATGCAAACCCTTTCTGATTTGGATTTGCTTGTGTGCTTGTTGTGTATACCCACTCCTTTGGTTCTCCTCCAAAGATTTTTATTCTTTTTTTTTTCCCCCTCTCTGAAAAATAGTGAGAATTAATGTGTTGGCAAAATCCAGCCATGACTTCAGAGAGTTCTGAATAATGAATGCAGCATCTTTCTCTTTCACTGCAACAGCAGTAAAATATTAGCTAGCTTTTTATTAGAAATGCTGCATTTGTAATTATGCCCCAGAAAAGAACAATTCAAGTGCAGGAAATTCCTAGACCCTGATCCACCAACATATTCTGTGTGAGTGAGCAGATGAGGCCCGATTTGCTGTAAACAGAGTTTTTCACTGGTTCAAACAACTCTATGTACATGTTGCTAGATCCAGATTTTAATGCTACTGGAGAAGAAACAAAGTTAGCTTTCCACCAGGGCTAGTTAAAAGGTAAACATGGGAGGGGATGAAGGGGGGGAAGGTTTTTTGACTGTTTCTTTAGTCTTAACAGCATGAGGTTGTGCAATTCTTGATGCCATTCTGTGTCATTCTATAAAACAAATTTATCATATGTAGCTAATGGTTGTTTAAGCCTGGTTCTGGCAAAACCAGGCAAGAGTTTGGTTTGTGCAGCCTAAGGGCATCCTTCTAAACCATCCTCTTTCAAGTCAATGGCAGCTTTGTCATTGACTTAAAGATAAAAGGGTTCTGTAAAGTGAATTGACTTAAATCAAAGCTGTTTAGTTCTTTATTTAAACCAAGTAGCAGAAAACTTTGATTTAAATAATTGATTTTAATCTTACTGTGAATTTATAGTGTTAGCTGTTTTCTTAAAGACAAATTACTTGACTGGAGTATCAGATTAAACGTACTGATTTATGACTGAAGAGAAATTCAGCAGATACATTTTTGCCACAACAATGAAACACTTCTCTCTTCTGAGCTACGTGTTTCTGTTCCTGACCAGGTCTGTATTCCACCTTAACTCTTCATAAATTCTTAGCTCCTGTTTGAAATGTGAATGAGTGAGATTTAATTCAGTGTCTATTAATTCTCAAGACATGTATGAATTTTTACATGCCTTTATTTTAAATCTGGATATGACTTAGCTTTTGTTGCATGTATTTCATTCACCATTTGAAGTGGATTTTTGTGGACACTAGAGGGAGCACATATTGTTCCAGGGACATAGAAATTTTAGTCCTGTCAAACCAGGATGATCTAATCAAGAATAGATATATTTTTATATATATTTATATATATAAATAATAGTATTAATCATGTTTGTATATCTCAGGTCTCTTGTCAAGGGGAAAACATGCAAAAGAGAAAGGATAGTTTTGTGAAAAAATATAAAAATATTTTCTATATAAATATTTTCTATAAAAATTATTTATTTATTAATACTTAATACTTTTACTTTAATAATCAAATAGTTAAAGTATTTTCTAGGATGCAGGAGTGACACTTTGCACTCTCCAGTATAGTTTAAAACACAAATCAGGCAGAAAGTAGCAAGGCAGTATAGGCACATTTGGGGTATATACTGTTTTTTCACTCAGTACTGTTGCATGGTTAAATATGAACGGGTTCTGTTAGCTTTTCTTTCTGAGCTGTTTCCCACAGGCCTTAGAGTTTTCCTTGTCCCATCACAGGAAACCCCACAAAACCCCCAGCATCCAGGCAATACAGATAAGAATTGGAAGATTTTTTTTTTCCATGAAATTTCTTAAATAAGTAAATAAAAAGAGAAATTAAGAAAATAGTGTAAGGCTTTTAGCACTTCATCCTTCTTTCTGTATTAAATAAATCTATTGTCTGACTGAACTGAGATTGCTGTTATCCAAAATGTCTTTTGGACAGGGATGCGAAGTTGTTGAAACAGTATTAAATTGTACAAGATGAACGAGGTTGGAGTGTTTGGTGATGAAGAAATATAAATAGTTCGTGTTTTCTGATGTATATTAAGGGTTGGAGTACTAGGAGTAATCTGTCTGTTTCTTCTCTTTAGCTTTTCACACCAGATTAAACTTTGAGTTAAATTCCAGGGGAAATGTATTGATTATAATAAGAATATTTCATCTCAGATGTAATTTTATTGGCTTGTGTTAAAATGCATTGATTTTTTTTTTGGCTGAAATATTTGGGCTTCAGGGTAGATGCATTTGCTCTGGTGAGGAGTGCACCGAAGGCAGTAGAGATTTTGTGTTTCAGCAAATAAATTTCCATTTAAAAGCAAATATAGCCTTTGAAAAGACCAAATGGATATTAATTGGTCAAGCATCATATTTTCAAATATGCCATTCTTTCTAACATGTAAAACATTAAAGCTCTTGGGATTATACTTTCTAATCTTATCTGGTAATCATGTGTTTAATGTATGTAATTGTATGTCTTGTGTAATGTGGTGTTTGCCTTACTAAATATGTGTTTAAATTGGTGATTTCTGACTTTCTGTCTTAATTCAGAGATAAGGTTGACTGAGTACTGCCTGTTTAATTTCTCTTACATCTGCATTGTAATTGAAGTGAGATGTACTGGTACAGAGTACCAGAGATGTACAGAGTGAGGTGTACTGGTGCCAGTACTGGGNGAACGCAACATCTTTTAACTTATCAACAAACAAGAGCTCTTAAGTTTCTAGTCTGCAGCAGTGCTGTCAGCGTCATCCATGATAGCAGGTAATCAGTTGCACCTGTTGATTTGACAAGGATTTCCATCACTTTTGCCAAGAATGCTATACAAACCCCTCCAAAACCTCTGCTAGTCTGAAGTTACTGTTTTCTGTGTCTTCTTTTCTGCATTTAAAATGGGAATACTTTCCTGTCTTCCATTGCGAAGAATAAGTAGTAATGCTTAAAAAGCATTATAAAAGTCTAGAGCCTTCTAGCACTGTCACAGTCCAAAACTTTTGTCAATTAGTACACAGAGTGAGGTGTACTGGTGCCAGTACTGGGAAGCAATACCCCTTGCATAAGAAACTACCACCTCTGAACCAGAATCAACACCCAGTGTTGAAGTTTAAGCCAAAGACTGTTTTACTCTTCCTGGATGTACTGTTATGCAAACTCTTTACTGTGATCTGTAGCAAATACGTATGTTAAACACATATATAGACCCACATTTTTTCTTCCCATGTCAAAAGCCATGGAAAAGGCTTTGACAAAGGAAATCTGCAGTTAATATGGGGAGTGCTTCTCCCCGTTTTATTTTCTCTTTGTAATTCTCCAGAAGTCATCTCCCATTGGGAACAGTTAAGTCTTGCTACCTTCTCAGTGACTAGCTCAGATTTTTGACAGGTCTCCACTAGAGATGAAATATCTTTGGAAATTATAGATGTGATAATTTCAGATGAGCTTTGGCTGAGTTTGTTGTCCGTGTCAGCAGATGGAGCTCCAATAGACCTCAGCTCTGTTGCCAACACTGAAATTGCCTCACTGGCTGGGCAGTGCAGTTGTTGCTCAATGCCTGGCGGTCTGGTCCTGGTTCATAAATAAAATGCTTTATTTGTGTGCTTTTGTGATGTTTTTTCCACAATGGACATGACCAGCTATAACACAGATGGAGCAAGCAGGCTATGGTGGAAATGGCTTCTGAGGCCGTTACTTCTGTAAAAGAAATATACCTGTGATGTGGCTGCAGACTGCTGCAGTCTGTGCTGTTTGGCCATGTTGGGGAAAGCAGAGAAGCCCTTCTCTTGCTCCCTTCCACCTGCCAAATACCCTTCCCCCTGATAAATCTGTATCCAGACTATGAGGAGAATGAGATGAGATTCAAAGATGGCAAAAAATGTCATTATTAAGACCAAGTATGTGTCTAATACTAAGAATGAATACCTGTGAATAAGATGTGCAACACATCTGTTAGGGAAACTTTGTTTTTCTGGTGTACCTTTTTTTTCCACGCTTGGCTACTATCCCTAAATCTCATGCAAATAGTTGGTTAATATTCAAATTCTTTCATGGCTGCCTTTAAGTCACATAAATGTAAGAATATTTGTTATAAGTACTGAAAGTCTGGTTACATACAGAAGCCTTATCAACTCTAATGGTTGTTAATCAAAGGCAAATAGACTTGTATGTGTTTTAAATCCAACTGCTGTAGCTATCAACAAATTAATGACATACAAAACCAAAAGCAATTCTGCTACATTTAATATTCTGCAACTGCAAGCCAATGTGTTATATACATTAATCAATTTGTCGTAAATGAACCCCTATTTTGTATACAAGCAAGTAAAATAGACATTCCACAACATACTTTATGAATAAACCAATATGTAACAAATGGAAATAGATTTAATATCTCAGTTTTAAATAAAATATGCTTACATCAATCTGCTTGTTATACAAATTTATATAGCCTATATGAATCAATATGTGATATATATAGCCTACTTTTAACTGTGACATGTTTGGTACTTCATAATTACCTCAATTTAATGAAAGGTTCCCAGTTTTAAGACAGTCCTAGAAGCAACTCAGTTTTTAATTAAAAGTTTTACCTTGGTTTTAAAAAGGTCACTTTAGCCAAGGGGAGATAATGTCCTTTTATAGTAGCAGATCTTGCTTCTCTTCCTAATTGATGTTATTTGCTGGCTGCTGAAGAATAATTCATGCGGCTCTTAAGGGAGGTGAAGAAAAGGATTTCAGTAGTGTTGTTATAATTTTTTTTTAATAATGCTTTTCAGTATCAGAAGGTTCTTTCTTTTTCCTTGTCCTAGTATATAAACAGTGTTTAAAAAAGAAATGCATAACAATGTTCTTAATTGGTAGAAAAATGTGATGTTTTACTAAGGAAGTAAAAGTGACTGCCAGGCTGTGTTTACTGATGAGACAGCAGTGTGTGCTGTGGCCCACTAGAAAATTTTATGTGAAAGCATGTTCCTGTGCTTTAATTTCCAACCTTGTCCTGACATTTCTTATCTCATTTAATTTTGGTTGGAGAAAGTAGTCTGTCTGTGGTGTTCACTGCAGAGTATTTACTCCAGCACTTTGTATGTATGGTTACAGAAAAGGACTGCTAGGTACGTGTAAAAAAACCTGCAGATTATTAAACCTAAAAGAAAATGAAACTGAAAACTCCCAATCAGCTAAAAAGAGCAAGACAATGTATGAGTTCAAAGAGAATATGTAAAGCAAGAGCTGGACATCTTTCAAAAACCAAAATAGCCAGTCTTTAAATCCAACAAAACTTTCCTGAAAAATGTAGTTTCTGATGCAAAATACTTTCTCTAGAAAATAAAAGCAAAAGGTATATGTGAGGGGAGGTGAATCAAACCATGGGAAAATAACAGATTGACAAAGTCAATCAAGGAAACAGTAAATGAAACGAGAAAAATAAGGGGAGTATTTTGACATTTTGATCTTAAGCAAGTCTTTCCTCGTCATCTTGCTGTCTGTAAGACTGGTTCTGCAATTGCGATACGGTGGCTCCTTAACACCAGGGAGACCTAGGGTTGGAGTAACAAGAAGGCAAAAGCTGATCCTGCTGATCTCCGCTAGTCAGATCACAGCTGACAAGGACAAAAAGGAGAACTTTTTGAGATGTTATTTTTCCTTTGCCATGTGCATGGTAATGTAATGCTCAGCCCAAAAGACACTGAGAATATTTCAGTATAATTCAAGAAACTCATGCATATAAGCATGATTTATTGACTCCATCATTGCTTTGTTACAAAACCCTCTTGTGTTTAAGCCACTTTTTTTGTCCTAAAATAATAAAAAGAAAATTCTTTTCGTATTTATCAAATAAATTGGGTGACTACATAGCTATTACTTTCCTAAAACTGAAATCAAAAGGATTGAGCACTACAGTGACAGATGTATATATAATTCTGTTAAATTTTCCAAAGATGAATTTGCCAAGAGACTTCAGACACCTTTTGTTAAGGCACTTACAATTTGTGAGACAGATTTACAAATACTCACTGTTGGCTTGCTGCAAGAAAGATCCTGCTGAGCACCAAGAATTATTGAAAATCAATAAATTCTTAGTATGCAGAAGGTCAGATATGTTTCTAAAATACAGAGATGCACAATTGAAGTATTACAGTGCAGATGTGCCTTGTTTAAAAGATCTCTTTACGATGGATTGTTATCCCCTCAAACTAGTTAGTTAATTTAAGTCCTAAGGAAACGCATATCCATATGCATGTTACTCTGGAAAGTTATGTTGCTTTAGGCATAATAATGCATATTTTTAATGTTGTTTGTCCTTCTGTCTTCATGTCAAATGCCTTTTAGAACCATTGTTATCTTTTATGCTCATCACAAACTTAGCCCTGTTGCTATTCTGTAGTACACCTCATGGAATTTAACATTTCAACCCTTTTTTCTTTCTTTTTTCTCTTCTCCTAGACAGTATAGTGCTCTGTTTTACAACCCCAAGCCAGCCCAAGTATTAACTTAGATTACTTGATTTACTAGATTTGATCTGGAGCCCTGGATCTTCAGAAATCTACTCTAAAGCTTAGCATATAAATTCATGCTTAGGTACCTGAATAAGTAATTTGGTCATCAAAATCGAAAAGTTCCCTGTATTTCCCACAAGGTCAGACAAGAGCTGCTTGTTATTCAGGGTGGTTGAATTTTGCAGGCTAGGGATGTTTCTAGTTTTTTAAAATCTGAATCCAGAATCTCACTTCTGCCAGGCCAATAGAGCTAGGCAGTCTGCTTGTCTCTCTTCATGGAACTGACTTGTCACTATGTATTAGAAGTCCTGCAGAGTGTGTTTTCACTCTACGTTGGCAGTGTTAATAGTCATTCCACCACTGCATATCAACAATCCTTAAATTATCCTAAGTTCTGAATAATCAGTGTAATAATCATTAAAAAGCTCATTTAACAAAAAATGTTAGTTGAGCTGAATGCTTTACCACTCTCCTTCAAAGGTAGCAGCATAGCAGCAGAGTGAAGAGGGTTCATCCCAAAGCTGCTGTTGCCACAGTGTGGTTAGTAACCTTTAGTTAGTATATATATATAGGCAATGAACATGAATTAATCCTCCTATATGTCATGTGCATGTTTACATGTAAGTCATTTCAGTAGTTTTAATGTTGCCCCTGAGCAGGTAGAGGCTGTATAGAGAAGAATAGTGTTTCTACTCAGTGAGCGGGAGAAAACTTCCTCTGTTCCTGGCAGTGCACAGCAAAATGACATTAGGAGATGCTCATGAATTGCAGCAAGGGAAACTCCAACTAGACAGCACAAAATTTCACTATGACAGGATGTTTAGTGGTGGTACAGGTGCCCAGAGGGGCTGTGATATCTCTATCCTTAGAAATACTTAACAGTGTACTTGACAGCTCCAGTGCAGGCTGATGTTGCTTTGAATTTAAGTCTGCTTGGAGCGAGGGAGTTGGACAAGGACCTTCAGAGATCTGTACCAACTTAGAGTAGTATGACTTTGAAAAGAGGAGTATCCAAACAGTATTACAGCCTTAATAGATTTTGAACCACCTTCCCAGTTAAATACTTAAAAAATGAAAGGTACATCTGTAAGCCATTGAAAAACAGAGGCTGTGAAAGAAGCCTTTAAACTTACCTGAAAACTGCACCAAAATAGACTCCTTGAAGACACAGTGCCGTAGCTGAGCCCAGATATACCTGTAATTCTAGTTAGCTTAAATCAAGATTTCTTTCAAAAATTTTTTTGAAAGCTATGGTATAGAGCAAACCATTATTGTGAGATAGCACAAAATATCAAAAGTTCAAGAAGGAGCCACTATGCAAATTTGTAAAGGAATTTTTCAGAATATAAAAGGCTTTTCTTTAGAAAAACTGTATTGCCTCTGAGTGTTTCTAATCAGTGCAGTAACCACTACAACGATGTAGGTGGGGTAGCTGTTAATATAGTGCTGACATTGTAATGTCATGTCAACCTGAGAAGCAGTTTTTCACTGAAAACCAACTTTTGAGTTGCAAAAACAGTTAAGATACATATGATAAGCAGCTTGATAAAGCAAAGCAAGAAAGGTTTTCCTTTGTATGGTGACATTGATAATACTTGGAACTTTTACAAAGAGTTCTTGGACTTGCTAACAAAACAACTGAAAGACTGGCAGGAAAGATTCAGATTCAGGCATTTAGCTTCAGCCTGGGCTAGTCAAAAGTGGTGTGGTGTTGATCCTCAGGGAAGGGCAGCCTTTAACTTGTCAAGCAGAGTGAACTGGAAGAGGTGATATACTGGTTATGTATTAAAGGTTGTAGAGTAATGTTGATCTCGTTGCACTTGAACAACTAATAGTTGAGTCAATGCATTGGGAGTGTTATTTGTACAAGGCACCTAGAGCTCTTCAACAGTAAGGGAACTCAATAATTAACAGGATTTGCACTCAGTGAACTTCTGAGTGGAAGACAGGTCAGAGGCCCTTTGACTAGTCCCAACTTGTGTTGGAAAACCATCCATCAGTGTGAAGTCCAAACAGTCACTGGAAGTATTCAGAAACGGCAACAATTTCAAAGTTAGTGTTGACTCCTGAAAGGAGCGCAGAGCCAGTTTCAGAGACTTGCCTTGCACTGGTGGTCATTATTTTCTGTGTTTGTCTTGCTCTGTCAGGTGCAATCATTTTGGGGAGAAAACTTTTGAAGTGGTAGTATGTGTTCATAGAGATAGCTAAGACAAAAACCAACCTCATCTCATACTGTAGAGCATACGGGTAAACAAAACAAGTGAAATATCATTTTGGACCTGTATTCTCCTGTGAGCAGGTTTTATTTTCTTTTTGGCTGTAAATGCAATATGGAAGTTCAGAAGAAAGCCACTTTTCATTAACTTTGTATGTTCATCAGAAAGTTTATAGAAGTTTGGGTTCTAAGTTCTTGATAGTGCTTTGGGTCAATTCCTGGTTTTAGGTAAATTGGTTCAGTCTTCCCAAGCTATGCTAATATGAATTCTTACATGTGTAAGAAAGCTTTGTGAAGCATAGAGTGTCTATGGAGTTTTCTATAAATGTAGCAAGGAAAATGAGACAAGAGTGGTACACCAAGGGGAAAAAATCCTGGCTAAGTAGACAATTTCCAATAGAAATAAGGTAAGAGAAGTAAATACTACAAATTAATTGCTAAAGTAGTGCAGTCTCCTTTTTGAAGGTGTACAGAAGTGGGAAAGACAAGAGTGACTCAGCTGAGGTTTTGTAAATCACAAACATTGGGCATTCAGTTTCTTTTCAGATTCTGATATATGTAGTAGTCCCAAGCAAACCACTGTTCCTCCAATATTCATGAATGAAACCCCTTTTTTTGTACTTGAGTCTGCTTCAAAGGAAGTGTTCCCAGTACTGAGGCCAGCCTTTGGAAGTTGAACACTTTGGATGAGCAGGTGAGTTTTGAGAGATGGTAAAGGAATAGAAAAATGAATTAATGTCAACCCCCAACATAACAAGTGGTTTCCATAGGAACACAGATGTGTAGCTCTTGTGCATAACATATTTAGCAATTTGGTTACATGTTTGTTCCAACCTTACAATTGAAAAAGACCATTTGAGAATTCTAGCATTTGAAGATCCCAGCTGTGCTAATCGCTCCTAAAATATCCCTAAACTCCTGTGTTAAAGTTCATAGCTGTAAAAGGCTCATGAAGAATCTGAAGCATGAATCATTAAATGCCTGAGTTCTGCCTTACCCTCCACAAAGTACTTGTCTGACTGACAGAACAAAGCAAATGCGGATGGAATTGTGCTTTGATGTATGTCCTGGTGAGCTTGAAAGCCAAAGCAGAACGTAACCTTTGTGCAACAACCTTTATCCAGTGGTTTCATACATTGCCATTAGGGTAAATGTACCCTAACACTCATTTTTTGGTAGCCCACCCTAAAACTTGTTTTATTGTAGCCCACCTGCAATTACAAAAAGCCCTTCTTGGAGTCTTCTTAACAAACTATGCATTAAAATAAAAGCCTCTCCAAGCAAAAGCTACATTTGTAGAGGTGTTTAAGTCTTTAGAGACCTTTTGAAATACAATTGATTACAGAACTTGTTGATTAGCGTGAAATATTCCAGTGTCTGGTAACTATTTAGGCTGAGCTTGTGAAACGAGTGAAGTTTACAGTTCCCTCAGCCACTCCTCACATGACTTATGCTCTAGACTCTTAACCAGCTTCACTGCCTTTCTTTGGAAATGCTCTAGCATCTCAGTGTCTTTTTTGTAGTGAGGGGCCCAAAAAGTGAACCCAGTAATGAACATGCTGCCTAATCAGTGCCAGTTACAGAGGGATGGTTGCTTTGCTAGTCCTGCTGGCCACACTAGCACTGAAATAAGCCAGGATCCTGTGGGCCTTCTTGGCCGCCTGGGCACACTGCTGGCTCATCATCAGCCACTGTTGACCAGCACTTCCAGGTCCTTTTCTACTGGGCAGCTTT
The DNA here is from genome assembly GCA_013396975.1 of Bucco capensis. Taxonomy (NCBI): domain Eukaryota; kingdom Metazoa; phylum Chordata; class Aves; order Piciformes; family Bucconidae; genus Bucco; species Bucco capensis. The sequence continues at coordinate 406,925 of VWZO01007383.1, forward strand.
CCAGGCACTTTTCCCCAAGCCTGGAGCATTGCACAGGGTTGTTGTGACCTAGGTGCAGGACCCAGCACTTGGCCTTCTTGAACCTCATCCCATTGACCTTGGCCCATCGATCCAGCCTAACTAAATCAGTCTGTAGAGCCTTCTGATCCTCAAGGGATACAAGTGATATCTAAATTGGACCATAAATTGTCTCTAGTTAAATATTGCTTTAAATGAGCAATGTGCACTGCTAAGCATTATTATACCCATTTTACAGTTGAAGAAATGAAGTTAGCCATTTCTTAGTGATACAGCTGTGAGTATTTAGTTGCATTTCTGGGCTCTCATGAGTATCATAACTAAGACCAAAATCTGGTGTGTTTCAACTGTTTTAGTCATTGAAAATAGACTGATAATGAAGATAAATTTGTGCATATGTTGTACTTGTTCTGAATGTACAATTGCTACTCATTTCTGCAAGAATCAAAGGGGAGCTCTGAACTCTGGCTACTGAATGCTCCAGGATAATTAGCAAGCCTGACAAATAAATCCCAGAAAGGGAAATAGTAATACTGCTGATCTCTTTGTTGTAGCAAAGTCAGGTGCTCTAACAGAGATCTCTACATTTAGATCCTCTGTTTCAGCTGGCACATGATTTTTCTGGAGACAAGGCTAAACATTTCAATGTAGTGGTAGTTTTCAAGGATTTTTCTTCTGCTTTTGTTACTGAAAAACAGTTTTTGTTGCAGTTCGCTAGATGTAAGTTACCTTTCAAAACACTGGGAGTACATGGTCTGGCTGGGTGCTCGTAAGTATTTCTTTCCATTCCCAGACATTTTCTTAAGTCTTGCCATTCTATTGGTTTTAGCTATTTCTTCAGTTAATCAGAGATATCTGAATGGAGCATCAAGGACACTTAGCCTTCTGATGAGTCTGTGACTGCTCTTGGAGCACTTGAGTTGTAAAAGAAAGAAATGGATTTCACCAGCTTTAACTTTCATAAGAAGACTCATTAAAATGCTTTATTTTGGCTCATCAAATCACCTTGCAGTGCAAAACTAGGATATATATTACTGGTACAAAATGAGACTGATGTCAGCAGTTTATTTTTTATCACTAGTATGCAGTATTTTTCCAGATCCAAATTTTCTTTTAGACATTCCTAAAATGCTTTAAATGGCTTGGCATTGCCAAAATATCTACATGGGGTATACATTTTTTTGGATGGAGTGAACACAGGGTCTCATATACATTCAAGTGACTATTTTCTCATAAGCTTCATTGTCCACATAACGTGATAGTAGAATTCATTGCACCAGATGGTTGTTATTAAAATAGTCAAGGAGTATTTGCATAGAGCTTTTAGGCACAGGTACACTTCAGTGTTGTAATTGGGTAGTTGAGAGTTTCTTCTTTATGTGCCTACCACCAGCACTGGGGCATTTGGAGGACCTCATAGGCAAATGTAAACGTTCTCAGTTTGTGGAGAGCTGAGTCCCTTGGTGAGATGTGTTTGTGAGATCGTGCAGGGAGCCGAGGAAATCTGTTTCTAATATGCTGTGCCCTGCAGAGAGAGTGTTCTTGTAGACTCTGGCTGCCCATCTCAGAGAAAATGCTGAACTTTTAAGTACTCACCAGTGTGTGTCTCATCCAGCACAAGGGAAATAATTGGAAAGAATTTCTAAAATACAGCCTTGCCATCAGTAATTCAGGAGGGGATGGGAGAAAATGGGATCCCATGTCGTGTCATGGCACCGATACTCAGTATTGTGATAAAACAACAACAAAAAGGATTTATGTGATGTATCATAACTAGAAAGATGATCAGGAGCTGCCACAGCTGCAGCCCTGTATAATGAACAAGGATTATATTTATTTATTTTCTTATTGTAATGCCAATCCTTTAAAAACTTTTCTGAAGAGAGGCTCAGTGTTCTGAAGGTTTAACAACTTTTCTGTAGTCAGTTTAGTATGAACGTGGGATGTTTATTTCACATTACTGAATGTTTATTTTACCTTCAAATCAGGCACAACATATATACATCTGTCTATTAACATCTGATTTACCAAATGGAATGTAAAAATGTGATGATTATTTTTCATAGTGAGGGACACACTTGGTTACAAAAATCTGTCAGTACTTTGTGACCAACATAAAATGTTTTTGCCTTAGGGTAGCTGCACTGCATGGGGCTGATGTAAATGAAAGCTCTCATCTGTTATTTCCAGGCACTGAGTAAAGATACAAGCTCTAAGTTCCAACCTGGAAAGCAGAAGCTGGTAGCTAGAGGGTGCAGGGTTTATCCTGTGCAGTTTTGTGGGGTGGGGTGTTAGTGCTGGGGTAGTGTGAATCTTGTATGTTCTTACACTTCAGACGTGATAGCCAAGACTTTCTACAGAGTGAATTCTGCTTCTTCCTTCAGTTCCCCATGTGTAAATTAGGGGTAGCTCAAGGAAGCTGTAGGGTTTTTCTGATGCAAAATGAGTACTTCTTTTCCTGAAATCTTCAGAGTTCACAACTTCAGTAAAAGTTTTCATGTAGAAATATTCTCTGCTCTTCAGATTCCTGAAATAGAAATGATCACAGCTTGGTGCCCTTAGACCAGCTCTGCTGACCGTGCTCAGAGTAGTTATGTTAATCACCATGGGAAGGATGCATTTCATGAGAGAACAGAAAACATTTTTTCTTACCATTTTTAGAAAGCCTTTCAAGAAAGACTTCTGCCTTTCAAGTGCCTGTGCTGTGTAATCTTGGGTATTGTTCAGTATCAGATGGATCCAGGAAGGCAAGAGTAGCTGCGCCCTCTGAACATCTGGGAGGCTTCTGTATCTGAAATATGCACATCTCCACCCTGCCAGCCAGAGGCTGTGCTGTAGAAACATGATTTCTAATGCAAAGTAAAGTGAATTCAGGAAAAAAAAAAAGTAAGTTACACAGCTTTCTGCTTTTGTCTTTTCATCATGTTACTGGCCTAAATAAGACAGCTATGATTAAGCATATGCAGATGAATGGTGGGATTTTATTCTATGGCTGTGTGCTTCATCTACAGCATCTATGGCCCAAGCAAAAAATACTTGACAGCAAAAACATTCAAATGTGTTAATGCTGTGGCCCACCTATTGAGTTTAGAGACCAGCTTGGCTAAACCTCATTACCAAACAAGCAGTGGCTTAAGGCAAAGCAAATTAGATGGGAAAAGGCAATTTCTAAATTAATATTTTTCACACTCTTATGCATTTGGAGTTTGGTATACTGTTCAAAATGTTCTTTCCAAGGAAGCTGAACCTCCTGTTGTCCATGTGACACTAGGTAGAGAGAGCAGTCATGGCTGGTTTGGATGACATAACGCAACTTTGGATTTGTTAGGGCTGCAGAGGCCAACTTGCTTCTTCCTCAGAGCTGTGTTTACTGTCAAGCTTTGTGTGAATAATGTTTACAAGTATTGACATTTAGAGCGTTAGGGCTGTGATGCACAGAAGGCAGCATTCTACAATCTTGAAAAGATTCATCTTATTATTTAATCATAGTCTCAATGTTACTTACCCAGATGTTTTTGTGTTTTCCCCCTCTTTGCATGCAAGTATGATAAAAGAGAACTTTTTCACAAGGTATGTGAATTTGTATGAAATTCTGGAAGAGGAGACAAAGGGGATTGTTTTGTGGCTTCATCAGAGTGTTTAAAGAACATAAATTTGGCTTTCAGGATATTAGCAATCAAATGGCTGTCTTCCAAGTTGAGGTTTGAAGATTAAATCAGAAGACTAAGATTTCACAGATGTTTTTTCTGTGGACCTCTTATGTGTATATGTTTTTTGATTCAAAAGTAGATGGCTGGATTTTGAAAACTATTTAGTACCTGCTAACTGCAAATGATTGTAAGAGGAAGATATTTAAAGCCCCAAACATGCACAGAGCAGCTGTATCCTTCAGCAGCTTTAGGGAAGTTCATTAAGTGAATGGGAATGATGCTGCTTGGGTAACCTGCTGCCATGGGCAGGTAGGTGCCCAGCTGTCAGCTAGTGTGTTTTGTGATATTGTCGCCAGAATAATACTTTTGAATCTAGTGAGGCTCTGTTTTGAGCATATAAGAAATACAAGAATATGATCACTGTAAATATTTACCGGTGTCATAGAAAGACAAATACACCTTCTTCAACGAGAGAGCAGGACATAGATCAAATAAACCAAACCTTTTCTCTGACATCTTACAGGTACACTGTCATGGTGCTATTCTTTATCCAGGTGCATATCTGTTTAAAAGGAATCTGGTTTAACTGTTCTGTTTATATTTTATTCTTAATTTTTTTAAAGCCTTTTAGACCATTTATATTTCTGTTACTTCTTCAATCTGAAGATTTTTTTTTAAATATTAATAGCATGGCATTAAGTTGTCCTAGCATAAACCAATGCCAGCTTATTTACTGCCCTCTTCTGCAAGGTACTGTGTGTTCCCAGAGGCTTGAATTGTACATGTCTAAAAAAAGTGGATGTTACGCTACAGTGTCAACTGATGTTTGGCATGAAAGTCTGCTCTTTTTGTCTCAAATGAAATACTGTTCCTTTTGCTGTACAAAAGGATAATGATCTTTTCCTACAGTCCTTTCCCCATAACACTGGAATGTGGAGCTATCAGCTAATGTACAAAGCAGCTGGTACTAAACAGAAGAGACACAAAAGATTGACCAGAACTCAAACTATCACAAAATGAAATGAAAATAATCTCCTTTCAGAAGCATCTCAGAAGTGTGGTCTCTTTTGAACAATGAAAACTAGCATTTAAATTACCTAACAGACTCAGAACCACAGAGAATAGGAAATACATAACACTTAGGTCAGCTGAGCTCCTTAGCTCCTCTGCTCCTCCGAGCTTTTCTTGTTTAAAAGGAAAAGCAATGGCATATGAATGCACTCAAATACTGTAAAAGTAACAAAGCTGTCTGACATTTAATACTTTTCACTGGAAGCTCTCTAGGTGTTTTTCTCTACATAATAGTTGTGCATTGCAACTAATTTTAATATCCCATTAAGGGATGCTCAATTATATCCCTTTATAAGTGCTAGAAACAGGGTTCTGTCCTCTTTTATCCTAGGTTAGAAATGTGGCAAATGGTAAATCTAGGAATAAAATCAAGATGTAGTAAGTAGAGCAGTTGAACATTTTCACTCTGGTATGTGAAAACAGGAGGAATTAATTTTCTTTGTCTTCAAGTTCAAACACTGCAAATACCACGGAATGTCTGATCTTAGATTTATCTTGTCATTTCCCAGAAGGGCTGGTTCTGTTTCTGGTAGGTGAGTGCTTGCTGTGGGCTGCTCTTCTGCACTTGCCTGCCTGGGGATGGTCTTCATTTTGCAGAAGCCTGTATCTCCCAATGAAAAGTTGTACATAAATCCACCTGAATATATAAATCAATGAGTTTGAAAAATGGTTGTAATCTGGGTACCTGGTACCTTTTAAAATCATTAAAGTATATAATAGGCAGAAGGAAATAAGAGCAAAATGAATTAGAAACAAGGAAACTAGGTGGTTTTTCACCTTTGATTTTTAACAGGTGAATTTAATGGAAGATCAATAGAGCTGGCTAGGGTCAGCTTTACTTTAGGAAGGTAATATTTGCAGTTCTCAACAGTCTTCTGCAGCATCTCAGCCATGACCATCCATACTCTTTGATTCCAATAATGCATTAGTTTGAAGCAACAAAATGCCAATCATGCTGGTTTGTTCACTGATGTATGAGAAAATCAATAATAATGGAATTTAGTCATCAAAGCATGTTACAAGGTAGTGTACAAACATTAATTAACCTTTAAAAATAAGTATGGGAAAAGCAATACTGTTCCTGTTTCAGAGGTTGTGGTAACTGGAGTGTAGGAAGATAAGCATGGCTGGATTCTTCAGAAATTGCAAAGGGCTAAGAGTAAATGGCCTAAAGTTGTGCCAAGGGAGGTTCAAAGTTGGATATTAGGAAAAATGCCTTCATTGAAAGAGTGGTTAGGCAGTGGAAAAGACTGCCCAGGGAAGTGGTGGAGTCACCACTCCTGGGGATGTTCAAAATAGGTGTTGGTGTGGTTCTTTGTGATATGGTTTAATGGCATTGTGGTGTCGGGTTAATGGTCAGACCTGTTGATTTTACAAGTCTTGTCCAATCTTAATGATTCAATGAAAGAAGGCCAAGTCCTGTAATCCTAGGGTGCAGTTTTATGTATAAGACATCTCTAGAAAACCTCAAATCATCTCTGAAGTCATCTAGCTTTCCCATTCTTGCCTAACACAGCAGTGATGGTGGAGAAGCACCAGTTGTAGATAGGTACAGAAGCAGTGCTTTGGCTTTCCTGTGTTTGACGTTAGGCCTGCTCTTAGATAATGGGTTGTACTTCAGAGAATGCACTTTAAAAGAGGTTTTGCTGGTGATGGAAAGAGGTTTTAGGTCACTTTGTTTATGTATTAACAGCATGGCTTTGTGCTGGTGTCCAGTGTGAAAACATTGTGATATCAATCCTGAAAGCGAAGCTTTGCATGCCTCATTACAAGATATGTTTAAAATTGTCAGGGTGTGTGCAAGTTCACATGCTTGTGCAGTGTCTCGTCTGAAACTGTGAACTCTTTCCTTTTTTCCTAGTCTATAAATGAATATATCTTTGTGACATATTATAGGCTTTTTCATTAGATGTAATTTCTTCTCTTGTTTATTTTATTGCACTGACTTAAGAAAAATACAATACTGTGCTTGTCATTGCCTTAGGGTTCTTTCTCCCTATATAAATATTATCTTTTTGATGATTCCGAGAATTCTGAGGAAAAAAAAATATTGATTTCTCTATGTCAAAAGGCTCTTCTGTAGCTCATAAATATTCTTTTTTGTCAAGATTTAATAATTCGTTGTCTAGGCCAGTGCTTAAGTGGAATAGATTTATGTTAATACAAACTTTCTTTGGTATGAAGATGATCAATTTTTCAAGTGAGGAAAAAAGGGAAGGTGTCAGGAGCAGCAAATGATCATATGTACTGTGGTTTGCTTGTAATCTCAGGTTCAAACCAGATGATTTTGAGGGAGAGTTCATTGGGTAGTTGTTAAAATGCAGAGGGGTAAAGAGGTAATTTTTCAATAGCTACCTGTATCAGAAATATTAATGTTTATCCAAGGCAACAGGTGTTGAACTAAAATGTTTGCAAGATAGTTTTCCACACTGGTCTTGGGTAGCATCTGGGAACATGGAAGTTGATATTCAGATTTCAATTAAGCCTTAAAAACTCAATCCAGTGAGCTTAAAAAACAATGGGACTGTTTTCCATGTTGTTTACTGGGTTTTTAGCCAGGCTGCAGCCATGCACACACAAGGCAGGGAGAGGCTTTCCATGGACTCCACTTAAGAGGCAAAACCATCCCTTCTCCTTACTAGGGATGAGTAATGGAGATTTAAGACACTTCATATAACAATGTAACCACAGTGATTTTAGCTACAGTAGATAAAAATGAGACCAGATAATTTTACAAAGTGTAATAAAAGCTAGTTTGGGACTGAGTTGATAAAGACTGTTGGTACAGTATTCATCTTTTTGGGGTTATTTGTGCCTGTTAAGGAGAAGCACTTGATAAGTGATGACTGCATGCATGTTACAACTTGTACAGGGTCACCTGGGATTGGAAAAGTTAAAAAGCTCTATCTGTTGCCTGCCTTCACTGATCTGCTTTGTTAAGGGGTTTTTTCTTATGGGTGTTCTTTCCAAATGTAGGCTAAGTTTTGTTGCTGGCTCTAACCATGAGGAATACAATTCAGAAATCAATCAGTTTCTAATACAATTACTTGAACTTTGGTTTTAATTATATGCCTCTACTAATTGAACCACAAATTATATAAAATTGAGCATGGAAAAATAAACTTGCAGGATATTTTTATTTGTAGTTCTGGTGAGTGATTCTGTTATGACATTATAACTCGTACACAAACCTAGCTGGGAAAGTAAACTGGAATGTTGGTATTTTGTTACATGTGTATTGATGTTTTGTATTTAGTATGAATCAAAGCTTGACTTACTGCCTGACAAATACAAGAAGGTTATGCTTCTTTCTGCAGCAAAGTTTCAGACCAGTGAGCCTTCTGGCAGGGTGATCAGAGTTAAGTTTCAGCAATGGCTGTACAGATTGCCAGATTATATTGTATATAATTAGCATATGTTGTTCAAAATACTTCTTGGTTATACCAGTGAGAAGCCAGAAGCACTCTCCTGAGATCAATGTGTTTTCTCTGCTATTTACACTGCTGAAATCAGTTTAGCCCATTCTGTGTTTTCATAATATGTTGTACACAACTGTGAATATGTATTTGATTAGAAATGTGATTAAATTTCAGCTTTGTTCCCTTCACCTGCTCTTCCTCACTGTATCTCTACTGAGATTTATTCCATTCTAAAAAACTTTTCAACTGCTTAAGATTGCTACCAGAAAAATGAAACCAGCAAACAACAAACAAATAGAACCTCTTCTGCCAAGACCTTGGTAGAAGACCAAGACCTTTTGCTCCTACAAACATGGGTTTCATCTGTGCCTCTGTGGCGAATCTAGATATAGGATTATGTCGATTCTCTGTAACAACAGAGACACTCACAGCCAAACCATGAGAAATGGATAGGTCTTCTGATATTAGCTTTAAAATAGCAGTCTTTTTATATAACAGATAAGTATAATTTCCTGTGTTTCATGTGCAGTGGCTTGTTGTCTAAGAGGAAAACTTAAAATCGTTCTGGTAATTTTAACCTCCTTGCAGCCTCTCTAAAGAGGTTTGCACAGTGGCACTGGAGTGCCTTATCGATGTGCACATGGGCTACCGGCCATCAGTCTCACCTTTGTCATTTATGAGCATCTCTGTAATCCCAAACACCAAGCAACTCCAAAATGAGAAATAAAACTTTTCCAGCATTGTTGTCCTGCCTTTATACACCAGAGGCATGCTCTTGTGGTAAATCAGTGCTGTTGCTTTAATGCCTGGCGACAGAAGCCCAAGTTCTCTTGCTGCAGTTTTTCCTTTAGTTCCATCCACGTTTATGAAGTAAGCCTGTGTTTATTATCATCTTCTCTCCCTGTTTGAAGCAGAAAAATACAAGATATTTTCTCTGAAAATGAAGGGCAGATATGGTCATGGAACTTGCTTCTCTGTAGTGCCCTGAATTTTCATGACAGTTTTCTTTTTTGTTGGAAATGATGTGCCAGCCACTAAACTGGATCAATAGAAATTGATTTTTGAATAGTGAGTAGACGCAAACAATTGCATGAAAAGGAAAATAATCTTATGCTGTAAGCAATTGGATAATACACATTTTACCTGTAACTGATGGGCATATGAGAAAAAAATAAAGCAGGGCCTTTATGACCTGGGGGGGGTGGGGTGGAGTTAAATGAGGTTTTAATTCAGATTTGTGTTATTTTTAAGACTGATATAGAACAAAGTATCTAATTTTATTTTAAGCAGAGTGGTTCAGGTGTTGGGTTTGTTGTATTTGTTGGTTTTTTTTTCCATCTCTGCTAGCTTATTTCTGTTTAGTTGTAAGAGAAGTGTGCTAAGTAGACCCAGAAGGGCTTTCAAAGGATAGATTGCTATTGCTTTCGGTTGTACAAAAAGGTTAATTATGGAGGTTGGGAAAATTTTGCTGCTTTAATGATAAGGGACTACTGTACAGAAATGACTAACTGAGCTAGTTTTCAGGGTCATCTTAATTCTAAAATAAATGACAAAACATCAGGCTCCTTGATCATTTTGAGCGTTCAAAATGAAAGGTCTGACATGCCTGAGAAATACCTAATGACCAGAAAATCTAGGATAGGTAACAGAGGAAGAGTTCAACCAAAAAATAATTCATTACAATTTCTATGTAATTCAGTCTTTCTAAAAACTAATTAAAAATGTACAAAACTTAAGTTATAGAATTTTCTGCCAGAGTTGATAGACCATTAAATAAAACAGAACTTGTAATAAATTAAACTGTAATTTAAACCTTTATTTTTTAATCTTTTCTTTATGAATCTTATTCTGCCATTCAAGTAAATTAAGTACTGCAGGATTTCAAAGGGGAACAGAATTTGGCCTTTATTGTTGACATACTAAAGCGAACATATCACCATCCTTGCTTTAGTGCCAGTGCTGTAACACAAGTTTTCAAATAGAAAAATGCATATTTCCCCTCATTTTTGCACTAAGTGACTGAAAAAGGAAAAAGCTCTTCATGGTTTGTGCAACATTTCTTTGGCAGGAATATGAAGACCTATAAATTCTAGTTTACTTGAAAATACAAGAAAGACTATACCTGTCAGATGAAAGAATTGCTTAGAAGCATCATTCTAGAAAAGGGTTGAGACCAATGGTGGATGAACCTCTATGGGTACTAGAAATTCACATTTTGTTTAAATAAGTGTTCTTATATGAATTCATTGGGTTCAACAAAAATTGCTCCAGGCTAGTGAACTCACACTAACCAGCTGTCTTCTGAGATTGTCTCTGTCAGGTGCTCTTGAGGATCACCTCTGTGAGCAGCACTAAATACAGGTTGTTGGGATCTGGGGCTGTTGTGCCTTAGGAGTGGTTGGTACTTGCTGTAAGCCAGTCCTGGAAGAATTTCACAGCAGAGGGAAATCCTCTATGGCTTAGATGCAATTTATTTTTTAATACCTTCTGTATCTCTTACCTTATGGCTTTTGACTACTGTCATTATTTTAAGTCATCTGAGTTATGCTTGAAGACCAATCTAATGCAACCTGAGCTGCAAGGAGTTTTGAGTTTGCACAGAATGTTAGGGGTTGGAAGGGACCTCTGGGGATCTTCTAGTCCAACCCCTCTGCTAAAGCACAGTAACCTAGAGCAGGTTGCCCAGGATCATATCCAGGTGGGTTTTGAAAGCCTCCAGAGGAGACTCCACAGCCTGTATGGGCAGCCTAGTCCAGTGCTCTGTCACCTTCACAGAAAAGAAGTTTTTACTTATCTTTAAGTGAAAATTCCCATGCTGTAGTTTGTGCTTGGTCTTCTTGTCCTATCACTGGGCACCCATGAAAAGAGTCTGGCCTCATCCTTTTGACACCTACCCTTCATATATTGATAAGCACTGAGAAGATCCCCTCTCAGTCTTCTCTTCTCCCTGCTTAAATAGCTCTCATCCTCTCTTCATAAGAGAGACGCTCCAGTCCCCTCAGGATCTTTTTAGCCTCTGCTGGGCTCTCTCCAGTAGTTCCCTGTTTCTCTTGAACTGGAGAGCCCAGAACTGGAACCAATACTCCAGATGTGGCCTGACTAGTTCAGAGTTGAAGGTGAGGAGAATCTTCCACAGTCTGCTGGTCACTTTCTTGTTAATGCATCCCAGGGTATCATTGCCCTTCTTGGCCAAAAGAACACATTACTGTCTCATGGTGAACTTGTTGTCCACGAGGGCTCCCAGGTCCTTCTTTGCAGAGCTGCATTCCAGCAGGTCAGCCTCTAACCTGTACTGGTGCATGGGGTTATTCCTCCTGAGGTGCAGGAACCTGCACTTGTCTTTGTTGAACTTCATGAGGTTTCACTGTGCCCAACTCTCCAGCCTGTCCAGGTCATGTTCCATTTGCAAGAGTTGGCATTAAGTTTTGAAGATGAAAATGCTTTAGTTCTGTTCCACCGTACACTTTAGTGGCTTGACTGGATCAAACAGCATTTTCCATATGCCTGTTTTGCAAACAGAGTATCAGTAGGAAGTGACCAAGCAACAGTGTCATCAGTATTCCCAAAGTACTTTGTATTTAATTCTTCAAAATCCAATCCTTCAGTATTTAAAAAATTTATCATCTTAGCCTGATGCTGTTGCAGTCAAAGAATAAAGATACTCAAATAATGCAGAACTGCTAATACAGTGGAAATTAGCAAAAGTAGATGTTTGGAAGTTATTGCATTAATTTATAATTTATGAAATGAATGAGTTTTGTATAAAAGTTATCTGGAGATACTACAGATAAAAACAGTTTATTAGAAACATTATTAACACTAAAATGAAGAAAATTCGCTTTTCATATTTATTTTCTGTACAACCCTGTGGCAGTTTTGAAGTATGTCTGTCTTACAAATTGTGGTGAGGCAGGAACAATAGTTGGGCAAGTTAGGTGGTACTGAGGTGGTGGTGAAATATTAACTCAGCGAAGCATATCCTCTGTGGATTATTAATATTATTCATATTTTCATATTTGAATTTTCTTTATTGGTTCTTTAATATAAGTGAAAAAGGTAATATTTTGCCAGTTCTTGAGAACAGGACTGGCCCTCACTTGGGATGTGTCTGTGATAGGTTTCAGTTGAGGTCAGCAGTGGCCTTTGTGCTGTGTGGTCACACTACTTTCCAGGGCAGGCAGATGCTGAGCTTTAAACTGGAGCAGATATCAGGAGGTTGGAGATATTCCTTAAAATTGCATGTTTGTTAAAAAAATAGGCATTTTTGTGAGCTTTTGTGCTTCTGTAGTTTCTTTTCCTGTCTTGTTGGTAAGAGTTACAAGACTTACTGCAAAAATTATGTAGAATATTGGCTACCATAATCTACAACTAAAGAGCAAAAACTGTTGCTCTTTCCAAAGAGTCATTTCTGAGATCTTGGCAGAGGCAAAATGTTGGGATGATGTGGAGTTAAAGAAAATACTGTTGGTGAAATAATGTGGTAAAGCTCGTCAGAGAAGCTGATGCTTGTAGTGATGAGAGCAGGAAGGGAGGAACTGGTTAGTGAATAGAAATGGCCATTGCAAACTAATACAGATGGCACTGCAAACAGAGATAGGCAACCAAAGGCAAGCCAAAGACCTGGAGAAGAAAAACCTGTAGCAGGAAAACGCTGCACTGAGCAATGGGTTTAGGAGTTTGAGTTTTTTGTAATTTATGCAAGAGAAACTTGGATGCTGAGAACACAGAAAATTAGAATTGTGGATATTGAGAATCTTAATTATGGGGATGAGAAACAATGGAGAAAGGACTGGAAGGAAACGCAGTTTGGTGTGACTGTGTTTGTAGTGAATAGATGGAACATTGGTGAAGACTCCCCAGTGCTTGAGGCTTACTTGGGGGAGTAAATACAGAACACCTCTGTCTTCCAGAGATCTCTTGGACATTTGAGAACCCTGGTTCAGATAGGAACTGAGCTCATTTCTGGTAGACAACATTTCATTTAAATTGTAGATATTTGCACATGGAAAAATGTAGTGTATAGTAGGGTATATAAAAACAGTGTCTTTTATTGAAATACCTCCCCCAGTAAATCTAAAATATAAGCAGTTGGCTTTGTTTATCCTTAAACATATAGTTTTGTTATGACAAGTAGCTCCATTTGCTCATTTCTCATAAAGACAGAAAATAAATATTTTTTATTTACTGTAGTTATTCCTAACTAGCATATTCTAGTTTGCAGCATAAGCAGCATACATAGATTTAAGACTTAACCAGGACTTAAGTGTAATTCCTGTTGAGTATTTAAGCTATTAGTTTCATGGAAGTAAAACCATGGAAATGCTTATTTAATGACTTATTTGTTTATATGGAAAATCAATTAGCAGGACCCCTGTGGTTTCCTTACCTTCTCCCTTCAAGGATTCTCACCAGGAGAGGTGTGGGCACAGCAGGCTTTTGGCACTCACAAAGTCCTGCAGTTTGCAGAGAGCTCCCATGGTGCAGGGATGTGCCAAGTTGGTGCATCAGAGCAGGGAAGGATCTGGGGAGTGACATTTCAGGGCCTTTAAACTTTCTTTTAAGGCTAACATTAAAAAATACCAGCCTTGGGTATTGATGAAGAACACTAATGGAAAGGGAAATATCATTGTTTTATTCAAACAATTGATGGCTCAAAAAGGGTTAATTTTAGCCTGTGTTGTATGAGCACTTTAAAGTGCTTTTTTGTATTGGTTTTGTGGGATTTTTCCTTCCTTTTGTTAAGATTGTGTATGTGCCAGGGAGGAGTGGGAATGTGCTGGAATAGCACTGTATACATGCTGGGATGGAGGTGAGAGGCACTGGGCACATCTCTCTCATTTGCTGCCAATTCAGCTGGTTCTGGTCTGTAGTGGTTCCATGTTTGTGTCTCCTTGGAGCAGGAGCAGCCAAGAGCCAGTGTTTGCAAGCTGTTTGCTGGGTGTTTCTGTCACTGCTATGAAGCAGGCATATATCCTCTCAGGAATCTCTTTTGGGAGCCTCCAGCATTTGTTAGACTGCTGACTATGCCTAAATCAGCCCAGATATACAAAGAGGTTTGCATATGCTTGCTACACTGAGATAAATCAGTCTTCTTTTTTCCATGGAAAGTCAATTGTATTCTCATTTATCTGCTTGGGTATTGATAGGAACCCTTCCACTCCAGGAAAGCAAAAAGCAGACGATGGACAGTGAACCCCACACCTTTCTTCCGGTGTTAATACACTGAATTGGCACCAGCATGCACAAGATAGCATTAGGGAATGGGACTGTTGACAGCAACATGTGCTTGTGGCTACCAAATCCCAAATTAAAAACAAATGACAATGACAGCATGACTGAGACCCATGCTATGAATAACACTATTTTGATACAGCATGAGAAAGAGTGACACAGGAATTGGGTGAACAAAACATAACCTAAGCACCCAAAGGAGAAGACTTCATCTGGTACAACGAGCCTTCTTGGCCACATTGCTCTGTTTTCAGTAGACCTTCAAGAAATTTTTTTTTTTTTTAAATTCCAGGTTTCCTGGAACAATCATTGCAAATAACAAAGCAAACTCTGTAAATAAAATAATAATACCTAATAGTCTAAGTTATTTTTGTTTTTAATCGTTGGCGTTCATTCATGGAGGTTCCTAAAGACCAGGAGATATTTTGACAGTTCTCTATTTAGCTTATTTGGATTTAGCTTATTTATTTTTTTAATTGCAGAAATGGAGAGAGAGCATTTATATTTCAGGCATCAGCTATTGAAACAGTCTTCTCTAGATAATTTCACTAAGTTTGGTGAGTTAGAAGGAAACTGAAAAATACGGAAGATTTAAACCTGGTTGGAAATACTACATCTCCAAGTGAATTTACTTAAGTAATTGTGCTCAATTTTGAAACTAAGAGTTGTAAAAGGCAAAGAGAATATTATTCTTAGAAAGGATGTCCTGAGTCATTTCACAGTTTAACCCATGCTGCTCAGCAGAGAGAAGGTGGAGGAAATATCAGATCCCCACTGAATGCAGTTTGATCGTTGTGTTGGATGTTGATGAACTGAAACAGTGACATTCAGCAAACAGGTTTTAAGGCTTTTTTGGCAGATATGAAATGGAGAGTAAATATTCCTAGTGGACTGGATCAGCTTATCCCATCAGCATCTCCAATTGCTTCAGTCAATCATAACCCCCTCGAGACAGGTCTGGAATTGGCCTTGTGTTACACAGGCTCATTGGCTTTTATTATGTAATGTATTCCATCCTCTGCAGGAAGATGGTGAGACAAAAAGAGCCTTTCCTTTCAACTTGTTCTTAATTGCAGGGAAAGGAGTTTGCTAGAAGGGAAATCAGGACAGCCACTTGCTCTTGGTAGAGAAGGAGATACTCTGACTATTTTAGGAGACATTGTAAGCCTGAAATCAAATTAATTAATTATGGTTTTGCAATACTTCACACATCCTTTCAGGTGTTATATCTGTGCCCCGGGTGTCAACAATGTCATTTTTGCTGCTTCTCTCAATTTGCACCTCTACAGCTCCATAAGAGCCTGACGCATACAAGAAGCAGCCAGACTGAGACTTTATTCTGCAGTCTGCTCCCATGGGAATATGTTCACAGTGCCCATTAAAGTGAAGGGATTTCAGTACAGGAGCTGTGGTCTGCTTGGACACAGCTGGAAAAACTGGAGCTTAAAGATATTCTTTCAGAACAGCAACTGTGAAGCTGGTGACTCACTGCAAAAAGTGCTTACAATATCTTACTATGCATGTGTTTTTGTAAAACACACAATAATACATGTATAAAATAGTTAAAAATACAGGCTATTGATTCACCATTAAAAGAAAGAGCCATAATTACAAAGCACATTTCTTTAGGAAAAATTCATGTTCTAAGAAGTCCCAGAAGACAAATTAAATAGGTTACATCACTAATTTTTGTTGAAGCTGTGGAGATGATGAAAGTGGAAATGACTGCAAAAAGGTAAAAAAAAATGAGAAATTTTGGATGCACTAAAAAGGAAGAGGTTGGAATAGGTGCTCAAATTCAGATTGGATCAGTCCTTTTGAGTACAAGACAGGGGAAGCTGGTGGGCTGAGGCAGAGGAAAATCACTTTAAGAGCTTTGTAAGAAGGTGTTTTCTTTGTGGTGTGCATTACAGAAAAGATTGTTCTTATAAATGTGTTTCACAATGAAAATACTGAATTCTGTGTTTCCAGCCTTGATGCCAAACAGGAGATAGACCTGTGAGGCCTGCTGGCAGAAGGAGAACACATTTCCATTTAATGGAAATTAAATGATGTCACATGTAAGAATGTGGGTGCAGTTGGCCAAGAAAAGTAGAAGTAGTAAAAGGTTATTTGTCATTAAAGGCCATAAATCATAGTGACCAGAAGCCTTTAGAAGGGAATAGTGCCTCAGCTGGTTGGATATCGTCCCTGGTGAGCAATAACTGAGTAATGGGAAGTTGAACCCAAGGAGAATTTTGTAAATGTTCCCAGTTAATTAAGATATTACCAGTTCAGCAAAAATAATAAAAACATTAAAAAAAGGAATTAATATAGATACAATTAGCATGATTTTTATAGATTCATTCTTTTATCGTTTATCCCCTGGTCAGCATTACTTCCCAGTACAACAAAAATGGAAGAGATGTGGAGTGGAAGCAGAATAAATGTGGTTGTGAACTTCTCTAGGAGAGGTGCAGTGCTAATCCTGTTGATCACCACTCACACCTACACACTGACACTTTAGCTGAAAGCACTTGCAATTAAAAGAAAAATCCAAGTGCCTGTTGGTGTCAAGGAAAAGAGAGAGAGATGTTGTATTTTCAAAATATCTGTAAACTTTAATATGACACATCTGGCAGGAGGTGGAAAGACTTGCTACTTGAGCTGTAGGAAGAAAATCTTATTTATATTGCGTCTCTTACCTTTCAGATGCTTTTAGACAGGCTGAAATGTGTAGCTTAAAGGAAAAATATTCTGCCTGAAGCTAGGAAAAGTAGTAGTCAGGCCTGTTCCTCTTTCATCTTGATACAATTAAAATACAGCTGTAAACCAGCTATTTCAGGAATTGTTTATGAACTCACAGGTCTGGGTAAAATTTAAAAATTAAAATCCCTTTAGGAAATAGTGACCTTGCAGAGCTTACTTTAAGTTGCTTATAAACTAGATCAAAACCACAAAAAAAAAACCCAAACCCCACATACATACTGTTCCTTTCTGCCTGTCCAAAGGACTTGAGGAGAAACCTGACTTCTCCCTGAATTGTGTATGCAGTTTCTTCCAGTTTGATTCTTATTGTATTTATGATCAGACCCCAGCAGCTTTAGCAAACAACTCAGTAGCTCATCTTGGAGGGAGGAACTAAGTATCTCCTGCAACTGTAATCGATGCTGTCTGCAGGATGGACTGGCACATACCAATGGGGAAGGACAAATGTAAAACAGCATTTAGAAAACAGAAACATTTCTTGCAACCTGTAGGTCGAAACTGGCTTACAGAAGTGGATCCATCCTGGTGAGCACTGGTGAGGTGCTGTTGTTGGGGCTCTTTGGTGTTTATTTGCTTTCTGTACAGAATTCAAGTCTAGGGAAAAGGGGAGGTGCTGAATGATCCAAGGGCTGGAGCACTTCTGCTCTGAGGACAAAGAGAGAGAGTTGGGGTTGTTCAGCGTGGAGAACAGAAGGTTCCTGGGAGACCTTATTGCAGCCTTTCAGTGCTTAAAGAGAACTTATAAGAAAGATAGGGGCAGTCTTTTAGCAGGGCCTGCTATGACAGGACAAGATAGTTTTAAACCAAAAGAAGGAGATTTAGACTAGATAGAAGGAAGAAATTTTTTACGGTGAAGGTGGTGAGATACAGGCACAAGTTGCCAAGAGAGATGGTAGTTGTTTAATTCCTGGTAACATTCCAGACTGGGTTGCACAGGACTCTGAGCAACATGATCTAGTTGAAGATGTCCATGCTGACTGCAGAGAGGTTGGACTAGATGACCTTTAAAGGTCCCTTCCAACCTAAACCATTCTATGATTCTATAGATGTCAAGTCTTGCAACTTGACATTCTCCTAGCAGAGCTAACGTAATGTTAAACCTACTCATCTGCATGTTGCAGACTCTACACTGGTGGTAGTAATGGGATTGTTGTCTTAGCTGGTGGTGGTCTGCTGCGATGAGGAAGGTCTCACTCTGCTCCTTGTTCTCTACTTTTACATCGAAGTTGATGCTCTGGAGGTAGTTTTTGGAGGCACTAGAAAAGTTCCCAGTGGCCTTTGATTGTCAAACATTGTAGACATTTTATTAAATGGTAAATAAGAGACACTATGGAAAGAGAGAGAACTTGGCCAAAATGCCATGCTGCAAAATGGTCTATAAATTAACATGGTAGTTAACTTACACACCAGAAGCAAGGAAGCTTATATTGGCCATTATGGGGCACTTAGGGGGTTTTACAGCAGGCTTAACTTTCTGCCAGTTAATTTTTATGTTGTTTTTAAACTTGATCATCTTCACTATTGTTGTCCAAACGCCATTAATTTAAAGAACTGTCAGTCAAAATTGACTATTGGTATGCAAGGCTTGTGGTATGCTGTGTGTAGGGCAGAATTCATGGAAGGCTGAAATACTTTAATCCATTTTGCTTGTGTACAGGATGGAGATCAACTATGATAGTGACTGTAACAAAATGATGAAGAATCTCATGAAGTGCACAGTGTATTTTAAATAATACTCTGAAATTGAAGTTTTAAAATTCCACTATTTAATATTTAATGTTTAACCATAACAACAACAAAAGTACTTTCTAAAGACTAGGTAGCAGCAACATGGTGTAGTCAGCTTTTAAGAGTTCTTTCCAATAGAAACCAGAAGTTGCCAAATGAATAGTTCTGATCTAAAATGGGCGCATTTGTTGTTCCAGTGGTGCAAAAAAAAACAATTAAGTACTTGTAAAAATGAGCAATTACTGTAAATAGGGAATAAAATGCTATGTAGAAATCCCAAGTATAAGATTATTCTACTAGTTGAAAACTTTTACTTGCTTTATCAGTGATCTGATAAATGGCTGAGCCATGTTGGATACAAGTTGACTTTCTGCTCTTCATTATAGGTAGTGTCAGATTTGTACCTAAACCAGAGCAAGAAACAGTAATAGAACTCTGACACAAGCAGCTCAAAATCTCAATAGCGTACAAAATGTCACTTAGGAAACTCTTTGATGTTTGTGGGAAAAGGGTATTAGCCTTATTTGTCAGTTCTTTCCATTTGCATTTCTGTGCTCTTTGCTTCCTGAGGAAATCTTTTTCCATTTTAATTAGAAAGAAAAGTTAAGATACATACTTGTTAACAGGCTTAATTTACAGTGCTATGCCAAAGGTTCTTTGCAAGTCTTTATAGGGAATGTGGAAAGAGAGATTCATATTGTTCCTACTAAGCCCTTAACAGTAATGGTTGTTGCTGCTTTCCTACCACTGTCTCCATTATATCTGCTGTTGACTTGCCCATTTGTTGCTGTTAATGAAATTTTAGAAAGGCTCCCATCTCACCTGCCTCACCACCTCATGCACCCACAAATGTTTATGAAGCAGCACCAATTCAGGGTTTTGTTAAACCTGTGACTTTCAAAATCTGGAAACTTACTGCTGCATACAGGCAGAGTGTCTCAAACTGAGAAAGCTGCCCCAAATAATCAAGAACTCTCAAAGAAAACAAAAATCTCTGCTATCACAAGGCTGATGGCCAGCAGTAGTTACTCATAATGCCAAATGCCTATTGCCAGACACACTCATTAAACTAATCACCATACTGAAACAACAGCAGTGTAATTCCAAAAGGTAACTTCCAAATCATTCAGATTTCCAAGGGCTGGCAAAATGCAGCTGGGAATTGACTCACTCTGGGTTGTTTGTAATAGCAGAAGATGACTGACTTGTCAGAGTGGACACATGTAGCAGCAGTAATTTGATTTCAACAAAATGGAGATGGGATTGAGACACAATCAATTGTTTTCTGCCAGCTTGATCACAGATTTCCTTGTGGATTAGCAGAAGAGTTGCTGGCTGCTAGGAGCCCAGACAGTTGTCCAGTATCACCCTTGCTTTCTTTGGCTGCCATCTCCTCTGCAGGGGTGCTTAGGGAAGGGAATAATTACTCAGATTTAGACAACAGGGTGATGAAGATCACAGTATGTCTTCCAGCAAAAATTAATGGCTTGCCAACTTGTCTGTGAGTTTCCCTAAAACTTCTTTCTACTTGCCACCCTAAAGGTTTGCAGAACAGCCCCTTCCCAGTTTAAGATCAGAGGCAGGCAGCTTGTGGGTGATTTGCTGCAGCAGCACCTGAAGTGCAACAAGCACCTAGCTTGGCTCCATATAGCAGCACTTCTAGGTAGAATTAGTGTGCAGATGTAAATGAAGATTAACACGTTTCTATTTTGTGTAATCATTGGCATTTTCAGCACAGTGGATACATGGGCTATTTAGACTGTATGTCTCAGCTTGGAAGCAATTTAACTCTTTCATTACACATTTTATGTAACTAATTTTCACATTGAGCACTGTATTGCCCTTATGCCCTCCTCTTTTTAATTCCCTTCTTAAACCTAGCATCTGCAAGTAACTTCTTAATAGGCAAAATCCTTGATCCTGGGTAGACAAAATTGAGGATTTCTTGCAGAATAAAATTTGACTATTTCAGTTCATCCCTTTAGCTGGTTATCACCTTTTTATACTCTTAAAGCAGTAACATACTTGAGACTTATTTAATAGTGATTCACTGTCCCCATATCCCCATTGTGTTTGGTGGGGCTGGGGGGGATCTGTGCCCCTGGAAACAGTTACTAGACAGGGGGCTGGGATTTTCAGATGTTTAAATCATCAGATAATGATTTGTGTTTTAGGACATAGTGTACATTTATAGTACTGTTTGCATGGTAAAGAATTTATATACACACCGAATTCCCTGGAATATGTTAAATGAGAAAAACTAATAAGTGTAAGAAATGTTAAAAAAGTTAAACTGATTGTGTCACAAAGAAGTGATATACTTAATTCTATTTAATTTCACTCCACTGCTGAAAGCAGGTTTCATGGCTACTACAAGTGGAATAGTTGAATTTGTTTCTATACTGCCCCTTTCACCCTGCACTGAAGCAGCTGAGGCTCACATTTTGGAGACCTGTGCTTTGGGTTTGAACCTTGCTCCTCGGGGTTAATCTGTCTCTATCTGAACCTGAACACCTACAAACTCTCAACATTTCACGAGCAAAGACTGGGAGTTAGTTGCACAATGGGAGCATTCTCCCTCATTTTCCCTGTTGCTCCTGGGTGTGATTGGCAGTCAGCCCTGAGAGGTGGTGGCAGGTTGATGCACAGGGTCTTGTGATGCTCTGTTCAGTCCTCTTGGGGTAGCCTCAGCAAGGGTTTAGGAAAGATGCTTGCACATGGTTAACATGCTGGTAGCTACAGAGAGAGGCTTAGGAGGCTGTTTAGCAGCCTCGAGGAGTTGTCATGTGTTCCACATAAAAAGCTTATGCAGCTTTCTTTTAGAAATAACAGCTGGATATCACTCTGCAGCAGGTAGGACAAGCTAGACTTGAACTGGTTTTGCAGTGCCCAAGGAAAAATAAACAGAGCATCTATGCTGAGACCTGGGGCTGCATCTCTAGAAAAGAGGATTACAGAGCTCCAGTTCATGGGATGTCAAACTGCACTGGGAGAAGCACAAATGAGAAGGGGACACCAAAGCCACCAAATAACCTTCACTGCACCCAGCTGCCACCATCTGTGCTGACTGAGCAAAGCAGTGTCAATGTATCCCATATTGGGATGCTATTTCAGAAGGAAATCCTGGAAGGTTTTTCCTATGAGGCCGTATTTGAAACATCCTATTCAGTAATTTATTTTTTTTAATGTTTCTGGAGTTCAGTTTTTTACTTAAGTGGTTTGCATTTATAAGTTGATATAAAACAACAAAGACAAGCTTGATTGAAAAGAACCCACTTAATATATATTTTTTAGAATGTTCATTTATATATATTTTAAGGATTTAGGGCATACCCAGAATTGGAACAAAAATAAGACTTCAAGTCTCTGTGTTATAAAGGGTATCAGTTCTGTGCTTCATCTCTGATTTGACTGAAATTATACTATGCTGAAATCAAATGATACCATGCTTCCACCCAACCAAGCAAGTTACCAAACACTTTCAGCATTATATATATGTTTGTAACATTTTACTGAATATGCTGTGTAAATGGAATTTTTCTGATCAGGAAGAAGGAAAATCATTGGTCATGTCTGACTTTCATTGTAGCATTTAGACTGAATACCTGCTTTATTAAAAAAGCAAAGTATAATTATTTATATGTGAAACTACACTTGAGGAATCATTAAAAGCGATACACCCTATCATGTATAATATGTATGAGTGGCCAGCAGGTCAAGAGAGGAGATTCTGCACCTTTACTCTGCTCTGGTGAGACCTCATCTTCAGTGCTGTGTCCAGCACAGGACAGACACGGACCTGTTGGAGTGGCTCCAGAGGAGGACACAAAAATGATCTGAGGTTGTTTAGCTTGGAGAAGAGAGAGCTTCAGGAAGACCTTACTGCAGCCTTCACAGAGTTAAAGGTGCCGATAAGAATGATAGGGACAGTTTTTTTTAGCAGGGACTGTTGTGACAGGACAAGGGGTGATGTTTTTAAACTAATAGAGGAAGTTTTAGACTAGATTGGAGGAAGAACTTTCTACAGTGAGAGTGGTGAGACACAGGCATAGGTTGTTTAGAGAGGTGGTGGATGCCCCATCCCTGGGAACATTCCAGGTTGCATTGGACAGAGCTCTAAGCAACCTGATCTAGTTGAATATGTCCGTGCTCCCTGCAGGAAGTTTGGACTAGACCTCTAAAGGTCCCTTACAACCCAAAACCATTCTATGATTTTGTGTATGCACCATACATATAAAACACATAAACCAGAATGCATATGTGTATACACAAATGCAGAGTTACAATCCTGGATACATAAGGACATACTGAATCCTTTCCAGATGGAAAAAGGATGACCTTCTGCAGTACCATATGAACTATAAAATCTTTTCTAGCTACTACAAGTGTATAGATCATATTCTTAGAGCACCCATAAAAGTCATAGTTACTGTCAATTTGAGAAATTTTAGCTCAGTATTCCAGTTTCTCTTTCACTGTCACAGGGGAATAGAAATCCTTCTTATTAGAAGGACAAGATATACTACTAGAGCTTACCTTGACAAATGACCTTTTCTTGACTTTAATAGCTTCACAAAGGGTCTCTTTGAAAACAAGTGGGTGTTTACATTTGCTGTTGAATGGGGGAGCATTGTATGGTTTGCTTGGCCTCCTCAGGTAACATGGGTGAAAATTGCCTTTTGACATATTTCAGGCTGCTTTTGTTTTACTAAACTCTTCAGCTTCATAAAAAATAAATGATGACTATCTTGAAGAAAGATTTGTGCAGCATTGCCTGTCGTAATATTGCATTGCTGCATTAAGTGGAAAAAAGGCATTATTGCAACTTTTCACTAAAGAAGGACAAAATACATCCTTCCTTAGACATTAGAGCCTTTCAGGCTGTGACCATTGTGTCACAGCTGAGATGACAGGAGGCCATGCTTCACATGTCAGCCTGTCCTTTTCTCAGCTGTCACCCTATCATCATGGCAGAGGAAAAAAAATGCCATTTGATTGAAACATGGATTTGTGTAGACAGAAGGATCGTGGCTCAACAGATGTGATCCTTAGGTTTGAAACAGGAATGAAAATACCAATCAGCCTTTATTAAAGTTTGCACAGCTGCCTCCTACTACTGATGTGTTGGGTGAGAAGGCTTCTGTTTCTTCAGCTTTTCTGCATGAAACACTTGTTTTCCGATGCCATTCAGCCTTTGGTCACCCCCAAAACAATCTTCTTTGTTTTTAATAAGAATACAGATGTGTCTTACAGTGTTTGTAACAGTGGATACAGTTTCTAGTCCTAACCTTCACAAAATTAAGTAGGAATACCTAGTACAGACTTAACTGAGTAGTGTGTTGGCTGCGTGAACTTTAGAAAGCAAAGCTCGAAGTCAGTAATGGTAGGAGGGGTTGGTCTCTAAGGGGAAGGTTCTGCTGGAGCTGAATGTATAGTTTTCAGCAGGGCCTTGAGTAAACTGCTGAATCTCAAGAATCCTTTAATAAGCATAGCTCTGATAATGCAAATTTCATTATTTTGTGTAAATAATGCAGCACAGATATACAAATACCTTAAATTAAAATCACTGTTGCAGTTAGTTAGTTACCTAGTTAGATATCTATATTCTTACAATTCACTGCATACTACTTTGACACAGGCTATTTATGTAGCTTCTTAACTATTCAGCTGTCTGGAGAGAATAAAAACATCCCATACAGATTTCTCCACTGCCTGGTATCAGAAAAAGTGACATTGAAAGCTATTACATTTGAAGTCTGTTTTAGAGGGAGTTTTGATGCAGGAAAGTCATAGATTGAATGTACTGTCATTAAGTTATTTCAAAACATGATGATAATGTGACAGAAAAAAAATGTGAGAACATTGATTTGTTTAGAAAATAAACTGTTGAAGGGGAGTAAATCAGATGTAATGCCTTTGATGGCCACATCAAAGCATTTGACAATGTGATGTATGAGGAAAAAACATCTAGGGGAAGGACAGGGGAAAGGAACTCGAAGGATTTTAGAAAACACTTACAATTCTGATTTTATACTTCTAGATTAGGCTGATTAAGGAAAAACAAAACAAAATCCAAACTCATGACTCTTGACTTTCACATAATGGATTTAGTCTCTTTTAAGATTCACTATTGATAAAAGAGCTTGCTAGAGCATCTAAGAGCTACCTGAGAAGTTTAAAAAAAAAAAGTAATTTAGTGCCCTGGTATAAACTTGATATCATTTACTCTAGTTATTGCAAAGTACTGGAAACTAATTTAAGCCTTACTTACTGCAGAGGTGCATGATCTACAGGGTCAGGAGGGAAATGTGAACTCCAGTATCAGCCATCTGCACAGTGCTTTTTGTGGAGGCCCTGAAAAACCCCATACTCAGTACTTTTTTAACTTATATAATGTGTTTCAGTCCCAATTGCTCTATCTATCTATTAACCTATATATGTCTATACTGGGAAAAAGAGTGCAAATCTAAGATGCCATTTGCTATTTCAGTCTGTCCTTGAAACTTCAAATAATTCAGACAGAATAAGACCACTCTTGATTTCCACCAGCACCACACATAGTAGGGTTTCACAGGCAGGATTCTCATTGCAGCTACTCAGGGTAGCTGCAGTGTATTTACAGAGGGGTTTTTTACTTTTTTTTTCAGGTTAAAATGTAGCATCACTGATACTGAACTTCCTTGGATCCACACTCCAGGCAGTAACACATCTTTTGAAGTATGATCAGTGCTGTATGCAAAGCCCTTTTTTTTTTTTTGTAATAGAAATGCTGAATATTTTTGACTATGACATGCTTTTAAAATACTACCTTCCACTGTCACTGGGCTTTAATAAAGGGCAAACATCACACAGTAAAATAAAAGGTCATTTATGACAACAATGTAAATATATATTAAATCCTTAGCAAAGATATTCCTTGACATTTGTTGGGGGAGTTTGTTCCAGTCTAGCTTTCAGAAGAGTAGAATATCTTAAGCTATTTGTTTATCAACAAATAATCCTCTTCATAAATTTCATACTGTGCTTAAGTCTTTCTTCCCTGTTTCCTTTTTCCTGCAAAAACACACACTGTCTGTGGCCTCTTTTAAGTGTAAGGGGTGCTAGACCAGCCAGGTGTTGGTCTTTTAGAGGGGAAAAAGGGGGACTTTAATATTACTATGGTTTTTTCATAAGCACTTGTTTCACTCAGTGACCCAATATGAACTATATTTGTGAAACAAGGGAAAAAAATGAACAGAAAAGCTAGGATAACTTAAAGTGATGTTTAGAGGCTTTGCAAGCAGAGCTCCACCACTGTAATTGCTGCTGACAAGATTCTGCAGTGGAAAGCTGGCCCAGTGCAGGAGTAAGGGCACAGGACCTGCACAGCATCTATGTAAAGCCTGCTGACCTCAGGTACTCTGTGCTACCCCAGGGATTCATTACATGGATTGACAATTAATAGGACAAAACTAGATTCAGCTGTATTATTACAAATCTAATAATTCTTGCCATTTCCTTAAAATGGTGTATTTCCTC
The DNA here is from genome assembly GCA_013396975.1 of Bucco capensis. Lineage (NCBI taxonomy): Eukaryota > Metazoa > Chordata > Aves > Piciformes > Bucconidae > Bucco > Bucco capensis. The sequence continues at coordinate 433,308 of VWZO01007383.1, forward strand.
AAAGGGCTAGAAATTTGTTTGAGTCTGAGCTAAACACGGGATGGGATTAAGCAAAGCGTAGACCAAAAGCAAGAAAATCTTGGGCCTAAATCTGACTATTCAAAGATGTACCATGTGCTTTATTTCATTCACCCTTATGCTTTGAGAGAGGTTTTTATTTTCTCTGTACATATTAACAAAATCATGCAAGGACATCTTACTAAAGATGCAGTGAAAGTTTTGGGGAGCAGGGAGTGTAACTCTTTAGTTCATTTGTACAACAACTTTCTTTTTTTTTTTCCCTGCATTTTGCATTCTATTTAAGACCTTCTTTTTTTTTTTAGAAGCACATGTATCCAGGTGTCCTTTACTTTTCTACTGTTCTCTTTAAGTAGCAGAGGTGTTTGTTTAAGGACAAGTAAGAGGTTTTGGGAGGGACAGGCATCGTGATTGAACTGTAGGCTCCAAATTGAAAAGACTTTTAAAGTTGGGTGTTATTAAGAGCACATTTAATCAGGGCAAGTGACAAACAATTTGTTGTAAGACACATAAATACTAGTGGAAAACTAATTTCAGTGCCATAAAAACCAATCAACTCTTGCATATAAAGTAAATGGAAAAAGGGTATCCCTGCATGTTACTGCTCCTGCTGTGTACCACATTCATTTACAACAATTACTTTCTTTTGACCAAAGCAGCCTTTTTTTTTTTACCCTAAGAGTAAAGCAGAGGCAGAAAAATATTGAAAAAGCAATATGCAAAACCTTCTACTGGATTATCTTTTTCCCCTTCTTAGTTGGTCATATTTAATAATCATAGACTGCCTTGTTGCTTAAGAGCCTGACCTTCTCTGTTAGCAAAGCTTGCACCTAAAAATCCTGCAAAGTTTCAATTTCTAAATGTCACAAAATATCAAATGGGTGCAGAAGATAAGAAGCAAGTCAATAAATGTTTGTATTCTCTTCTTGATGCTCTTTTGTATTTCATTTTATATGGAAAAGGAAGAAAAAATTAACCTAACATTTAATTTCTCCTCCAAATAAAAGAGAGCAGACCCTGGGGTAACAGTCAGTTAAAATATTGATTACAGTGCATAGCAATTTACTGAAAAATAAATAAATAAACCCCCCAAATGCCTTCAAACTATTTAGGAGAAAGCATACTGTTTCCTATGGTGGGAAGAAGTATAATTAAAAAGCTATCAACAGTCTGGGATTGTCAAAAGTACTTTGTCACCTGAAGCACATTCCTTGTAATTATCTTTTGGGCTTTAAGCTAGATCACCATTAACCTCCAAAGAAGAAGGGTTACTATGCTTTCTGGTGTGAGAAATTGTATCATCATGTAAATTAAACCCTGTTAGGTAGTCAAATTGGATTTGGGAAATGATTGAGTATTAAACCTAGTCATGTATGTTATCCAATGACACAAAGCATGAAATGCTAAGAGGGAAAGAAACAGAAAATTCTTTTTCCTCTTCCTTAAAAATGTTAACATTCTTTTGCAAAAAAAATGTATTTTTTTAGTAAAGGTAAAAACAAGAAAAAGAAATGATATGTATGTGCATTTTGATTACATAGGTGAATTGGCTTTTTTTGCATTTCCAGAGAATAGAAAAGGAGACAACCCATTGTGAGCTGGTAATAATATCATAGTACTTGAAAACACACTTACCCATTACTAAGGATCTCATACCCTGACATAGAATTACCAGGGTTCATAGGCAATGCTTTCTTCTACCCATATGATTGCAGCTTCCTAAATTTCCTGCTGGTGCATCTGCAGCAATAGTGGCTGGATGAAAGGCAAATTTCTTCACCTCTGCAGTGTAGTCTTCCTGGTGTTATGGAACACATGAAAAAGTTTTAATCAAATGCTGAAAAATTATTACTATTCCTTAGAACATAGAAGATATTATTTAGGGGGAAAAAAGGAAAGAAAAAAAAAAGACTGCATTTGCTTTTTACTGTACTCAGCATATGCCTGAAGAATTTGTGTTTTGAATTCAAGGAGAAGAAATGCCTTTTAAGTATAGATTATTTTTTCTTGTTAGCTTTTCTAGCTGTGTTTACAAAGGTGCAGTTATTTCAATGACTAGCATAAATTAAAGGGTGGTTTCACTTTGCTTGATAAAAAGTTAGGACTTGGCAGTGCTAGAAGTGAGCCTGCAAAGAGGCCAAGGGTTCAGATAGGTTTAATGGTTGTCTGTTCTGCAGGGGTTTTACATGGGCCAAGTTGAGTTGTATTATCAACATTTCAGGATTTCATAGTTTCTTATGGTGGCAAACAAGTTTGTTGCGCTGCTTCATGCCATCCCCTGTGTTTGCTACCTGCTTGTGGAAATCACATAGGCACAGAATGGCAGGGGTTTGAAGGGACATCTGGACATCATCTAGTTCAACTCCTTGCTAAACCAGGGTCACATAGTGCAGGTTTCACAGAATTGTGTGCCAGGTGAGTTTTGAATATCTCCAGAGAAGGAAACTCCACAACCTCTCTAGATAGCCTGGTCCAGTGCTCTGTCACTCTTACAGGAAAGAAGCTTTTCCTTGTTTAGGTGGATCTTCTTCTATTTTAGTTTGTGCTGGGCACCACTGAAAAGAACCTGGCCCCAACCTCTTGACCTCTGCCCTTTACATATTGATAAGCATTGAGAAGATCTCCTATCAGTCTGCTCTTCTCCAGGCTGAAGACCTCCAGGGCTCTCAGTCTCTCCTCTTAAGAAACATGCTTCACTCCATACCAATACCATAAGCTCTTCAAAAAATCTCAAGCTTATAACAAATGTCTCCATAGATGAAGCCCAAATGCAGCAATACAAGGCCGAGATGTCCAAGATGCTCTCCCAGGTCAGCATCGTGATGTTTGCACCCAACATGGTGTGGCCAACAAGCCCTGTCCAGCCATGCTTAACAAGGCTCCAGCCTGCCACTGGCTTTTTAATGAGTAAAAGAAATTCTTTTCCCTTTGGCAAAACTGGTAAGCAAAAAGGAGAATGCTGAATCTCAGCTAATGGTGAGGGAAGAGAAGATTATCTATTTTTCTCAGAACCAGGAGCAAATTGCTAACACGCCATTCCGTCATTAAGGAACACACGAAGCTTCTTTGTAGTTGCTGAATTAATTTGCCAAAAACCTCCAAAGCTTTCTGAGAGTTTAAATATTTTTCTTATTTCGAAGAGGATTTTTTTTAAAAGAAACCAAATTCTACCAAATTACTGGATGTTGACAATAGGCTGTATCCAGCATTTAGAGTCTTTCTGCTTTCAACTTGTGGAAAGTAGGTAATTGAAGTGGTGTGCACAATAAATGAGAACATCCATTGGTTCCATATAAACCTTTTAAAAGCCTCAGAATGGAGAGTAAGGCAGGCTAATATGAATTGCAAAAGGACACAATTAATTTGTACATGAAAGAAGATTTTTTAGTATGCCATTAGCCTCTGTAACAGCCAAAAATAAAAAGGCAATCATGTATAACCTTGCCAAAAGTATGACAAACTGCTTGTCGTGGAAAAGGTTTTATATTTTAAGCAAATGCATGATGTTTTTGTAAAAAATATTCTGTTAACTCTTAGTTGTTACTGAAGAAATTAAATTTAAAAAAAGATATTAAAAGGTATGATCATTTCAGAGGAGTAAAAAAACAAAAATGAAGAGCATCTGCTAAAGCAAGTGGAAGTGCTGTTGCTGTTTGGAAGACTTCTGAATTTTCAGTGAGCTAATTCTGTCTCAATTCCTCTGTCCCTACACCTTTTCATATGTCTTATTAATGGAAGCCTAAGTTAAAAAAGTCATGAGGAAGTTGTAAATCTCTGTTCTACATCCCATATATTCAAGAAGCTAATATTCCCCCATCTTTATTTTTTTAAAATGGATGTCTCTCCTCTTTTATTCTCCTTTGTTCTCCCTAAATTACTTAATCTTTTAAAGCATATTTTATCTGCATATTATATAGGATGTACTCTATTTTTAGAAAAAGTATGTAAATTCTAACACATTGTTGAGCAGTTTTATTCCTAGAAATAGCTAGCCAAGGTCATAAACTGCTCTTGAAGATTCCTGCTAACTATGAGAGTTAAATTATACTACAGATAGTAGCAGGTAGACAAGATTGTGCAACTGATACTTTTATTTTCTGCATGCAATGAAAAAAGTGACTAATGAGATTTCAGTAGCCTGGTTTAATCAATAACTCTGTAATTCCTAGTCAATCATGGCTTACTTTTGTCCATCTTTACAAGGATGCAATCATAATTAGTCCTCTAGGAAAATATCTGACAGCATTAAATGATATAGGAGCACTCTTATGAAACAACAAGGAGCTGGTGTCTTGTCAGTGATTGTAAGCCAGAAGAGAGACCCCTGACTCTTACAGCAATGATAGGAATTACAAATTGTGTCTACTGGTAATAAGATGGGGGATATATGCTGGAAATTGTATTTCTTGCATAATGAATGATTTGCAATGCTTAGTATGTATTTATTTGGTAAAAAGTCATTATGATAATTTATGGTACAATAAACTGCATTATGAGTGGATTTTAGAAGCCTTTCTCCTGTGCCCACTAAGGAAGAGCCTTATTGATTATCAGTCTGATTTTTTCATCAGTGCAGCTCATTTGTAACTCCATTCACAATCATTTGGGAGAAGGAGAAGAGACAGTTTCTCAATGCCTATGGCAATCAAGACAATTTATCTCCAGACATGCATCTCCATGCCACGTGTCACAGAGCTCCATGGCAGCTCAGTAGCTTCTGTGCTTATCAGAATCGTGTTTCCTCCTTGCTGTTTACTCACCTTCATAGTCTTCCTCTGCAAAGGTTTTTGTATTTCTTTGGATATCTGTTTGCTTATACATGCCTGAACAAATGACTTCTTAAAAAGGTCCAGTTGGGTCTCTTTGTGTTGGGTTAGATGAATGGATTGCCTGTGATACCAGTTTAGTCTGACATATTTTGCTTTATACACATATAGATACACATTAATCATATTGATTATTTCCTGAGTTTCCCTTTCTCTTTTCTGCTTTGATATTGTCAATCTGTAGAAAACAAGACTGAAAACAAGATGAGAAACTTGCAGTTGCTTCATGCTACGTAGGAGAGAATCTATTTCTCACCATCACACCTAGATTTTTCTTCTTCCTCTGTGATCCTTCTTTGCCATTTCTGACAAATTTCACCACTCTGCTGTGGTTTATTTCTCTCATTTTTCCTTCCTCCTCTGGATAAATGCTGCCTTCTTCATCCTCTCATATTTTCTCTGCTTGTGTACCACTCAAAGCTGTGCTCAGCCCCGGGCAGTATTTCTTTCATCCTGCTTTCCACTGTAGTCCATTCTCACCGCAGCCGTGGCACAGATTTTGCAGTTCAGCTTTGTGATAACTCACTTTTTCTGCCACTTTTCCAGCTGTGGAAAATGCCCCTCTTATTGCACCAGCCATTGTAATTAATGACAATTACAGACCCTTTAAAAATTCCTCCTATACATTGGTTATCTATAGTGCTAATCCCAAGACAGGATTGAATGGCAGGGACAAAGATCTACATTGATCTAACATTGAATTCAGCCCTTGTATGGACAGGGTTTGGACCTCCTGAGGTCCTTACAACCTAAATTATTGTATGGTTCCAAATATAGCCTTTTTTTTCCAAAGAATTCTTTAAAGAGATGTGTAAGACTCCCTAAGGATGTGTGAGGCATCTCCTCTCTTTCCCCATCTGGATTTCTGTGCTTCATTTTGTCTCCCAAAGAACCCACACTTGAAAGCACAGCCAGGGTATTAGGCTTCTTTCAAAAAGCTTTAAAGGAATATCAACTTCCAATTAGTCTTAAACTTTTTGATTTTTTTTCTACTTTACATTCTGAGAGGGGGAAAATGAATACTGACTGCACCCATATAGAAAACTGGGAATTACATATAAAAGGGTAATAATAATTCTGAATTTTACTTGAATCCTTCTTTCCAGGCCACTCTAAATTCTCTTGACTTATTTATTTAGGAAAAAAAAAAAGTTAGATGAAGGATTACACCATAACACTATAACTTTTGAGAAGAAATATGGAAAGGCGGAGAGTCAGCCTTGCCCTGGCATAATTTGATCAATTCTTGGTGAAGTTGCACCAGGGACTAATTTGGCCTGAGAAGTTGGTAATCATGTACCACAGATGTTACAGTATTTGAAGGCAATGGTCCATAATAGCAGAAGGAACAATATTATGCCCCAAAGGACCTATCAAGTGAATGAGATGTTAGAGAGGTTTTTTTATACACAAACACTGAATCAATACTGGTTGTAAGATCCAAGTGTGCTAAGAAAATTACAGACTTCACTAGAACTTAATATTTTAGATTAAACCTCCTGATGTCTGCTTTAGAGCAATGAGAGGACATTTCAGTATCATCCCCTAACTACCTATGTAGAAATGGACAGTTCAATATGCATGAAAATGGCATTTCTGTTTCTTTGCCAATGGTCTTAAAAACATTGAAGTGAAGTCTTCATGTATAGCTCAAAATCTAGCAAAATTTTTGTCCTAATAGAAATGCTTATTACAATTCTTAAAATAATTTCAACTATTTATTGTAAGTAAATAGATGTGAAAATCTGCAGGTTTTTATGTATTTTGAAAACCACTTACAAAGTTTATCATTTGGAGAATAGAGGTCAGAAAGGTATTAGAAATACAACAATTATGTTTTGTACTCTGTGATTAAGTATCCGGAAGCATTAATCAGCCACAACATTACAGTCTGAATAAAAATGACAATTGTTCTTGTCAAAGGCTAATGAGGTGGTGTGTCTATATAGCTCTTGTGTAATTTAAGATGGGATACAGACCTGCACATACTGATTCTTTCCTCCTACTAAAAAACAAAAGAGAATTTCCAAATCTTTTGTGTGCCCCAAGGTAAATATTGAGCCCTTTGTTATAACCCAGCCAAACTGACTCACTGATGGCTCACTCCCAGCAAACTAGCTAGTTTAAACAGGCTGCTCAATAGCTGTGTCCTTTTGGCTTTCCTTCACTGGGCAGGTTATAAGGGACAAAGATGATGAACCTCAGAAGAGGCTTTGGTTTCCTTAGTGCTTCTAACTGACTGAGAGTGGAAAGAACTTCCCAGGCAGCTCAAAGTACCCAGTAGAGTCCATTTACTTCTCCTGGTGACTGAATAACAAGGTGCTCTGTATTCTGAAAAAAAGTCTTACAAGCTTTCTCTTTTCTTCACAGTTTGGTGTTGATTTTCTGGTTGGTTTGTTTTTTCAGTGTTGCCCCTGAAAGGTCATGTGAGTCTCAAATTCTGCATGTCTTGGCATCAGCTGTAGACTTCTCCATTGTCACTAGATTGCTATGCATGTGTTTTATTTAGATTATAAGGCAAAGTACATTCATTCAAGGCTTAGGCAGTTTAGCATAATTAATTGTACAAAACAAATAATTTAATTAAGGTTAAACACTGCTAAATTAAAGTCCTCAGAAGCCACATTCCTTGTTTTTATACTGCCAGACATACACTCTCTGTCTTCACTGGATATTATTTTCTTCAACATATTGAGTTCCAGGGAATAGAAACAGTCCAAAAAAACCCCAAACCCCAGTGAGGGCTCCCTACACTAGTAGAAAGGGGGTCAAGTGTTCTTACTGTAAGACAAGTGATTCCCTTTACTGTTGGATGGCCATGAAATGATTCATGTCTCTCTCTGCCTCTTCAGTCCCTCTCCTGCAAAGGTTGACCTTGTCCCCTGTAACAATGGATATTGTAATACTGCATTGTGTTTCACATCTCTGTCCTGCAGAAAATGGATTGAATGTGGCTGTCAGCCCCATGAGGTCTCCAGACAACTATGATTTCTTCATTACTCTTCCCACGATTGGATGTCAATTAGTGACTTAAAGTCTTCATCAAGTTAGCAATCCCTTGGGCTTCTGAGTCTCCCAACACCTCAACCATTTTATCTAATCTATTATACAGATAGAAATAAAGTACTGCTGTCAGGTTGTACTAGGGAGAAGGAGCACATGAGCTCCCGTGTGCCATGAGGTCTTGGAGACCCAGCTTGCATCCAGAGGGACCATAGGGTGTCCTCTGAGGGACTTGGCTTTACACTAACTCACTGCTTTCTCCTCAGTGTTTTGTTTTCACTTACATAATAGAAACACTGTGTATTTCTGCCTTTTTGCTCTTCAAGCAAAAGGTTAAGAAAGAAAGTATCTGCCAACTAAGGTCTTTTCAACTGATTTTTCCAGATAGAGTCCAGCTGAAAGATTTTGTATTGACAGCTGGTGAAACGGTCACAGAAATGACATCTGCCCATTAAAAACATTCCTCTTCCTTTCCCTTGTCCTCAGGGATTTCAAGACTGCAAATCATTTTCATGAGAAATGTAACCTTAGATCAAGTGATGTGAAAAGACATCACTTCCATCAAGTGAAATAATCACAGCATGATACAGGAATATTAAACAACTGACTTCCTGCATGGTGTGCACAGGAATTTTTGGAGCTTTCCTCTAAGTGTCTTGGGTTGTTGTTATTTCATATTGTGACACCTGTAATTCTATATAGCAATCTGGAGTTTAAAATCCTGACAAGGCTGCTCTGGGTTCCACAGCATACATAAATCCATCAGGGCATACCGGATAGATTTTAAATTGATGGTACCACACCAAGCACTGAAATAAAAGCACTAGCAGCACTTATCCTTGTAGACTAATAGCTGAAAATGATTTTATGAATCATTAGTTCAGATCCTATAGTCCTACCCATTTTAAACCATTTCTAGATGAATGCTTTTTTGTCTGCGATACAATATTAATAGTCTACTGAAAAGCATGCAGTTGCTAGCAGTGAATGCAGCAGCATTTTAGTGATGGAAGGGAGCTATGCTATTGCAATAACTGATTAATCACTCTGATTTGGGAAGCTGGTGCTTTTTCAAGAGATCATCTCGCAAGAGTTAGTATCCTGTGAACAGATCTGACTTGTGAGCATGGACTACCTGCTACTGAGTAGTTTATGCTTGGATGGTAACATGGGACAAAAAACCTTCAGATTTTATACCCCCAAAATGCTTCACAGAATCACAGAATGTTAGGGGTTGGAAGGGACCTAGAAAGATTATCTAGTCCAACCCCCCTACCAGAGCAGGAGAACCTAGAGCAGGCTGCACAGGATGTTGTCCAGTTGGGTTTTGAATGTCTTCAGAGATGGAGACTCAACCACCTCCCTGGGCAGCCTGGGCCAGTGCTGCATCACCCTAAAGGGAAAAAATTCCTCCTTATGTTAAGATTGGAATTCCTGTGTGCTAGTTTTTTCCCCATTACCTCTAGTCTTGTCACTGGGCACCACAGAAAAAAGACTGGTCGCATCCTCCTGATACCCACACTTTAAGTATTTATAAATATTGATAAGATTCCCCCTAAGTCTTCTCTTCTCCAGGCTAAACAGGCCCAGCTATCTCAGCCTCTCTGCATAAGAGAGGTGTTCAACTCCCCTAATCATTTTTGTAGCCCTTCCTTAAGTAGCAATCCAGCAGAAGAATGGTGTTTCAGTGTTCAGTACAGTTGCTGCAGAGTCTGTTGTTGCTGCTCTCCCTCCCTAACTACAAGGCAACAAGGGACAGCTAATGGCAAACAGAGCAGTAGCAGATTTGCCTATACCTGATGGATGGGAGTTGCGGAAGGACAGGACACAGGGATGGGCATTCCTGCAGCACGTCCTCATGGTTTACTCCTGTGCCCTCTTCAGAATGGAGGCATTCCCTTCTGACCACGTTCAGGACATTCTGGATGTGCCACAACAAAGAAGTGCTGAGAAGTTTTTTTTCTTCTTCGTGAATCCTCAGTTTTGTGGAGGAAGCCACCAAGGGCCTTTGGAGGAAATCATCTGAGGCTTCTACTCTTAGGTTGCCATTATAAAAAGGTGGGTATTTTTTCTGTATAGCAACTATGCATTTAATCAGTCATTTTCTTGTTCAGTTCAATTAGTTTTTTCTGGTATGTCTCTAAACACCATGTGGCAAATGTCATCGGGAATTTGCAGCAGTTAGCTGTGTAGCTCTAGCAAATATGAGCTATATTGTACTGATGAATCCTGATCCTGCTTTAAGTCTTTAGCTGCTATTTCCTACCTTTTCATCTCTCAAAATGCAGTGAAATGTGCTTGCTCTGAGTAGGTTTTTGTCACAACTCCTGTTTAGTATTGGTGACATAGACACGATCCCTATGTGACACATAGGGATAGGCTTTAAGGATAAAGTCAGCACAAGGAGGGCTTTGCATTCAGATGTTGGAGATTCACTGCCCTGCTTTGGAAGCTGGAAACTTTTACTTTATACAGTTTCCTGCAGCTGAAGAGGATAGGTGGGTGCCTTCTAACACTACTTCCACTCCTGTATGAATATCGTGTCCTTAATAGGTGACTGTGCTCTGGCCATGACTGTGCTGTCCAGAGATGTATGGGTTTATCTACATCCCATTGTCAGGGACAGTGACCACAGGCCTTTAGGTTATGGACTATGGAAGGACCATGCCTCCTACTGCATGCCTAGAGCTTTGTGTGAGCTTGATAGTCACAACAGTTTCAACTACAGCTCCATAAGAGTAACTGATTATTATACAGATTGAGTAAAACTTTGTAAGTGGTTATTTTAAAGTCTCAACCCCTACCTTTTTCTTAATAGGTATTTAATATTAATGATACTAAAAAGGTGAAATAGATTTGTGTAGAGAAGTAAAACCTGGTGTGTCTGCTCCCACTCAAACAGGCAGAAATACATTTCTCACCTCCCTGTCCTCCTCCCCAGAGAAATCAGGGCTACTGGCCTTTGGAGGAACCTCTTCACTCTCGAGTATACAGAGCCAAGGTGCTTAGGTTCTTCATCTCACATACTTAGACAATGATGGTATGATGTCATGTCTTTAACATGATGGCAGAAAAAAAAAAATCTATGGATCTGTTGTTACTTCTTTGGCTTGCTTTATTGTGCTGTTGCATCCAGGAGGATCACAGGTTAGTAATAACAATGTGATATAAGGACTGGGAGTGCTAGAGGGCTGACACTTGAAAAGGATGCACTTTCTGTAACGATAACTTCTTGGAAACTGTTGCAGTTTTAATGTTGTTACTGCTGCATTCAATTTGCTTCTCCTTCTACAGCGGATAGTAAATGATGTTGAATAGATTTTCTTCTGTATCCCAGATGAGAGACTGACATCCATCTATAACTCACTTGAAGTGAAAGTTAGAACTGTAGCTTCTTTTTCTTTCCCTTTTTTTCTTCTACTCTGAATTCATAGGTTATAGTATCTGGTTTACAGTACTAAAAATAGTAGAAGTCTGTGCATTTTCCAGACATCTGTAAATAAAACATGCAGGCATGCCTACATTTTTAAGTCGCAGCATGTAGTATTACCATATATTAATAGATGCAAAAGTCAGATTCTGCTGTCGACATGTTAACACTTGATTTTTAGGTAGACAGCTAGATAATTTCATATTTAGATCATGTTACCAGATACATTATTCAATCACTGCACCTCGAACACACAGGCTGACATTGATAGCTACTGAACGTGCTGTGGAGGTTACAGGAAAGTTATCTCTATCATTATAAGCCTCTACATTTTTTAAATAAGCTGAAGGAATAAAAGAGGCAAGAAACGTAAGAACAAGATTTCTTGAGGATGCCTTTGTAAACCTGGGAAGACAGATGGATGTTACATCCAGCACACACATTCGTGTAGGAGGCTCCTTCAGAGCAATGTGACCCACATTCTTGCTGGAGGAGAGGAGAATGGCACAAAGGCAATGTCAGTCTCCCTCTTCCTAAGTGGTTTGTTTTATTTTTTTTTGCTTTTTTTTTTTCCCCCAGTCAGGGTTAATTGTGGAGGGAATCTCTTGTCATATAAGTTGGGATAGCCCATCAACTCACTACCAAGATTTCCACCAGATGAGGATCAGTCCTCAAGCCCTTCCAGAGGTTAGCAGGGACTATCGCGTGTCTGAGTCAGCCTTCTCTGTGCTCAAACATACCATGATATTCATCAATCCCTCTCTCCAAATAAGCAAGAAAAATTCCAGAAAGGTTTTTCTGTCATTACTGATGTTCATAATGCAGTGAGATTGATGGATTGCACTGAAATCCTCACTGTGGCAATGGCTCATTTTGAAATGCATCGAAAAAGAAAATGGATTTAGTGCAGAGGTATGTAAGAAGAGGTGTTTGGGTGAAACATGCTCGATTTAGAAGGGATATGGGACTACTAGGAAGAAGCTTAAATTTAAATCATGAGATCAAAATTTACTACTCAGCTTTAAAAAAATTGCATTTTTGCAAAAGCAGCCCTTTTGTAGTTTTATTTTTTGTAATTTGTGGTAAAAAAATGTAGTGTTTGTGGACAGCCATTGTCTTGTAAAGGCAAAAGCCTTTACAAGAGGTAGTTAAAGGGCTTGTCAATGAATTTTTAAAATAGGGTTGCTTAGAAATAGTGAACATCATACATAGAGACATTTTTGTAGAAGGAAAATTAGTTTTCATGTATAATTTGTATGAGAAAGGCAGAAAGCATAGGAACAAAGTAAATGAGCTTTTAGATCATGCAATATGTCGGTGGCAAATGTAACATTTGCCAAACACTATTCAGCTCCATATATTAATTAACACTTTTGTGGAATATGTGCATAAAAATATCACCACAGTTGATCCAGAAATGACTGCACTACAGCACTGTCCAGTTTGCCTTTATTTATCACTAAAAGTAGAATATCTTATACAGTAGAGAAAAATCATATTTTTACAAAGAGAGAATGCACAGGTACTAAACCCCATAAAACATCACTCCCCAAATGAACCTGCCACTTACATCTCAGAAACAGCATTTCACATTGAGAACTAGTTCTTGATCTTGACCAGTCTCAATCCAGCTGTCTTGTGTGGTCAACAAGATCAAGCTCTCAGAGATTTCTGTGTAGAAGGCCACACAGGGCTATCAAGTCTGCTTTAGGCAAATCTGAACAATCATAACAAATCAAACTCGTGAATCCTCTATCAAAAACTTTAATTTCTGTCTCCAAGATCATATCTGCTCCATCATATTTTTTCCAGGAACGTATCAAGCTTCCTTTCAAATCAATTTGCCTGTACTGGTTCTTTGGGAGGTGTGCAAACTGTCAGAAATCTTCTGAATTCCAGTCTAAATTTATTCATGAACAATTTATAGCTGCTCAATCTTGTACAAGTACCAGCCTTTAAAGTTAAATAATTCCTCTCCCTCCCTGCTGTTTACTTCCAAATGCATCTATAAAGAATAATTGTATCGCCTCACAGGCTTCATTTTGCTAGACTAAACAGACCAAGCTCTTTTTAATTTCCTTCTCCTTAATCATCCTATCAGGACTTAGCTGTACTTTTTGAAACCAAGGTATGTGGAGTGGTTCATGGAACTCTGCATTATATCCTGCTCATGTTCCTGTGGTGGTCTTGTTTCTAACTTACCTTCATTAGTTATCTATTACTAAATTCTCCAAATAAAAGAATGTACTTGCACATTAATTTCAAAAGAATTACCCCTTGTCAGAGTTAGAATTACCTGTTTGATGGCAATGCCTGTTACTGCCTGGTTGCTTGGGTTGGACTCAAGCCTTTGCATTCAAGCATGCAGTAGTTTCTGAGATCTGTGATTTCTCTAATGAGTTTTATTGTTTGTTCAAGAAAGAAGCATCTTCACTGTAGAGATGCAGATTTTAGTTTGTATTGTAACTGCTCCAAAGCCATTTTAAGCAGGCTTACACTTTCTGTAAACAGAATAAAACCTCATGTGCCCTCCTCCCTAATTTCATCAATGATCAGACAAGTTCTTCAGCATGTGCTAAGATCCATAAGCATCCAGTTTCACCTATGTGTTCCTCATTTTGCAGTTTAGGCTCCTTTTAGCATCTTGACTGGTTCATCAAATGAGTTTAAATACAATTTTTCACTAATTGGGTGATTAGCCAACATTCACTGTAGTCTTTTTGATCTCTGAGATTTTTAACCTGTGCAAGGAAAGTCATCATTTGTCTTGTTCCAGATTGTATAAATATTTGTGAATGAGTATTAACATCTGAGATGTCTAATATAGCACATAATATCAAAAATGCATAAAGCCAGACTCATAAATCTCCTTCTGTGATCTCATTTTGTGATCATTACGTGACCTGCCAGCCAGCTAGATGGTCATTCAGTGATCTTACAATTTTCTCTCTGCTCCTGAAAGACCAAATGAGTAAGAGGCGAGTCTGTCTAGCAGCAGTGTGGACTCTTCCCCGGTCTGCCTGCTGTGACCTGCCCAACCTCTCCATCACTGTAGCTGTACATTTGGTAAATTAGTTATCTGTCCCCTGGCAGGGACTGGAGACCTTGGTTATTAAGAATTATAAAGAGCAAAGAATTATTACAGGCAGTCAGGAGAAGAGCTGAAATGATAACTCATGGTCTCATCACCTGGACCTCAGTGCTCTTTGTGCTGAAGTTGAGGGTATTGTGGTGAATAGCTTTCAGAGCAAGCACGTGGCATTTTATCAGTTTCTGCAGAAGCACATTGCAGACCTACAAAATTAATGACACTCCTGCAAGACACGTGGCAGGTCTATATATAAGTGCCTTCAGACTTCCAGCCCTGTGCTTTAACCTCTGGCTGTGCATCATTTCAGGGCTCTGTTCTGGATAAGATGAGGGTGTGAATGAGTGACCTCTGGAATAAAAAGAGTGCATTGGTACCTTCTCAGTGGCAGGTCGAGCTCAGTGGTGGGGAGGTGTGATTGTCCGCTTGCCACTGTCTGCTGGGCTGGGGGTGGACATTGGAGCACGGGGTGGGAGGGAACCTGGCTGTGGACAGCCACAGGGTCACCCATGGGCTGGAGATAATAGGTGGCTGGTGATAATAGGTGGTACAAAACCATGAGATTATCTTGCTGAATGAGTAAGATTATCCTTCTTTTTCACTGTCAGAGACGGGCACTAAGTGAAGTGCTTCTCTGTATTCATGCTTTTGCAGGCAGAAGTGACTCATGAAATTATATCTGTGTTTTCAAAAGCTAAAAGCTGCTTTGTCAGAAATCAAGTCTAAGCCTCTAACATTTCAGATTGGACCAGTATATCTCAAGTAATACTAATACAGTATTGGACCAATGAGAGGTCTCAGAAGTTTGAGATCCTTAACTGTCTGCTCTTGGGAGCAGAGACATTTTCAGCATCAAACCAGGATTCCCTCTCTGCCTGGCGTTGATAACATGATCAGGACAAGTGGCCATTTCTGTGTCTTCTGTTATCCTCTCTGCTGTGCTCAGCTTTGGTGGAAGGATGCTCACTAAGTTCAGTAGGCTTCAGCTCTTGTCTTAAATGAGCTGAAAGCAGACGATTGTAATTCCTTTCTAGTAGAGGTTATGAAGAAATTGAATCCATTCTTGCTTACGAAATTACCCCCCTTAGTCACAGTTCACTAGCAGAAGAGATGATTGAAGTGAGAATATGTCATAAAACAATGGATTTCTATTTTTGATAAAGTTATTTATGCAGTACATGGGCGAAGAGACGAGACTGATCCCAACCTTGCTACAACCTCCTTTCGGGTAGTTGTTGAGAGCAAGGTCTCCCCTGAGACTTCTTTTCTCCAGGTTACACAACCCCAGTTCCCTCAGCTGTTCCTCACAAGACTTGTGCTCTAGACCCTTCACCAGCTTCCTTGGCTTTCTTTGGACATACTCCAGAAGACATTACATGTCATCTCAGTTGCTATAAATGCAGGTTAGAAGGTGTTACAGAAACATGCAAGGGATAAAGTGCTGATTGTGCACAAGCAGGTAGAAAGTTCCCTGTAAGAACACCTGTATGAAAGTGAGAGATAGAAGAAATAGAAATCACCTTCCAGACTAGCCCTAGAGGCTCCCAGACTTGATTCACTTGATGGGTGGTTCTGTTTTCTGCAGTATAGGTGACATTTTTATGTGTGCTGGAGAAGAGAATGGTTATTACAGGTAAAGATGTCATTTATTTAAAAACAGGAAATGTAGATTTCCCGCCTCCTAGATGATAATTGCAATCCCTTCCAAAGGCAAGCTAGAATCAACTCCCCACTGATGCGTGCAGATGATTGTGTGATTTATACTTCTAAAGGCTGCATTATGGAACTACAATTGGCAAAAATCTACAGAAAAGTGCATATGCCTTAAGAGCCAAAGCCTTCAGTCTGAAAGCAGCCTTTGGAAATACTTTTTTTGGAAGATCATATTGACAGGCTGAGTTCTAAGCACAGTTACACTGATTATATGGAAGTGTAATCTCCTTTGGACTAAAATGCATTGCTATTAGATAGATTTTTAGTCAGGTGTTATGTGAGTTTCAAAGAATGACAACCAAAATACTAGAGCAGTTACATTTTCTTTTCTGTTATTAGAGGCAACTTTCTCCTGAATATTGAATGAAGTGTGTGTTTTCCACTGAAAACCTGATGGATATAAGAAGGGGCCAGTGTGTCTGGAAAAATACATCCCAACAGCAGGGGAAAATAGGGTCACCAAATACCAACTCTTCATCTTTAAAGAATTATCTTACTACCAATCTGCTGTCATTGTCTCTCTTTTGGCACCACTTGTGTCTTTAGTTACATGTCATTGACCACAAGGCTTACACAATTTTTCTTAAAGCAATGCTGCACTGTTTTCTTGGGTGCTCTGTAGAGCTCCTTCCACAACTAGACATTCACACCCAGGTCCTTTCCTCACACTTGTCTCTGGTGTGGTATTTACAGCATCCTGTAGAACATTCATGCATTTGCATGCAGTAGATGCTGACTGTAGCCCTGATCATCATCATCATTTCACTGTCATAGTGTGCAGCTTTAATCTTTTTTTTGTACCCATCTGTTGTCTCTGCCTCACCTTATGCTTTGGTTCAGAAATCCTTGTTGTGGGGATTGTCTATCTGCGATTGCTGTTGGTACAGCCCTTAGCACACTCCAGTCTTAATCCCAAACCAGAGCTTTTAATTTTTGTTACAATACAAATATATTGGCAAGGTCAGGCCAGCTGTTATAGAAATTCAAGCTACCTTTTGACTGTCTTCCTCTGTGCCAGTGCCCTTCACTTACAGAGAGAAACACTACAGGCCCTCAGTTGCCCTCCATGTATATTTGGTGTTTCAACTTTGTGGGCTTTTACCCCCTTCTCTTTGCCATTTGGATTATTCATAGAATCACAGAATGGTTTGGGTTGGAGGGACCTTTAAGGAACATCTAATCCAATCCCCCTGCAGTGAGCAGGGACATCTTTAACTAGATCAGGTTGCTCAGAGCCCAGTCCAACCTGATTTGAATGTTTTCAGGGATGGGGCTTCTTTCCAGGGATGGGGCTTTATAGTTTATTTCTGGTGCCATACATTTTGCAATGATATCTCCAAGCCAAGGAGCATGGTTGGGATGTGGAGTGGTTCTCGCATGGCTTGGGAGACTCCTTGGGTACCACTTTGGGGTCCCTGTCCTAAATCTTCTGCACCTTTGGCAAGCCTCATGGAGATGTCATGGACAGGCATAGCTGTGATGATGGATAGTCCTACTGCCAGCAATCATGGATTGCTTTCACTTGGCAATTGTTATCCCTTGGGATTTGAAGCATACTTTGCAGGCTACCATAATTTAAAGGGTAGATGAAATGGCTGGTGAATTAAAAACTGATAGCATTGTCTCATGTAATTTCTTTATGCTTGTTAATGAGCCTTCATCTCCTTCTGTTCACATTAGAAAGGTAAAACAGTAGTGGATGTTGAAGTACATAGAAAAGCTTTGACAAAAGCTAGTCTTCCATGAAATGGAAACTCAACTTGAAGGAAAAAATGACCCACTAATAAATTACATTCCAAAATGCGTCTTCAAATAATGCATTAAGTCTAATTTAAATAAAAACATGTCTGGGAGCTCTTAAGCTCTTATTGCTCTGCAGCAAGCCAGGATCTCTTTCAGAAAGGCAAATGAGAAGTGTCCCCACTTGCAATCTTAGCATAGAAAGCTAAGATTAATCATTTTCCTATGTCCTCTGTTCCAATGCAATTGTTTTCCTAAGCTTAGTCTGTTGACATACCAATGGAGAGGATTCTTGGGAATACTGGAGTGCAGATATACTGGATATATCCCTTCATTACTGTAAACAGTCTCATGCACCTTTTGATGGATGTGGTCATTGGTGGGGACCACACATGCGGGTTTGAACCCTTAGAGAAAAGAATGGGAGACTTTTTGCTCCAGAGGAATATTGTAGACAGCAGACGGAAGTAATGATGCCAGCTAATGCCAGTCATGATTAAGGTTTGTAGCAGAACACCCGTTAGGGGATTAATCATGCTTCTCCTCTGTGCTGTGAAGGACTCTACCTGCCTTCAGCTTGATGTGTTTTCACTCATCATGTGCCCGAGGTGGGAACCCTGTGCACACTGGATGGCTCTGGGGCATCCCGTCAGGCCTCCCACAGGCAGAATAGTCAATTGTCAGAAAAGCATTGGGTTTGAGGATTTACAGGCAATTCTGCTGAAGAGCAGCCTAGGACATAGCATTACAGATGTGATGAAAAGTTGTTGTGTCCCACTTTCAGAGGAGCTCCTGTTGGGCTCTGTGTTGAGGAGGGTATCTCCCAATGGGCTCTCTAATGTGTAAATGGCACCAATGCCTTCAAATCTCTTCTCCTAGCCAGAATTCTATCAAGTCTATTTTAATGGTTAGGCTCTTTCTTTAGAAAACACAAGTTATAGAAATATTGCAAACCCATGATGTTTGTTAGTTATAGAAAAATCAAGAAATCAACAAAAATCAATTATTTTCTTCAATTTTCTTTGTGATTGTGCATTTGTGATTATGCTTTCAGAAAGAAGAGGGACAGCAGCCTAAGGTGGGAAATTCAGATGAAACCTCCAATGAATTAGTATTCAGTCTTGGTATCAGGACTTTTTTAATCCTTGAATAGCCTAACATCTCCCCAAAACAATCTTACGAGAAAAGCAGACCTAGAGAAAAGGAGCTTATAACAACAACTTACAGGTTTTCTCAAAGGTTAATGAATTGCAATTAATTGTGAAGTACTGTAGCAATGAACAGTAGCTTTGAATTTGAAAGTGAAAACCAGAAAAACAGAAGCCCCAGAAACAATGAAAAATACATGGAAAAGTCCAGAGCTTGCACATGTATTTTTTTCCCTCGTCTCTTGGTAGGTTCAGTTTGCAAACTTAACTAAGAGAATTTACAAATATAATTACTGTGAAGAATTAATTTAGGGGCTGTGCAGCGTGGTGGAAAGAAGAAGAGATTTTCATTAGGAAAGTTGAGACCAGCAATTCTGTGAGGGACACAGTGAGCAAGACTGTACCCATGCACTTCACAAAAATAGAAGAGGTGACTTTAAATGAGTTTGTCCCCTGACTTTCATAGAATCATTATGATTGGAAATGGTCTCTGAGATCATCAAGAAGAGGAAGCTCAGGGAGACCTCATTGCTCTCTACAACTACCTACAAGGAGGTTGTAGCGAGATGGGGGTAGGTCTCTTCTCCTGGGTTAAAAGTGAGAGGACAAGAAGAAATGGCCTCAAGTTGCACCAGGGGAGGTTTAGATTGGATATAAGGAAGAATTTCTTCACTGAAAGGGTTGTTAAGTCTTGGAACAAGCTGCCCAGGGAGGTGGTGGAGTCACCTTCCCTGTATGCGTTTAAGAAACATATAGATGTTCTACTTAGGGACATGGCTTAGTGGCATGGTAGTGATAGGTATGGTTGGACTTGATGATCTTAGAGGTGTCTTCCAGCCTTAATGATTCTGTGATAAGCAGTCCACCTAACACTACCATGCTCATTAAAGCATGTACCACATAGCACATTTAATACATTTGAACTAGGAATATCTAAATTGTAAGACAGAGTGACTAAACAGTACAAAGTACTCTGTAGTAGCTGTTCCCTCTCTCCTTACTCTCTCTGCCTCTTGCCTACCATGACTGCAATGTTCGAGGTGGTGGTTCAGCTGAAAGTCCCTACCTGGTATCTTGAAAACACGTGTCCAGGAGCACTGCACAGCTGGCACATCTCCAGGGAGGCTGCAAAGCCCATAGTGAGTAGCCTCTGGCACCAGTGAGTCAGAGGAATTCACAGCACAGCCTTAACTGCTTCCCTTGACCCAAACCAAGAGCCTCACTGTGCTGAGGAATTCATTTCATTAACTTTCTTATCTGCTGAAGTAATAGGGTCAGATCAGTGGGGAAAGCAAAAATGACTTTAGGGTTTCCTGACTCCCTAAGAAGGCTACTCTCTGTATGTGATGTGCTTACAGCTCCCAAAATGATGTATTTATTTTATAGCCATAGCTCTGAGTGCACAGAGCGATGTTACACAACCACAACATTTTACAAGAGATACTTACCTAGAAAACCTAAAGCCAAAAACACAGGGTGCAGGTATCTCAGAGATATGTGAGATGTAGCTGGAAATGTTTGTTCATAACAGACTCATCCTGTCATAATAAAGGATCCCTTGAGCCATCTCAAAGTCTTATTTCAATATTTATTATACTATTTAGCATATACAAGGTTAAGAAAATCAGCACCATAGCCAGATGGCTGGGGAATTGTATCATCCTGTTACTCTCTTCCCTACTGCCAATAAATTTGGTGGCCAAGGCAGGGCACCAGATGTGAGATGCTGCCAACTGGGCTAGCTGTGGGAGTGAGTGCCTGAAGCTCCTCTGGTCCCTTGGGATCTGGCTGCATAGTCTCAATCGTATAAGAAGTTAGTGCTGCAAGAGAAGAGCACAACAGGGATGGGCTCAGAGGAATCAGCACTTCATCGACACATTACAGAGGAGAAGTACTACCAGTGCCACGAGGTTGTTGCAAAATGAATTAGATAAAGAAGAAGAGTCATTCAATTAAATCATGCCCTTTTTCTCTTCTAGACAATGTGACACTGAGTCTATGCTTCACAGTTTATAGATTTGTATAGAAATCAGTGCTAATAGTTCAATTTTGTGTAATTATCATGCTAGTAACATTGAAAATGAAGTATCTGGGTAGAGGGAGGAGGAGACAATGCTTCTATAAATAGTTAATATCCAGAGAAGGCAGATGCAGTAAAATTATATTGAAAAAGTAAAATGTTAGCAAAGAACCTCTGCAGTCTAATTCCAGCTCCAACATAGAGCTTCTGTCCATCATGAGATGTCACTAAAGCTCACTGGGTTTGGGTTCTTTTTTTTAAAAGATCTTTTACATGAAGATAATACCTTGCTGTCTCACTGGGGCTTTGTGACAATTCATGTCTGTATAATGCTTTGAAGCAGAGCTTGTAAAGTGCTAAGTACTATTAAGATGAGATGAGGAGAATCTCTTATCTCAAACATCAAGTTCTTGAGGGTTGAGGAAGGAGGCAGTGATCTATTATCCATAATACTTATCTTGAGACTAAGTTTGATCCACCTTAGTGTGATTCAACAAAACCCTGTTCAACTGTGGACAAATGGACATCTCTATTTTAAGTCAAGAAATGGAAAGCTGCATAAAGGGAGAAATCACCTGACACTGTCTTTGATCATAATCTATCTGTGCCTCAAAGAGGAGCATAATGATACAAACATACTTGCAGGAGTAAGACAAAAATAACTCCTACTGTTCTTCTGCCTACATAAAGGCATCAGACAGTGCACAGACAGTTGTAGTTGTTGTTATTGTGAAGCATTGTGTGTCAGTTAAGAGGCTCCAAGCAGCTCACTATGGGAGCCATACTCCAGCAATGGGATCCCTCCTTGTGAAGTCTGTAAAGCATTTAAGCATCTTTTTAAAAGGAAAGGAAGGATTCTGATAAGTTATCGCTCTGTAATGATAAAGAGCTGCTAAACCATCACTGGGTTAATTAAAATAAAAGAAAAAAAAAAAGGCAAGCCATGTTGTCAAGCAAAAGCTTATTGCAGAGAAAAAAAGAGAACAGAAGTGGCTATGAGGACAGATGGTAGAGGATGAATGTAGGTAAGGTTTAAGCAGTAGCACAGATTCTCATGAAGTCATTGAGGAAGAACAGGAGGGAGTTATTTTGTATGTAAAAAATGCTCTTATCTGTCAATAACGCTGTTATGAAGCAGCCCAGAGAGACACTCTAACATTCAGAGGCTGTGCTTTGCTCTTTCAGCAATTTGAGCTTTCTGGACATTATTTCAAGGTCACACATCATTGTCACCCCTATTGTCAATCAAATAAGCAGCATCTTGCTCACTCCTCCTCACTCTTTCTGCCTCATTCTCCATTCTGCATCCCTGTGCACAGGGTCAGCCTTTGCAACCTTTTACTTAAAAGATGCCTCTTACTTAAAGGATACAGTAGTTCAAAAAATAAATAAGACTTTGAATTTTTCTGGTTTGCAAATCTTAGAGTATTATGCTTTCCTTTTTAGAAAAAAGAGTTTCCTTTATGTAAAAGCCTGGGGAATAACTGCAGATTCCTAAGCTAGCTGCTATTTATTTGTTTGCCTTGTGGATCTGCAGCACCTTTCTGTGAGACCTGACACTTGATGAATATTGACAGGGAAATAATGACTGCCCATTGCTCCAGTGCCACTTGCATTATCTGTTGCAACCAACGCCTTCATTATTTCATAAAAATAAAGTAATAAAATCTATTATGTCCATTTGCAAGGTGACCTATCAATTGTACCATAAATTTTTACCTTAAATAATCATGTACTTCTAAGAATGAGTGTGCTGTTTGGAACAGAGTATTTGTACTCCCCAGAGGACATATTTCTACCAATTTTTGTTAATAATTAATCATGACATACTGGTTCTGGAAGGTTAACAAGAACATAACAAGTATAATACTCCCAGAATTACAAGCTTTGGGTGAACATGGCATGATATGTTGGCATGCTTTGCTGCTTTTTGTCTGCTGTGGTAAATGCTTGGGATGGGTATGAATAATGGACAAGGGTTTGTTCTCTGTTCTTTCCTACTGTGTGTCTCTCTCTTCCCAAAGTCATTTTCCCATGTCACTAATGAGGGACTTATGTGTGTACTCACTTATGAATCTCTTATTTTATATATAGGAATACATATAGGGAATATAGATGGGAACTACTAGAAAGAACATTTTAATTTGAGTTTTTACCTTTAAAGGTTTCATCTCTTTTCAGAACCATCCATCTCAGGGAGAGATGGCATTTCTGTGTCTCCTACAGCATTGTATTTCAGGACTGTCCTAATTGCATGCAGCCTGTGAGCCCCTCCGTGCTCACTAAATAATCCTTTCAGGATAGCTAGGATGCTCCATGTTATTGATGTATTGTTGTTTCAATAGGCACTTTGGAAGTTTCAGCATACTAGAGGGTAAAATTGCCTACTCTAGAAGCTCTTGAAAGTCAGATTTTGCCAACCACAGACTTGTCAAAGGCAAGAATATAAGGCTAATGAAGGAAGAGTAATGGTATCTTGAAGCTCACAGTGCTTTATATTAATTGCTACAAATGCTGACTGCTGGCAACTGCTCCACAGTCAAAGCATAATGGACTTGAGAGGCCAAACTTGCATTCCTGCAATGTAGCATTTTTTAATAATGCAGGCAAAATAATTGCAGAAGACATCTAAGTTTCTCTGCCCACCCAGCATGGTCTGGGAAGCCTGCAACCTTCATCTGAGGACAGGAGAGGAGGAGCAAGGGAGGCATAACAGTTCTTCTGCAGGTGTCCTTTGGTGATCTTGAAAACCAGCAGTGGGCTACTTGCAGCTGGAGAAGTGACTGATTCTGTGTGAGGTCAAAGGCTTTGGCTTTGTTTTCTCCTAGTCCTCACCTCTCAGTGGGTGTTTTTCAGACCCATGCAAGGGCATAACACCACCACACCAGGCATCTCTCTCCTTTGGCACCTGCCTGTCTTTAACACCTACAGATGCATCATTTGAAAGCATGAATTCCTGTACATGGTAGAGTGAAAAAACATTAAATTCTTGGGAAGATTTTAGTATTTAAAATCCCAAGCTGCCAGAGTTCAGATGAAGGAGAGGAAGATAGACTGATGCTTTTTGTCAGATGGATAGGCTAAGGAAAACCAGGTCCAGCTGTTACAGTACTGGCTTGCTATTTTGAGACTTAAAACTGGGCATTTGTGCTTATTTTCATGCAATGACTTAAAATAGTTCCAATGGGTAAAACAAATATAGTCCATGTTTTACATTTTTAGAGGGGTAAGAGGGTTCCTATATAAGAACATACTTATTTCATTAAAATGACAGCCAGTGTTACAAACACAAGATCATACAAATAATACATTATCAAACCTAATAAACGACAAATGCTTTTGATTTAATAGTAATAATCAAATAATTGTATAATATGTAAGCACAACTGAGCTAGTGTGTTATGTACACTTTAATTAGAACATTTTCAGATGAACTCTGCAGAGATGCAGGATATGGAAGAAGAAGGTCCAGTATCCCAGCCTTTCTGTCGGCTGTTAATTTGTCCCAATTTACCAGCATAGTCGTAGCTGATACTCACACAAAATATATTAGTTCAAAAATCAGAGCAGACAACTGGAATTAAAATTCTAGACTTCACCTACTTAAAATCTGTTGTCTTTCTTTTTCAGAAGCAAAAGTAAAGATATATTAAAGTCAGGGAAGCATTGCTTATCTAGTCTGATAGGTTAAAATCTTTTGAGATATATGGGGAGAGGTATGCCTTGCACAAAGAGTCTGAGAGCAAGTTTGGCTTCATCTGCCTCCTTTTTGTAAGATAGTTTCCAAGTTTTTGACAGTCTTCATTAAACTGAGGTGTTTTATCCTGCTTTGTACTTTTGCCTACTTTTATTTCTTCTCACTCCCTCATTTTACCCTGAAATGTACTTTCTTTTACCTATATAAACACAGTGAATATGCAGAAATGGAGATGATAAGATAGCACATTATAATTTATCTCTTTTGCCTTCTTGACTTTTTCCCAGTTCAAAATGTTTTAATGTTTTGTCTATGGATGGAATGTTTGCAGGTATTTTGCATATGAAGCCTCAGGAGTTCTTAAGAGCAAGTTAAAACTGCTTAAAAAGCTGGCTGGATGAGCAAGGCCAGAGAGTTGTGGTGAATGGAGTTAAATCCAGTTGGTGATCAGTCACAGGACGTGTTCCTCAGGGTTCAATATTGGGACCAGTCCTACTTAATACCTTTATAAATGGCCTGGATGAGGAGATTGAGTGCACCCTCAGTCAGTTTGCAAATGATACAAGTTGGATGGAAGTGCTGTTCTACTTGGGGATACGGAGGCCCTGCAGAGGGATCTGGACAGGCTGGATTGGTGGGCCAAGGCCAATGGCATGAGGTTCAACACGGCCAAGTGTCAGTCCTGCACTTGGGTCACAATCACCCCATGTAATGCTCCAGGCTTGGGACAGAGTAGCTGGAAAGCTGCCTAGTGGAAAAGGACCTGGGGGTGCTGTTAAACAGTGGCTGAACAGGAACCAGTAGTGTGCCCAGGTGACCAAGAAGGCCAGCAGCATCCTGGCTTGAATCAGCAGTAGTGTGGCCAGCAGGACTAGTGCAGTAATTATCCCCCTGTACTCAGGGCTGTTGAGGCTGCATCTCAATTACCAGGTTCAGTTTTGGGCTTCTTGCTACAAGAAAGATATTGAGGTGCTGGAGCATGTCCAAAGAAGGGCAGCAAAGCTGGTGAGGAGTCTGGAGCACAAGTCTTGTAAGGAGTGGCTGGGGGAACTAGGATTATTTAGCTGGAGAAGAGCTAGTGCTGAGGAGACCTTCTTATTCTCTACAATTACTTGAAAGGAGGTTGTAGTGAGGTAGGGGAGTTTCTGTCTATGAAACATGTTCCCAGCATTTTCCTTTATTCTCTGGGAAGTGTTAGGACAGTGTGCAAGTATATGTTTCAAAAAGCTTGTAGCCCTGTGCTGTGGAAATGATAACGAATGAGCAGTTACAGCTTCTAATTAAAAGATTTGGGGAAAAGTATCAGGAACAATGAGGTTTTAAGAAACAAAAGTCCTTTTTCCTCCATGTGCTGTTAGCAATGGCAAATAAAGGAGAAATTCATAATTACAGTACGTTACATTAAAACTTCCTTCTCCCTTAGGAGTCAGCTCCCCGTAACTGGATGAGTTACTAAAATGACTCACTGTGTTTTTGGAATGCCAGCAGTGGGAGGCTGAGATGGTTACCATGGACCCATTCTGAGTTGTTGGGGTACCAGTTGCAGTGTCCCTGGCATAGCTCAGTGAAAGTTTTCCAGCTTGACAGAAGAGTCCTTTGGCTGAAGCCGATCCCCATTTGACAGATGTCCTCTGCTACCAAATTGCTCCTGTGCAATGTGAGTGTTTAATAACACTGCACCAAGACTTTGGGAAGATGTACAGGCTTGGAGAGAGCTTGTGCAGCATTGCTCGTGGCAGGCTTTCACCCATACAAATCACTCTCTTGACATCAGAAAAGGCGTCTGTGTTAATCAGCTCATGCTCATCTTTATGAACAAGCTTGACTTAGCTGCAGGCTCGAGTTTCAAAGCAAGTTTTCAATCAAAATACAGACCACAATCATTTTTGTGGCCATATCTACACCCTGTGCTGTGACAGAGTAGCTGTCTCTACCTGTGGCATGGAGCATTCATAAAAGACCTTAAAAGCATCCTGCAGACCAAGGCAGACTGAATTGTGGTTCCTGCAGAGCATAGTCAAAAGATGGATTGAGAGAGTTTTGTGCTTTTCACTGTGCCCTGTGTACCCAGAGCATCACCCTTAAACAAGCTGGCTGACCCCAAGCTTACCTTAAGTATCCCCATAAATAACATCAGCCTGTTACAGTAATTATTGTTTTAAGTATTGGAGATCTATTTTTTCTTCAAAAGCATGTCAAGTTTTTCTTAAAAGTTGCTAGAAGATAGATGCAAAGTTATTTTTACTTACATTAACAGTAAATGAGCTCATACACAAATCAACTTTTAAAAGATCTGAGTGTTCCTAGAATCTTTCTTGCTGTTTTACCTAAAATATGTACATGAAACCAAGAGTAAATGTTCCTTCCTTTTGTGTTTAGGCAGAAACCAGGTAGATTTCCACATTAGGAAGCAAAAATTGTACCTCTAGCAGAGTGATGGAGATAAACTCATTCAACCCAGCTAAAATGTTGTCATCCTCAATAAATTTTTTTGTTCTGCATGAAGAAAATTATGTTGAAGTCTCAAAAAATTAAGTGAAACTACAGTTGCATAATGAAGCTAAGCTCTTTATGGCTGGTAATACAGAAGCAAGGCTTTAGAGTTTAGTAAATTCATAGTGGTTTGGAAATGTTATGACAGAAAGAGGGCAATGCAGATACAATAACAGAAGAACTTTCCATCCTAGGACTTTGACGGTTCCTATGAACAGATTGCAAGTTCTGGTACAATCTGTAGCAGAAAAGATATCTATTTTTCATTTTGCCATTATCAGAATGATCAGTGGCTCCTATTTTTGTAGATTTTGCTGGGGGAATTTGGCTAAGTTGTTCAGAAGCTAATCCCTAAGTGTTGTTGCAAACTGTGTGCACATACATATATCTAGTTGTGAAAGCCCTTTGCTCAGTGAGCAGCCTCATCCAGATTCTCAGTGACTGGAGAACTTTTCCCACCAGGATGGACCAGAAAAATGTAGCTCAAAGCATTTCCATGGCTCACCCCAAGTTCTTTCACAAGCCCTGGACTTCTCTCTGCCTCTGCCATCTAACCCATCTACCTCCTACATGTGCTGCAGCCTAATCCAGCTGCAGACTGAAATACTGTACAGTGAGACTCATGCAGTCTTTTCATCCTTTCTGGTTCAGAGTTGGGCTGGAAGGCAGAAATAAAGAGAATAACAGTAATGGAGCTTTTCTGAACAATGGGATCTGTGCAAGTTTGATTCTGACAAAGAGCTGTGGGCTGTGAGGTATAATTCACCACATTCTTTTCTTTGTTTCTATTTGCTTATGCAAAATCTTTTCAAAGTGATTTTTTTCTTCCCTCTTTAAGGCTGTTGTATGAGTGGGAGCTTCAAAGTCAACAGTGCAGAAAGTCAAACAAGACTTGGTGTATGCCATCTATAAGCAGGAGCTCTCACACACAAAGGGGAAAATGAAAACAAATGAAAACGTCCTTCAAAGACAGTGTTCCTTCTGCATCAAGATCACTGGCTGTGTGATGCCAGGGATGATTTCTGAGATATATTCACAGAGAACAGCAAGAGCTTTGATGCTGAGCATACACAGGCTATGGTGATTTAACACTGCAAGTGTGAAGGAAGCCATGTACTTGGATTGTTCTGTGGGCTCGTGGTTGTTTTGTGGGTTTTTTTTCTCTAAATTAAGGATTCATTATACTAATAAGCAAAACAGATGCATGGGAAAAGGTGTCCTGTAATGAATGTAGAAGGCTGTGTTGTACATGACTTAGCAGAGCATTTGAAATGCTCTTTGGCTTTTCCTTTGTGGCTGCTCAATTGCTTAATGTCAGGCATTTTTATACCCACAGAACAGAGTGAACTCTTCTGTAGTACCTATTGCCTTGGCATTTGAGAGACATGCAGCCTGACAGAAGGTTTCTTATTTTGTACTTTCGTCTTAGCCTGCTTCTGTGCACAGTCTTCAGCACAGGAGGGACATGGACCTTGTTGCAGCAAGTCCAGAAGAGGCCACAAAAATGATCAGAGGGCTGGAACACCTCTGCTGTGAGGCCAGGCTGAGAGAGTTGGGGTTGTTCAGCTTGGAGAAGAGAAGGCTCCAGGAAGGCTTTATTGCAGCCTTTCAGGACTTAAAGGGTCCTACAGGAAAGATGAGGACAGGCTTTTTAGCAGAGCCTGTTGGGACAGAACAAGGGGTAATGGGTTTAACCTAAAAGAGGGGAGATTTAGACTGGATTTGAGGATGAAATTTTTTTATGCTGAGGTTGGTGAAACACAGGCTGCCCAGAGAGGTGGTAATGCCCCATCCCTGGAATCATTCATGATCAGGTTGGACAGGGCTCTGAGCAACCTGATCTGTTGAAGATGACCCTGCTGAATGCAGGGGGATTGGACTAGATGACCTTTAAAGGTCCCTTCCAGCCCAAACCATTCTGTGATCACAACTTGGAGACCACTCTGATTTGTGTTGAGTGCCATCAGTTCTTTCTGTGTCTGCTGAGGAGGCACCAGCCACTCCATCCATGTCCTTTGTTCTACTAGCTCTACAGAGATCAGACAGCAGCTCCTATATCCTACCTCCAAGCAGAGAGAACAATGGGTTACCATAAGGATAAAGAGCACAAATGGTTTAGAGCTTAACATCTCAAGAACTTTTATTTGTCATTTCATTTGGGCTAATGACATAAAAGTCAATTAACCTTTCATCCTGTGAAGTATTTCCCTCAGTAGCTGTGCTACAGTTCGGGAACCAGGAGGAAGAGGAAATCTCACCTCTTTTGGGCCAAAAAACATGCATATTAGTTCTGAACATAGCTACAGTATTTTTTCATGTGCCCAGACTTCTGGATGGACAAAATTTGTGGGAAATTGATGAAATTTTTCTTATTCCAAGGCAAAGAGATCTCTATGTAGCCTCTCCCAAGAAGGCACTATCAGCTTTAGCTACGTATTCCCCACCCCCAGACTGAAATTCTGAAGTGCAGTGTTGCTGCTAGTCATTCCCTTTTTGTTTACTTCTTTCTTTGTGCGGGTTCAAACAGTATTTACTGCTTCTCTAAAACACGGTGCTTGTAGGAAATCTAAACCTCTGCTATGTTTTCTGCAGAGCATAAAACAATATCTTCAACAAACTTCTTCAACGTTTCCTGCCTGAAAGCCTGGAAACAAGTTGGTCCTGGGGCTAACACTACAATCTCTCTCTGTTCCTTCCATCTGAAAATTTCTCTGTCTCTCTTCTGAATGACTGCTCCGTGGCAAAGTTGCTCCTAAGGATTGCTTTCTAAGGTTAATTTTTGTCTTGTGTCAGCTGGAGGCATCGTAAGAAACAGCACAGGTGTTTGGAGAGTGAAGACTTAACCCCCAAAAGTCAGAAAACCAGACAGAGAAAAACAGGACATGATGACAAAAGATGATATTCCTTATCCAAAATGCTCAGTCACTGTATGTCTGACAGTCCTTTATTTAAATCACCCAAAGCCAATGCCTCATACCCTGGCATGCAGGACCCACAGAGCCCTCCACTCCTGCCTCGGCTGCTGTGGTACCAACCTCTCTCTGTTGCCCATCAAAATTAAGTGATATTTAAGTACATAGGAGAGAAAAGTGGAAATGCTGTTACAAACATGACTACCAAATATGATGAGATAGTTAAGAACTACATTCCTTGTGAGTGGAATGTGGAGCAGCCCTGCATGCTGCAGATAGGAACTGGTACTAGTGCCAGGCCCAGCTCAGAGCTTCTGGCTTGTGGAAAAATTTTGTCTAATAGGGAAAAAAGCTGAAGCAATCAGTGCTGCAAAGTGCTGACTGGAAGAATAAACATTACAGAGATAAAGCAGACCAGAAGGCAAAAGCAATCAGATTCGTAAAAGAGAGTAGATTCTGATTTTATCTTATGGAAATAAATGCAATAAAAGCTTTCTAACTGGGGTTGGATAGAGTTGGATTTTTTCTGTATGCAATAGGAGAAAAATTGATGCCAGTGGTTGTTTTAATATTTTATGGAAATAGTTCAACAAATAAATCGAAGTGTTTTTTTATTTGCAGACAGAAGGTAAATGGGATAACTGAAGCTTTCTGCTAAATCTGTTTTTTTCTATTCGACGACTTCACCCTGTGGTTGGGTAGCTTTGGCAAATAGTATCTAGATATCATTTAAACATCAGAAACCAAGCCATCTCAGAACATCCAGGACTGAAAGTGTTAGAGGCTAGAAATAGTCACCACAGCACTGGATTTGTAGCCAACAAAAGCCATACCAGTGGTTCCCAGGAAGAGCAGTGCTGGATGGATCAGGTATTTTGCATGTTGATGTTCACTGTCCTGCTGGCACCTTGGTGATTTCAGAGCCTCTCTGAGCATGCTGAGCATGGACCATCAATCTGACCTAATGGCCAGCATTCAGAGCCTGTCTTGATGCTGCTAATAGAAAGCCTATAGTGTAATAAAACTGTTGGAGAAACTGCTGCACATACAGACATATATGGCTTTTCCTTTGAAAAGTGAGGGAGCCAGCACAATGCATTAAAGCTGTCATTTCCTTTTATCTGATAAAGGGAACAAAACCCTAACCCAACTAAAAATAGTCAGGGCATTTTGCCCTATGATCTCTCTCCATCCTATGGATCAATATGTCCTGAGCTTGCATCCCATACATAAACAGCTTTCATGGGTGAGATGACCTTGCTATGGAATAGATGGATCTTTAATCAACAGACCCGTAGTAGAGTAGTGTTAGTACAGTGGAGGCTAACACAGTTTATAAATAACTTAATTCAATTAAATTCTAACCAAGATAAATCAGAAAATATTTCCTCAATACCTCAACACTCAACAGTCACGGAGATGTCTTAGAACCATGGGAAAACCTTGTTGAAAATAGCTGCACATGACCAAAACCTGGCAGTTCTTCTCTTTCAGTGACTAGTGAGTTTTTGGAGGGGGTTGGGAAGGGAAGATGGTGCATAAAAATAGCCCCCTCCCCTCCATAATTTACCTCTGACATGTGGAAACCAGAGCAGCACACAGCACACAGGGATTTTGTGGTGAAATAAGATACCTGGGGCTGGCTGTGAAACCAGTCATCACAGTAAATACCTTTGTTATTTTACTGTGCAGGGAAGGTTTTTATCCCTAAAATTAGAATAATTGAGGACATTTCTTTCTTTTTGGAAAGTTGTTTTTCTTTCACCAATGAAGTGCTGGGCATGGTGTCCCAGATGAGTCATCAGAAGGAGACTGAGATTTGCCTGCATGGTTTGGTACTTTGTTCATATGCTAGGAGAATTGTCTTTACTTTTAAAGTTAAGAAGTAACTTCTATTTATTTTGAGATTTCATTACTATAATGCAGACTAGACCCTAAATTAACAGAAAGAATAACCATTAATAATAATGTTATTTTCTTGGTTTTCTTTCTTCATAATTAGGAAGCATTTTCTTTAGTAACATAATTCAAAAAGTTGATAGAAACTGTGAAGTTCTCTTTTTAAGAAACACAGAGGGCAGGAAGGATCAGCATGTTTGTGCACATGTGCAGCATGTGAGAGAACATACAGGAAAAAATGCTTCATTTATTTCTCCTTCCTCACTGCAAGGCTGCACCAAGTTAATGCAGCCAGCAGCAAGGCAAGTAAAAAGCATTTGAAGTGAAGAAAACTTGAGAGTAATTAATACAAACACTCTGCAGCAAGTAATGTCAGACATGTTCAGTTCTAAATTACATCTGGAGTCTGCCAGGGCTGCTCTGTGAGAAAATGTAGCTGCTTGAAAAAGGATAATACGCTTCACACATCAAGACTGCACCAAAGTGTGCTACAGAAATGGTCCAAGAGTCTGCAATTATGTTGATACTCCAGGAATCAGCACTGAGTTGAATTTTTGTGATTTCCATGCAGTTGGTGAGCCACAGACTCTTTGTGATTCTCAGTGCAGGAGCCAACCTGCCTGGGGAAAGAGGGACTCCTAATTAACCCAGGCCATTAGGAGAGCCAAAGTCAGTCCAGTCTGATGGCTGTTCTGTCACACTTGATTTATTTAATTTCTGCCTTGATTAATATCAACTTTTATTAAAACCTCAATTTATAATTTTCATAGCAATTTTAAGCAAAGTTCAAGGAAAAGTTGTAAAGAATTAGAATTAGGTGAAATCCTTTGTGCCCTGATTTGATTTCTGCCAACAGGAGACTTGCAAGGGAGAAGAAACATCCTTGGAAGTACAGAATGCAAATTGCTCAGCGTGCAGCAAGTCCTGACACAAGTGGGGTGTTAATTTATTTAAAGCTTGTGATATTGTAATAAATTCAGGGTTTGCTTGGCTTTGAGGGAGAAATTGTGCATAGATCAGGTAGCAGTAGGACGTAACTTTCAACCAGTTAGTCTGGCCTCTGTTGTTGTGGATAAAGCCCATGCTGCTTCCTCCTTCACCCTTTGAAAGCAGCAGCACAGCTCTTTGGGATTAGGATCAAATCCTTGTGAAACTGTGCCCTGGAAGGAGGGAAAGAAGGAAAGAAGTCCATTATGTGGGTGAAACAACATCCTTTCAGTGTTGGGCATCCTATGTCTTTTCATGACATGGAAAGGCTGAGTCATTGAAATTTTTTAGCCTTGTAAATTATAGATAGAAATCACTTCTGGAAGAGGGTGAGTTACAATTGACATATTCAAACTGACCATTCAGATGGCAGCTGATGGTTGAGTTTTAAGTGATCACTGGTAATAGTGA
The DNA here is from genome assembly GCA_013396975.1 of Bucco capensis. Classification (NCBI taxonomy): domain Eukaryota; kingdom Metazoa; phylum Chordata; class Aves; order Piciformes; family Bucconidae; genus Bucco; species Bucco capensis. The sequence goes on from VWZO01007383.1 coordinate 466,693, forward strand.
CTAGCAGTAATTTCATTTAAATTTCAACTATATAAGTCCGGAGACTTCAATTGAGCTCAGAGCCTCTGTGCAAGTCTTTGCTCAATCTCCTGACAAGAGACCTTCAAAGCATTTTAGATTAGCAGATAGGAATTGTTATTATTCTTATTTTAGAGATTTGGAGAGGTGAAGCAATTTGGGAAATGGCTCCTAGGAAGGCTGTGGCAGAGCACTGCACTGCTGTTAGTAAGCAAAGAAGAAAACTGGTTGTTATTTTGGTGGCTACAATTTAACTATTGTGCTTTTAAGATGTGTCTTTTCTTCTTTTGCTTTTTGGAACTATTTGATGTTACAGTTCAACTCATAAAAGACTTCTCTTTAAATCCTTTGGCAATTTTTTGCTCATGGTTGCAAAGTTTTGTATGTATTACTCCATAAGCACTGATCAAAGGCAACTCTCTCTTACTTAATATGCCTGCATTATGGCTTTTGTTCTAGTGTTATCTTTGAGTTCAGTACATAAATGATGACGTTTTCCACCCCAAGTTCATATAAGCAGAACTGGAGAATAATAAATGTAACCTTAAATAATGCATGGCCCAATAGTCTGTTAGCCACTTTCATGTTCACCAAGTAAAATAGAGAAAAGCAATTTGTATCTAAACAAGGGCAGCATGTACACTGTGGAGGTCACATTGTGCTCTTTAGATACACAGCAACTTGGGTGAGCAGTTGAATCTTAGAGAAGCACAAGCAAACCTCTGATGAATAGTCTGTGAATATATCAGCTGATTTATAAATTGTACATGTTTTCTGTATAATAGGATTTTAAAGCTGATTTTGATTAATGAAATGCAATCTACTTAGTCCTTCAGCAGTCAGCCTGCAAACTTCTAACTAGCTAATTAGTCTGTTTAGGTAAAGTATTAAATCTGACTTTTGTTTAAAAATAGGAAAAAGGAAAACAAATCAGACCTGCTCTGGAAAGTAGGTGCAGTAAAGGAAAAACTTCACTCCTGTGAATGACATAATTAGAAAAGTACAATAATTATATAAAACTTTCCAAGGCTTTGTAGTTCTGAACATAATGACTGTTTCAGTCTCAGAAGTGAAATTATTAAGTGGAAAAAAATGGAAGGAAACAAAAATGACTTCTTTGTATTTTGCAGACCTTTGCAGACAAGACAAATAAGGTTTTGTGAAATCAGGTGAGATCATGACTCTTACAGTCAGTTTAGTGGTCATTAAAGTGGACAAGTTTTGAAAGTCTAAGGAGTCTTTTCTCATTTATTATTTTAATTCACATCCATGCCCCAGATGCCTGTAAGTGTGATCAGTTCTGTGTGTTGCAAACTATGGCATTTGTGAATTGGATTCCCTAAATGTTGTGCCAGAGAAAAAAGCTTCTTATGAGAACTTGCTGGAAGTCATTTGGACAGATGTTGTCCATGTGGTACCGCTAGTTTTGATGCTCATCATATTGTCAGTGGGAAACATTAAAATGGATTTGGTGGATTTTTGTTCTGCTTTTACCATTCTGCCTAGATTTGTTTTAACTTGGCTATGCCATTAAAACCAGAAGATTAATTCCAAATGTGTTCAATTCCAGCAGATTCCTCTCACAGGGATACAGTCACAGGACTGAGAACTGCAGTAATTTACACCGATGCCTGAATCAACCACCCACCCTGGCATTATATTGTTTATATGCCCTGATTAATTTAAAAAAAAATACAGTGGCAGAAAGAGAATAATCAAATACCTTCATTCTGTATACAGAGGATGGCCATAAAGATGATCTAAGGGCTGGAGCACCTCTCCTGTGAAGAGAGGTTGAGGGATTTGGGTTATTCATCCTGGAAAAGGCTCCAGGGAGACCTTATTGCAACTTTTTGGTACCTAAAGGTACCTACAAGAAAGATGAGGAGAAACTTTTTTACAAGGCCATGTAGTGATGGGACAAGAGGCAATGGTTTCAAAATGAAAAAAAGGTAGCCACAAAGAACAGGCTGCCCAGAGAGGCTGTGGATGCTCCATCCCTGGAAGTGTTCAAAACCATGTTAGACAGGGCTCTGAGCAACCTGGTCTAGTGGAATATGTCCCTGCTCATGGCAAGGGATTTGGAACTAGATGATCTTTAAAGTCCCTTCCAACCCAGACCATTCTATGATTCTATGAAATATGACAACTGGAGAGCAAAGACACTTTACAAGACAGTGAAATGACACATTCATAGGGATAAGAGAAGGGAGAGTGGCAGAAACAGTGTGGAGAAGACAAAGCAAGACATATTCCAAATAACTCTTTAGTTTTCTGAACTGATATACTGATTGGACTGTTCCATTGCAATTCATGATGAAATCCTCTCAACCAGAGCTTGTAATGAAGCCTGAGATTAGATGAGGCAGATGCCTGCCTATTGCTTTTAATATAATCATTCCCCAACTCTCAAACAATGTTGGAGCTGTTAAAGCACTTAGGAAAGATTGCATTTAATTTCATACATGTTTGGCCACCGATTATAAGTCATAATTCTCCTACTTCACTGAACTATTGGTCTTTGCATAATTCTTCTTCCACATTTGTTTACTTACTATACTGACAGCTGCTAGGGAGAGATGGTAATTTTTGCAGGGCACTGTCTGGACTGATAGCAGTACTTGACTAAATCCCAATGAAACTGTGCCTTCCTAACTAACTAAAGTCTTCTTTGGGTACAGCTGGAATAAATGTAAAAGTTCTGGTGTGTCTTTAGTCTGGTAAGATCATATGTCTGAGTGACAGCTCCACTGCTGCAGAAGGAAGGTTCAGTCTTTCATCAGTGGTAGACTTTGTTGAGACATTTCTTTGATTCCATTTCACATAATCTCAAAAATAGCTTGATTTTTTAGAAAGAGAATATGTTTTCTTTGTTACTATTTCCTTTCTTTCAGATATATTTCAGAAACATCTCTTTTCCTCTCTCTTCCCATTTCCCATTACTCCTCACAATAACATGTTGATTGTTCTCTACAAGAGCCAAGATCACCCTGGCAGTACATCATCTATTTCCCTCGGGAAATGCATTACTTCTTCCTGGAAGAGAGGAAGATAGAAAAAAAAAATACTATATTTCCATTCTATTTCTAAAATAATCTAAATTACCTGCTTCAGTACATGCGTAGACAATACAGCAGAACAGTGAAAGTCCAACTTGTTTTCTCTTGTTTCAGAAATTACACATCTTGATCATTTCTTTAAGTGAAGAAATGGCAAAAAACATCACACAAAATCCCTCTGTTTCTCCATTTTGAGTGATGGGAAAGATTTGATCCATAAACACCCTTTCATCCTGAATCTGTATTAATCCACATATTATTAATTTCAGTGTTTCCTCAATCCTACTTAGAATGACTTTGGTAAAGATCCTCTGGCTGTTATTCAACATGCTTATCCTGCTAATATTTTCATGATTATCCCATTCTCTCTCTTTCGGATGAGAATTAGGATTTATTCTTCCACTACTCTGGAACCTTCTCACCCTTTCAAATATCCCAGGGGGATCTTTCATAATTCAGTTACTGTTCCTCCGCAGCTCTTGCTGTGAAAGCTCAGGCAAAGCTGCTTAGCAAGTAAGTGAGCTCACTTTAGGTAAAAAATGCTGGATTCACATTTGACACATCAGTACCACACATTGTTTTACTGGGGTCTCCAATTCCTTCACTTCCTTGTAGTGTGTGCGTCAGCAAAATTGATTTGTCAACCAAAAAGTGACCAAAAGTGACTGAAAACTGTTTTAGCGCATTTCTCTTGATTTCCCATGAGATGCTTTTAGCACTTGCCCTGTTTAATACCCTCTGAGCATTCAGAACACAACAGCTTTACATTAGAAGAGGTTTAGAACTAAGCCCAAGAAGGGAAACATTGCCATCTTTTCACAGCAGAGCGGCAAATCCTTGGACCAGGACAATGCCTGGAAGTTATTAGTGGGGATGGAAAGGGGAAAACTGCTCTTCTTCTGAGCTTTCTGGCACCATGATATTATAAAACCTCTGACCATTGCCCCAACAGCCTACAGTGTTTTGGCACTCTTTTTATGTTCAAACTGTGTGACTGGTGCTGCTCACTGCCCTTAAAAGCAGTGTCTTCTTCTGCAGATGCGGAAGTAGAGGAATCCCAGGAATATCCATGGAAACAAAGAACAATGAAGGTCCAGGTGAAAACTGAATCTGAGCCAGTGCACCTCTGTTGGTGGAGAGCCTATCAGAAATGTAGGGATGAAAAAGCACTCAAAGGCCATAGTTAGTGCATGTTGCTGCTTCATTACTAAAATTACTAAACACATTCATCATCAGGGTACATTTATTTTAAAAAATGGACAAATGCTTTTTGCTGGGAGGCTGTTAGACCATTTACAAAAGTCAGAATGGTTGTACATTCTGTTAATGTGTTACTGGAATAAAATCATGCTGCACATTTAGCGCTGGATTCTGTGGAGAGCAGCCAATACTTGTAGGACTGATGACAAGGTCTATGCATAAGTAGTTCTCTTCCTGATTTATGAGCAATGCATTATCATTCATTGAGTGTCAGACTAAGCTACTAGATTTGTTAATTGGACAGTAAAACACACTTTCATTCTCATGTTCCAGCGTTTTTCATTAAATGGAGACATATCTAGCATTTAATGAAATCCTTAAATAAATAAATGGATGGAGAAGTGTTGAATATAGACTCTTTTGCTTGTTTCAGCAGAAAGGAGTAGTGTGCAGTATTTATTAATTAGTCTGGCAAACGTAATTAAAGGTCTGTAAACTCTGTGAGGAAGTTAACCAGCCTTGTAATAAATACCAATTTATAGCTACAGCAGGTCAGCTAGTATTAAGTAAAGAGGTAACCTGCATAGAAACTCATTTTTAGCGTGGAGACAATATAAGTAAGTTATCATCATGTAAAATACAGCTGACCTTGCAGATTCAAAGGCAGCAGATTGCCATGTTTTCACAAGTTCATGTAGTTTTTTATCTCCTAGCAACTGTATGTCATTTACATATTTTACCATGTTGAACATCAAGAGATTTCCTGATGACTGTTGTCAGAAAAAAGGCATTGTAGTGTACTTTCTAGAAGACTGTTGTTTTTTTATAACTGTGCTTGATGTCTTTATGGGAAGCTCTGAAGCTACATGAAAGGTTTTGGTGTAGGAATTTGATATTACAAGCACTTTCAGTTATTTTGTGGTGTTTACAAAACACTAGGGTCTGAGATCAAGATCTGGGGTGGCTTCTGCTGACATGAATCTGAGATGCAGCAGAATAAAGTATGAATATATATATATAATATATATAAAGTATAAGAATTTTCTTTATTAGGGTTTTTCTTCCCTAGTTTATCAGCAGAGTCCTGCTCATTAATTATCTTATGGCTTCTGCAATAGCAGGGCATCAGTTAACACACAGGGCTCCCAGCAATGGCAATGGAGCTGTGGTCTGACACAAGTAATAGTGTTTCTCTCTGGAAGGTTAGAGATTAATTCGGCTGGTTTTACTTTTCTTTTTTTTTTTGTTTTACATTTTTATTTGTGTAGGAAGTCTTTCTTTCTTGTACCACTAACAGTACTAGATGGTGAAATTTCAGAAGACTGTGTAAAAACCTTGTTCTTTCCCATGTCAGTGCCAGGGAAATACTGGTTCTAGATGTAGACTTCATCCAAAATACACAAGGAGAACTGAAAGTTTGTTGCTGTATCATCTGTCCCATACTCTCTTTCCTATAGCTGAGAAGCAGTAAGACTCCTTACAGGACTTGAGCTGCTGTGGTGAAATAAGGGCAGGGTAGACCTTCTCTCACTATAGTGTATAGAAAATCATTTGAGCTCATTTGAGCCTCATCATCTGAGCCCGTGAAATCACAGGCACTCCGCTCAGTTAGAGGTAAATCTGACAAGAGCTGAACTCAATGGCTAAAGATCTGATTCACCCAAAGAGACAGCAGTATTAGGGAATTTAAAAGCCTATCTTGCATTTGCAGAAGCTTGTCTGGTGACTGAGGGATGTACTTCCAGAACTAAGTGAACAGTAGAGTAAAGATGCCGATGGCAAAGCTGGAATCAGGCTGGTATCACTTGCAGAGAGCCAGGGAAACTCCTGGGGATTCCATTTCATGGAATGAATCATGGGTGTTTAAGCATCAAGCTCTGACTTTTCCCTGCAATACACACTGGGAAACTGTACTGTCCTGCTGGAAATTACCCCAGGCTTATCCACTGGCACACTCCATCCAAAATCACTTCTTACATGATCTGTAACAGAACAGTGAGCCTAAGCTGTGAGTATTGTTACCTGTCCCTGCTGTTAAGAGTTTAGTTGTGGTTGCTATAAATCCATCCCTGGTCCCACCAATTTTCTCTCAATGTAATTGATAGTGTGCTCCTTTCTCTATCCCAGCAATTGTGTGTCATCAATTACAGCATCCCAGTTGGAGCAAGCAGCATTGTGGAATTTGTGAGATGACACAGACCTCATGCAAGCTGTACAAAATTACCAATTATGGAGCTGCACAATCTTTTCTAGGATGCCATAAAGTGTCGTTATTTACCCTAGAAAGAGAGTGTCTAAACAGATTGGTTTCTCATCAGATGCCATTGCTTAGGGATCTGAAAACATGTGGAAATGCTTGAGTTTAAATCATTCCTATGCCTGAAACAGCATAAGAAATTAGTTTCTTGAGCTATTTTTATGTTTTTCTAGCTTACAGCTAAATCATGTATTATAGTGAATCATTAACTCCTGACTTTTATAGCTAATCCTTATATAGCCCATTTTTAGCTTTGGTGGTATTTTTGAAATACAAGCTTTTATAGACTACAAATATGCATCCCACAATGCAATTATCTGTTTTCAACATGTCTTCAAGTTTATTCTTTCTCTGGAGGAAATATATAGGCTGACCTTTACTTATAGTGTACTTTGTACTGTACTTTGATTCCTTCCACAGCCTCACCTTCATGGGGAGTGATTTTCCCATCGTTTGGGAGAGATGCACAATTCAATTCCTGCTACACATAAAATCCCTGTCGATTTGCTGCGTGGACCAAAATAGCCTACATCTGCAATACCAAGCTCTCTGCATTCACTGCCTGTCACCAGGGAGGGGACAAATCAGTTCAAACTGATTCCTGTCAGGATAAGATTGGAGGGACAGATCTGTTTGCTTGTTACATTTCAATTGAGAACAAGTCAGGCCTTTAAACTCGAATGCAGGTTCTCCTGTAATTTCTTTGTACGGAAATGTGGATAATCAAATCTTTTTCTTGCCAGAGACAATGTAATTTTATGCTTTGATTTATTCTGAAGCATTCGATTTGTAGTTCTCCTTGGTCCCAAAGAGTCTTGCTGGAATTGAATAAAGCAGAGAATAACTTCCCAAGGAGAATTTTCTGCAAGGAAATAAAATACATAAAGGAAACTGCCACCAAGAAAAGATCCTTGATGAAACCTGGGGCTCGTAGGTGTTTTAGCACATGTATCTCTCAGTGATATTGACAAAATACAGATAAAACTGAGGATGAAAATAGAAAAACATGTAGGTTTAACTCCATATGTGTATAAACTTAAACCATGGAGAGATGTAAGAGCCTTATTTGGGACCAGATGAGGTCCATGACATGTGGGATCTCCTTATGCTGTCACCAGAAAATATCTGGCATGGCCAGAGGTTGAAGACTGACTGTGTCTCCTGCTGAGAGCTGTTCTTTTGCCTAACATACTGAAATGGTTAGTAAAATAAAACAGGAAAGGAGTGTGAGTGAGTGGGAGTGAGACTGATGGGGCAGGTAGCACCTTCATACCTGGATGTGGGGAGGAAGGGCAACTGATGCTTTCAGACCTCAGTCTGCACTGTGACCTGTCTGAGCAGCAAGGGACACTTCATATAATAAGAAAAATAATAAGTTATTTTGGGAAAGAAGTTAATGCTAAAGATGGATCACATACAGGCCCTGCAGCAGGACAGGAGAACAGTGAGGCAGGGAGTGAAGGCTGGCAGGGCCATTGATACTTTCTGAAACACAGATGTCAGGCTGGGCAAGGAGATTTTAAGGAATTCATTTTGGTCTGGCACATGTCAGACAGGTATTTAAATCCTGCTTAAACTTCTCTTTTGAATCTGCATTCCAGATAGAAGAGTAAAAGGACCAGTAAAAATGTGCTGAAAAATATAGCTCTGTTTTGATTGCTCTCTTCTCAAGAACCTCTCAGCATTACTCACAACTCATTTCATTCTCTTCATTATATTTAGAAATGCATCACAATATTTTATTTCTTAAAGAAAATCAAAAGATCTCATGATGGCTCAGACAGGTATACATTAATATTGAATAATTGGATTTAGATTGACAAATCAAGCTACTTTGATTAAACTTCAGCTATATAAAATAAAATCACTTGTTTCTGTTTTTCAAGGAAATCATGGTAAAAATCAAACTCTCTGTAAGCTTTATTTATCTGGAAACTTTACAAGTAGCTCTGCTTTCAGCTGAGTTGCTGGGTTTCATATCTGGAGTTTGGTCAGTATTAATCTAAGTCTGTATGTAGATGATACCTTTGTACCCCCTTCTCTGTGCCAACACCACTATGGGCTCCTGCATGGTTGTCAGGGAACCAAGGAATTGAGCTGTTTGAATCCATAAAAAGAGAAAGAAAAAAAGAGAAGATGGTTTTACTGGGATAGCTACTGGACGTGGCTGATTACAGAGAATGGGAGTCTGAAGGTGGAAGCAAGGGCAGGGCAGGATTGCTGCAACAGCTGCAGGGATCCAGGTTGGCATGGGATGCAGGTTAAATTGTGTCCTCAGACTGGGAATGGGATGAAGGGCACAGGAGCTGGATGCGAGGTGTTGAATTCACATCACTTGTGGTATGTGATGGTAGAGAGATGCTAACTCACCTATGTGTTGGTGCCTAGATCTTGCTGGGCCAGTTCTCAGAAAGTACTGGGCCCAGAAAATTGAAAAAGAAAAATATTTAATCCTTTTGAGGTGGTGAATGTAGAACTAATAAAAATTGAGAGGTTTGAGTTTAATTTAAAGATAAGCCTTATCATCAGACTTGTCCTCCCTCATAAAGGTAAGGCAAGCAATTCATTATCATATGCATATGCACCAGCATCCCAGCAAGGTTGGTTGTATTGTGCAGTAGGCAGTGGGTAATGATGCTTTAAGGGAGAAAATATAACATTTTTGATTTGTTCACAACTCTCCTTTTGTTCTTTGTGGACAGGAAAACCATTAGACCTGTAAAGCTCCATGATGAGGCACTAGAATGGGCAGCGACATGTCAACTGCCTTTTCTCACAGAGAGGTTAGAGCCTTGTGGGTAAAACTTTAAATAAACAGAAGATTTATTCAGAGTAGTTGAGTGCCTTTCTCCCAAACTGAAGGCATCCTTTTTAAGAAAAAATGATCCAGTTCCCTCTTCCCCTGCAGCCTCTGAGGGTGTGTGTCCACAGGGGCGAGCGCAGGGAGCGTGTTCCCGCTGCCTTTGGATGCCTCACAAGTCTTTCTGTGTGTGCCTTAATAGCCTTCTGAGGGAACTGAAGTCTCATTTTGTGCCACTCTGAATTTAAATCCAGGTCACAGAGATGTTAAATAGCAAATGACACATTTACTGTGCCACCCAGCTGCCTTCTGTAATGCAGCAGGAATGCTTTCTGAGCAGGGACGGTATGCCAATATTAACGTAGGTACAGGTTGTTTTGTTTTGGGTGCTAGTGTTAAAAAATAAGGAAAATAAAAAAGAAAGGGGTGCTGCTCACATGAAAATAGCTACTTTTCCCCTTTGTACCTTCTCTCTTTAAGCGCTAATGCTCTTTCCTGCCTGAAGAATTCCTAAAACGTCAGTTCATTTTGGTTCAGACCTTTACATCTATGTTTATGATAGCAAAAACCCCTGATTCCAGTTTCCACGTCACCAGAAACTAAGTTGAAACTGTCAATATGCTGTTCTAACTCCTGTGCTTAGTTAAAAACCCTAGTTACCTCTTGGTGATGGTGCTGTCTGTAATACTCTCCTTTTGTAAAGGCACATACTTTATTTCTCAGGGAGGAAAGCAGTTTGTTGGAGGCTGCTGCATTATTGCAGCCTTATGAGCAAATAATGAAGTTGGACACCTGCATTCTGTACAAAAAGGCTTTTATCAGGCAGATGGGGAATGTGCTCCAGGGCATCAAAAAGGCTCATCACAAGATAGAAAAGATAGGGATATTGGGGTATTTGCTACACAGATGTCCCTTCTGGAATAGTACTGCAAAATACATAGCCAAACTGCATCTGAATATTTTGACCAATAGATGGAGACAAAAAGTGGTTTTCTTCATTAACCTCTCTGGTCCATTCCTACAGAGCAGGTCAATTTACCCGCAGTCCCCTCTCTGGCAGAGAGTTTCTTCAAAACAGATTAGTTTCTCTCTCTTGTTTTGTTTTTGGTTTTGTTTTGTTGTTTTTGTTTTTCAGTGACTATTATCAGATAAGGGATGTAGCTCTGCTGAGTGCTTGCTCAAACACCATGATTTATTTTCCCTGACTTCATGATGCTGTTTTGATGCTGTGGAACTGCTTCTCAAATCAGGACCTCAGCTTTGCTTCATTTTTTCTTAACCTCATACACACACTTGCTGACCTTTAAGTATGGCCATTGCCATCTTACTAAACATCTTTGCAAACCCCAGGATCCAAAGCATGTATCTCCTCAAGACAGGGGAGCCCTCCAGCCTCTGGGTCCTACAGCTGGCCTCCAGAATGCTTTGGAGTACACCAAGGTCACCATCACCCACCTCAGTGGCATGCCCAAACCTCTTAACTTAGGGCTGAGGAGATAAATAGAAAGCCAGAACAACCTGGTATGGGCTGTTGGAGCAAACAGCATGTGACTTCAGCTTTCATTTCGTTGCATATGTCTGCTTTCTAGCACCACATATTTGCTGTGAATTTCACAGGTGTTTATTCCTAAGTATGCAACAGCTTAGCCACTGAATCTGAGAACATCGTTTCCTTTATGGCTTAAGACATTTCCATTGTGGTGTATTTCATATGGGCAGTTGGAAGCACAGATATATGTATGTATATGGGTGTGTGTATGTGTGAGATTTTAACTAACTGTTTAATATGACAGAGCTGAAGGTACAAAAATCTACTAGCTGCTAATCCAGCAGTATCACATGTGAAATGTACCTTCACAGTCTGGACTGGAGAAGTATTCCCAGATACACCACTGGGAAGTACTAGCTGTAGCCTCAGTGTAAAGAGTGTTCTTCCAAAGATCTTTTTGTTTTACACTTCTGCTGTGTTTCCCTGAATTAGGGAGATGTGGGCAATAATTAGGCTTCATTTTTCTCTACTCATTTGCCAGTGTTTTTAACTTAATAGTCAATCTCATATTGCAACTTACCCTCTTCTGAATCTCTCTTCCTTCTAGGACTGAGTTACCCCAATATTTAAGTTAGAAGTTTCTTATTCCAGACACCAATGCATGGGTTAACCTCTTTCTTCTTTCTTATGTGTTGTGTCACATTTTTAAAACACACATTTATTCTCATATCCTTATTAAGCTCTGACACTGTTGTCTTATAAATCTAATGTAGACAAATGTGTGCTAAGGGAAAAAAAAAACACAAAACCCTCAAACCCCAGTAGTGTTCTGCCATCTGTTGATTATGTTTTGATATACTGTAGTAAATCAGTAGGTATTTCTGCTCTGTGAATCTAAATGTGATTTCAGTTAACTCTGATATCCTCAAACCACAAACTACTGTGCTTAATTTATAAATTGCTTTTTGTATATTCTGCTCATGGCTGGTGAACATAATTAACATTTTCTTGCAAAAACCCTGTACCTATAAATATCAAGGCCATGACACACATTATTAATTAAGAAAAATGATGGGGGTTGTTGGTTTTGCAAATATATAAATAGCTTTCAAAAGAAAAGTGTAATAAATGTTCACATCCCTTTTCTAATAAGTATAAATATGTTTATTTTATGCTTATTAGGAAGGCAGATGTGAGAGTACTGCAGTAGTATTTAAGTATCAGAACAGTATCAAAGTAATGAGACCTGGAATCACTGCTCAGTACTGAACACTCTTTCTCATGCATACAGTTGATCTCAGTCCTGAAGGACATGTGTGAAATATTTGCATTAAAATCTAATTTCTGACCTATGATCAAGGCTATCTGACATCTCTATCCTTTCACTATTATTTAATTCTCTTTGGGAAAAAAAAATAGTTCGTTGCCATTGAAATAATGTTTGTGTTTGGTGCCATTGGAAATAGTCTTTAAACTGAAAGTCAAGCAGTTAAAAAATTGTAAGGTATTTTGAATCTTTGGAATGAAAGTAAAGTATAAATTCTCAGTGTGCAAATCCTTAGCATTGATCACTCCCAAACAAACCATCAGGAGATGGACTCTGATTAAAACCATACAAGGCAGAGTTTGAATTTCAGTGCAATCTTATGTCTATTCAGAGGTTGGAAAATAAACCAGCTCACTTCAATAAATTTGAGAAAGTAAAGCCAGAAATAATCTGTGTAAAACTGGTTATAATCTGGGCCCTTTGAGTGAATTTGTGAAAAAATCTTTTTGACTACGGTGCAACTCAACTGTAAGCACTGCTCCTCCTTTCTATCTGCTCCTGAGTTTTTTAGTTTGGGTTTTTGGGTTTTTTTTAAGGATTATCTTCTGGCCCTTTTTTCCAAGACCTTGATCCTAGTACCTGTAGGGATTCCCTTAGCAGATGATATGGGGAGTTTACCTCTTATTGCTCATCTTTGTAGTTAAACTAACAAACAAGATTTAAATACGGAGACTCAAGTTTGAAAACAAGCAACAAAAGTCCCTATAAACACAACTGTGGTTTTAATTACCCACTTACTTGACTGATCTTCTCAGGCTTTGGTGGTGGTGCAGCAGCAGCAGCATGCTTTTCTGCCAGGTGAGGATGTAAGTTTGGCAGGATGAAGTGGTTTCAAATGTCTGACTCTTGCTTGTAGGGCTGCATTTTCCTTTTTTCTCCTTGGTGATGAGTTCTGATAAGTTTTCTTCTTTGTGTGTCTAGATGGCAGCTCCTTGAGACCTTTATTTTCTGGCATGCACAAATAAGCCTTTTCTTCTACATGAATTACTCATAGAATAAAACACTTCAGAAGGTGTTAAAGGAAAAATAGCATTTAGTCCTGGTCCCAACCCTTCCACCAATTCATTTAACCAGATAAAGGTGAAATTCTGCTGGAAGTTAACACAGAGCTGTGACTGAGAAGTAAGTTAATGAGCTTCAAAACAGATTGAAGTAACCATGCTGAGTATGAAGTTGCTCATAATTTAGCCCTAAGTACATAAGGAGTTCATTTAACTTGTATTGTATTGTTGTGTATGGCTAGGCTTCGCGAATGAAGATCCAGGGAGGGCTCCATCCACGCTCCTCCTCAGCGCCTTTTCCAAACACGCTGATAAAAAGTGGATAGCAGATAGCACCCTCGAGCCTGCGCTATGGATTTTTTTTTAGGTGAGACACAGCATGCACAGAGCTGGACCCACCCTTTAGTCCTAAGGTTCATCTGCCAGGGCCTAGCAAGCTTGGACGCTGGCAGCCAAGTCCTTAGGACATAAATTTTATTAGAGTGTCCTTCTCTTAGATGGAAGGCCTTACAGGGCTAAGCGAGCTCCATCTGCCCGGGTTTGGAATCAGAGTTGTCCTTCTCCTAGGATGACTGCCAGAAGGCTAATGAGCTCATCCTACCCATACAAGGATTATAGGAACATGGGTATCACTCCCCACACTTTCCCGTGGGCAATGAGTTTANTAACAATACCTTTTACTGCAGGCACGCAGCAAAAGGTATTGTTAGGCTGGACTTGAGCAATGCACATTTTTAGCTTGTTTTCTAATGCACTCTGCACCCAATTTTCTGCATCTTATCATGCCAAACTAAATTTGGCCATGAACAAGTCCAGGTCAACTGGGGATTGGATTAGGACAAGAAAATTAATTTTTACTGGGGTTTAGGTTTTCCTTGAGCCCACTAAAGAGAGTGTAGCCCTATATTTCACCTTGATTAAAGGAAAAAAACAAAAGTATACAATTACACCAAAAGTGACATTATGATTTATTATGTCAAACCTTTCCTTCTTACAGAACCACAAAGGTCAGTAACAAAACAAGTCTGCTGTATAAGATCAAGAAAGAAACTGGTAGTGTGAAGAAAAGCCAGGAATGTCATTTTTAATTTTCAATATCCTTGCTTTTGTGGCAGGGAGCCAGACCATAACATTTCACTTGCTTTTAAAAAAATTATATACAATGCTTTTTTCAAAGGAGTCCTGTTGAGCTGTCTGGAGAATTGGGGTCAGGGCTAGAGGTGTAGTTGAAGGGACATTAGAAAAAATAATTTGCAAACTTTTTTTTTAATGACATTGCTTACTCTGATGGGATTCCCAGTGTGTGTATTTTTTATGCAGTTTTATAGCAAAATAGGGAAAGTGGTTGCTTAGAAAAACTTGCAGTGGCATATTTTGGCCTTGCCCTCTTATGTCATGGAAATTGTTTCTAATTCTTCCACCTTGTAGTGCAATTAGAAAGTAGAAAGAACACCAGCTACCTTAGATGATAAATTGTGTAATTCAATATTAATAATTTAAGAATATAAACAGCAGAGGAAATAAAAGGCAAACATCCACAAGTCTAAGATATTTGCATGTGCAGTGTGTTGTTGAATTTCTTCTGAAGTGCATTGCGTAGTTGTTCTTAAGACTATTATTAGTAATATGATTTTAATACAGTCTTAATGACACTTTATAGAGAGTTACAAGAAGACATTTGATCATTAAAGAAGTAACTCACTTTGGTTACTTCTGTCCACCCCTACCTGTAAATCTTTAATGTGAAGATGCTGTCTTTGGGATGGAGAGCAGCTTATTTCCCATACCTCTTCTAATCTTGCAAAGTGGTTTATAAAGTAGCATCTTTACATGTCAGGCATTGGAGTGCAATAAGCACCCAGGCAAAAGATCACCGAGGTTAATAGTGATTTTTTCAGCTGGCTGCAGTGATCTTTGATGTGGTTGGCAATACTTAACTAAGTTTTCAAAGGCTGTTGTTCCTGCAGGTTAAGTTCAGAAGCGGCAGTGTAGAAAGACTGGAACTAGTCAAATAAACTGATTGTTCTGTAAAAACAAGCAATCAGCAAAGGGCTAGAAAATCCCATTTTGGCAAGAAACCACTCCAGCTTTATTCTTCTAGTGTTATGATGTTATGAAGAGCCCTCAGCAGAGCTATAAATTCGTGTTACATGAATGTTTATCTCCTGACCTCTGTGCAGGCAGTATATAATTTGAAACACTCTTCATGCTCTTTTTTTGTTATTTTTTTGTTTTGTTTTGTTTTGTTTTGCACATTTGTTGCTTTTCTCCTGTTCTCTTTTTTTTTTTTTTTGCTGGAGGTCTCCATTTCATACAGGCATAGGTGATTCAGATAAATTAAAGCAAGCCTCTCTACAGACAGTGTTATTTCAGTTGATGTGACACATTCCACTTAACCGCAGATTGCCTGTGGTGCAGGAATCTGTTCCTCATGGTAACGAGTTCCTGTGTCCAAGACTTTAATCTGTTTTTTTCTGAAAATTGATTTAAACCACAGTAAAAATGGTTTATGAGTTTTACAATGTCTTTTCACTAGTTTTGCTAGATTAATTTAAAATCATGCTAAGTCAAATAATAACTTGGGGTAGATAAGCTCTTGTTCTTTCCATATCTTGCTTTTTCACATGTCCCTTCTTCTTATAATCTCTTACGAGTATGTATATTACATGACATGTTTTGGTATAATTAAACATCAAGAACTTTTGAGCTCTTTCCCTGGCAGCTGTGAGAGATGGACAGGTTTTGGAAAGAAAATAGTCACAGCTTTCTGTTGTAAAAATAGAACTTGTTATAGTACCTAAAGATCATGGAAACTAACCACATGCCCAGTCAGCTAAATGGCTAGGAATCGTCTCAGTCATTGGAATCCCAAATACAGTGCTCTAAATTTTGTTCTTGTTTTGATAACTGAGTGTAACTTGATTAACTTCTGGAAT
This sequence comes from Bucco capensis, assembly GCA_013396975.1. Lineage (NCBI taxonomy): Eukaryota > Metazoa > Chordata > Aves > Piciformes > Bucconidae > Bucco > Bucco capensis. The sequence goes on from VWZO01007383.1 coordinate 482,780, forward strand.
ACCACATTTGGAAATGAAAATGGGTTGGCTCTGTAATAATCTTGCTGCATGACTCCCATGATCTGTGGATGGAAACTTGATAGACAAAGTTCACATTTCTGGGGATATTTGCTCATGTTTTTTATTAAGTCTAAGCACAAAAAATACACAGACCTGTTGGAGTGTTTCCAGAGGAGGCCACAAAAATTATCAGAGAGCTGAAACACCTCTGCTGTCAGGACAGGCTGAGAGAGTTGGGGTGGTTTATCCTGCAGAAGAGAAGGCTTCAGGGAGACCTTGTGGCCTTCTAGTACTTAAAGGGAGCTCATCAGCAAGATGACTGTCTTTTTAGCAGGGCCTGTTGTGACAGGACAAGGAGCAATAGTTTCAAACTAAAAGAGTGGAGATTTAAGCTATATATATCAGGAAGAAATTTTTTGTACTGAGGGTGGTGAAGCACTGCCCTAGTTTGCCCAGAGAGGTAGTAGATGCCCCATCCCTGGAGCCGTTTCAGGTCAGGTTGGACAGGGCTCTGATCAGCATGATCTAGCTGAAGATGTCCCTGCTCATTGCAGGGAGCATTACACTAGATGACCTTTATAGGTCCCTTCCAACAAAAACCATTCTATGATTCTGTGCTATCATATATATTTGATATTCCACATTTCTTTGATCTTTGATCTGAAGAGAGCTGATCACTCTATACTTTGCTCAGAGAAGAGACTTTCACTTAGCTCATCCAGACATGCCAAGGACAGGGTCTGCCCCTCAGCAGCATGCAAAGTCCAGCCTACAATGCTGCCCTCATGCCCACCAGCTACATTCATATTGCAGAGGATCCCAAGAGGTACTTCATGGGGAAGTGTGGGAAAATTGTCATGGAAGGCTGAATAGGTGGGGTTGGTGATCCTATATTACATTAATTGTGTAGTACAGGTGAGTGGGATGGATTAGCATCTCTGGATTATCATCTCTTTGAGCTTCTAAAAACAGACTGTGATGCCTCTAGCAGAAATGAATACAGTGCTATTACCCAAACACTCCTCCTGCATTCAAACAAGTTAATAGTGAGGAAAAAGAAGTTTAGAAAGATTCAGTGAAAAGAGTAGACTTTTCCAGAAAACAAAACAAAACCAAAAAAAAACAACCCACCACTATTCAAAACTTCTCAAGTAGTGACACAACTCCAGGCTCTTCTGGTGGGATTCAATATGAGTCTAACTTAAATGTCAGTATCTCCATGCAGCCAATGTGCCTCATCCAGAGTGCCAGCGGAGACCAGATCCATAAAGCCAATGAACCCTGGGGAGTGGCTGGGTTCTGCCTCCCCATCACATTGCTCTGCAAATGCCTCTGCCTGCGTGCACTGTATCTCCAGTGGTGACAGGGTTTTAGGCATATAGCTCATCCACAGGCATATGCATACTGCCCTGGGAATTTAATCCTCTTGTGCTGTGGCTTTCTTGCCATGATCTCAGACAGTCATCCTATTTTTGAGCTTACAAACTTTTAACTCCATGTTAATGGAGAGCTAGTAGAAGGTCCCATGTAAATAATTTAATAATAGGTCTGAATGAAATGACTGCTATCTAACTAGTAGAAATAACAGAAGTTATTCAATTAAATTCAATATACACATTAGCCACAGAACTACATAGCCATAAAAGAAAGAAGACTGTGGTCTAAAGAGTTGTCTCTTTTCCTCCCACAGCTTTATAATTATATCTTCAGGGAAATGCCACAGCTCAGCATTTAACGATCTGCCATCAGAGACATTTATGTGGAGATTTTCAGGGAAGGAGGGAGTTGACAGACTCTTTTGTACAAAAAAGCCCCAGTCATTGAATAGTCTGGCAATTGTCTGCTGAGAAGAGCATTGATCTATGTATTTACATATCATGTGAAGTTCATAATTCTAAGTTTTTTCCCCCAAGAAAATACACAACAATGTCATGACCTCCCAGGAAATATTTGGAAAATAGAACATAAATCTTGGACAGTGCCAATCTGTCACTGCCCTACAGCAGAAGAGCACAGCTGGTCAATTCAGTGACTCTGAGTGTTTTTCATGAGGGATGGCTCCAGCAAAACCTAGCCCCTTTGCAATGCTAAACTGTGGGGCATACTGAAAAAGGGTGAGACATTTGCAACATAGGAAACTGTGGAATTAAGTATTAACACAGAATTAACAGATGGCACAGAGTAAACAAATGGAAAAAAAAAATAGCAAAATTAGCAAAATACTTTTCTTAGTGCCAGACTGTAAATCAAATTGAAGTATCTTTTGTATCTTTTTATGCAGATAGTACTGTTACTTTGGAGGTGAAAACTAATCCATTCAGTGCTTAGCATGAGTAACTTCCAACTTAAATACATATGTAATTTCCCAAATGGACAAGAAAAAGCCCAGGTTGTGACTGTTGAGTGTTTCATAGACATTTCAAAACATGGCTTGCATCACTACTCATCTCTCTGAGCAGATTAGATTGTCCAAACAGATTGTGAGATACAGGAAAAAAATCAAGTACCCTTACGAAGAAAAAGACAAACTTAAACAGATCTGTGAGTGCATTTATTTGACTGACTGAAACACTCAATAAGACTTGAAGAAGTCTCTTTAATTAAGTTACTTGCACACCTAATCTAGTGAGACAGGGATTTCCAAGATGATATTGTCAGATTCCAAGTGAGGTGGTAACAACTTCTACTGCTTTGTCATTTATGGTGACCATTTATCACTTGCATTTGTGCCAGCAGAGGTGGTCAGACAGATAAATCACAGTCATTTCTACTGTATACTAATACATTTTATCCATTTTGAAATTGGTAGCTCCTACCAGCCTCATTCATGGACTTGAATTTGCAGAGAATTCAGCTGTATGTGTGAGAGTGGTAATAATATACTTTTTTCTTTTGGACACCTTTTGCTGCAGCCTGTGAACAGGAGAGCTCAGCTCGTCATCACTGCTGGGATTTTGCAAAGCAGGAAGTAACCAAAAAAGCTGGTTTAATTTCAAGCTCCATTAGACACAGTATTTGCCAAATGGAAAAAGACCAAATCTTGCCCTGAGACCTCTGTGTTAGTATGAAAAATCAGAAAGAGTAGGTAGTAATAAACAGAAATCATGTAATATATCATCTGAATCACTTTGAAATCACTTTGAGTCTTATTTTTTTGTTGTTGTTGGTTGTTGTTTTTTTCCTCATGTAAAAGTAATTACTCTGGGACTATTGATTACAGAACTGTAGTATCAACCTGGGCTTTCCAGTACTAGGTCTTGAGATCAGTATTTTAATGACTTAAAGACAATTAGAAAATATACACACACACACACATAAATTTTCTTTCCTTTCTTTATTGTTCTTTTAAAATGTGGCAAATGCATGTGTAGCACTGTATGATGTGAATGATGTAATGAGAGGAAGAAAACAGTATAATTATTAAAGAGTAAAGCTGATTTTAATCAAAAGCATTATTTTTACCATGCTGGTTAGTTGGAGTAGCAAGATTTATTCCTCACTCTGCATACTGAAGTGATTGTTTTCATGTAGATCTTTTCCCCCAGGGAGGTATATGTTCAAGTCTCATCAGATGTGCTGCCATTGCAATGCTGATGTGTTATTCTTCCTGCAAATTCTTCATTATCACAGCTGCTGGGGTTGGTGGGCTCCTGCCCATGCATTGAGAGCCAAGTCCTGTTTAGTAGGTTGGATGATGTATTTTACAATTCCACATTTGTGTTTAAAAGGTGAAGTCATACTCAAGCTCTTAAGGTCAGAAAAATCGTAGACTCATAGAATGGTTTGGGTTGGAAGGGATCATTAAACCCCCTTGCAGTGATCAGGAATATCTTCAACTAGATCATGTTGTTCAGAGCCCTGTCCATCCTGACCTGGAATGGTTTCAGGGATGGGGCATCTACTGCCTCTCTGAGCAAACCTGAGCCAGTGCTTCACCACCTTCATTGTAAAAACTATATACGTGACTATATATGTGACTTGTCCTGTCACAACAGGCCTTGCTAAAAAGACTGTCCCCATCTTGCTTATGAGCTCCTTTCAAGTCTTGAAAGGAGACAATAAGTTCTCCCTGGAGCCTTCTCTTCTCCAGGCTGAACAACCTCAACTCTCTCAGCTTGTTCTTGCAGCAGATGGGTTCCAAGCCTCTGATCATTTGTGTAGCCTCCTCTGGACCCACTCCAACAAGAAGAGTCACCAGAGTACCCTAAGGTGTCATCCAGGAAAATGTGGGCCCCAGAAAGTCATATGCTTGTTTTGCGTCCAGCTCGAGTCTTTTTAGCAAAAGGTCAGTTAATTAATGTGAGCAATACCTCAGTGACTGTAAGAAGTGTGTCAAGCCTCTGCTCTGATCTATTGACTCACTTGATTCAGCAGCCCGAGTGATTGATATGAAGGTATTTGAACCTGGCCCTGCAATTTGGGCTGATGGTCATGACGTGCATGCTCAGGCCCTGGCAACAAGGCTAGTGAGGGGCGTGGAGAGTAAGTCTTATGAGGAGTGGCAGAGGGAACTGGCGTTGTTTAGTCTGGAGAAGAGGAAGCCCAGGGAAGACCTTATTGCTTGCTACAACTACCTGAAAGAAGGTTGGAAAGAGATGGGGGTTAGTCTCTTCTCCAGGGTTAACAGTGAGAGGACAAGAGGAAATGGCCTCAAGTTGCACCAGGGAAGGTTTAGACTGCATATAAGGAGGAATTTCTTCACGGAAAGGGTTGTTAAGTCTTGGCACAGGCTGCCCAGGGAGATGGTAGAGTCATCGTCCCTGCATGCATTTAAGAAACATAGATGTTCTACTTAGGGACATGGCTTAGTGGCATGGTAGTGATAGGTATGGTTGGATTTGATGGTCTTAGAGATCTGTTCCAACCTTAATGATTCTGTGATTCTGTGTCATTTGCAAGCCTGCCGTGGCTAACAGTAGCTGTCAGCCATCTGAACTGTTTGTATGGCTCTATTCTCCATTTTTAGAACTCTCCCCTGAGAGCTATTACCAGAGTTGCCAGCAGAAGTGGTGTAAAATATTAAAACTACCCTTAGTTTGGAAAACAGGAACTGTTGAAAGGTGATAGCAATGAAGGATGTTAAGTCAAGTCCCCGTGAGGGAGAGGGGGCTAAGGTGGAGTTGCTGCCACAGGTAAGGCAGGAGAGACAGGCAGGATAATTAACTCGATTCATTGGAACTGTCTTAAGTTGAATCAGATTTAAAATGTATATATATTTGTGTGCTTGTTTGCTAGCAAAAGATGGAATCAGTTCTCCAAGGCACCCTTGGGGGCTGTGCCGCCCACGCGGGGTGTTGATATGCAGTGCCAGCAGCAGGCTTCTGCATCCCCGAGTGCTGGAGAGTGAATGTCAGCTCATTTAATCTTTGTCAGCGTGGTCCTCCCTCACTTCATCCCCTGAAAAGAAAGTTTAAAAGGATGCATTTAAAGAAATGTTTTCAAGATTCGCTGGGGGAAGTGTGCTTCTCAGTATCTTTTGGCTTGAGCTTAACCCGTTCCTCTCCAGGCAAGTGATTTCAGAGTTGCCCCCAACAGCAGAGCTGGAGTCTTTAGTTCTTATTGAAGCCTTTAATATGGTGATTGCTCTCAAACTTAGGAGGGAAATTGCTGTGTGTGTGCTGGACACTGTTTAAAAAGTCATTATTTACCAGGAGGTGGGAAATCCTAGGGTTTGCAGTAGTGAATATGTATGTATGCCGGTCTATCCATCCGTCTATCAATCTACCAACCTGTCTATTTCTCTCTCTCTCTCTATCTCTTTATCTCTCTATCTCTGTTTCTCTCTATATCTCTACATGTATATCAAGGATGGTAAAGAAAGAAATTGATATTTTCTCATATAAAGAACTTGAAAATAAGTATTTTCGCATCTGGTTTTAGCATAAAACAAGTAATTGTCAACACTTTGGTGCTCAAATTTTTTAAGATCTGACTGATCATTTTGAGAATGCATTGATTATCTTGGTGTGTTTGTGTTCATCAAATCTTTTGGATGCTCTTTGTCACTATGAGAGGACAGGAGACATTTGCAACCTGGAAAGAGCAACTCCTATAGTCTTTTCCTACAGAAGCCTCCTCTCCCATACCAGAGATTTCTTCTTCCCAGGGAGCGGAAGGCAGCACACACTGCTCGGCTTTATTGCAAGGCACTGCACCAGCTGAAGAAATTGATCCACTGATTCAGGACAAGTAAGCAAATTCAGCTGGCTGATGAAAGGAAGCCTAGACAACGGTGTTCAAACACTCGCTCCCATTTCCTCCCTCGCTCCCTCCCTCCCCCCCAGATGTCTGGTTTCTGTTTTAAAACATAATAACATTTCATTAAGGAGCCATAGCAACCCTTCACTAATTTGTGAAGAGTACATCGTGAGCTACATTCTGTACTTATCAACATTTGAGCACTTTAGATCTTGTTTCATCTCATTAGTGGATGTTTATGGGACCTGAGGGTTTCAGCACTCTCTGACTCATTAGTCAGCCTTGTGGTGGTTGGTTCAGGTTATATAGTACAAGAGATGATTTCCTTAGCTTTTACATGATCGCACAACCTTCAACACAAGTTCAGTCAGAAATGTTTTCTCACATTAAACAGTCAGTCAGAAAGGAATGTGCAAAGGTGCGTTGTTTTTACTTTAAAAACCACCACTTAGTATAACCCCATGGATATCAAAGTCATATTGGGCTCAGTCACAGACAGCTGTGCCACTGAAGAGATGTAATTTCAAAGGGGTGCAGATTTAAATTACTGGCTATGAATTTTAGCCATGGCATTTATAGGAAACAGCAAATCAGAAGAAGGTGTTGTGTTGGAAGTCTATTAGTGTTAACAGCCGGAAGTGTAGGAATCGTGTTTCCCCACTCATTTACTGAACTGAAGCCTTTTTTTTTCCCCTCCCAAACACTGCAGTTAAAATAGGTTCATGCATGGTCTAATTTGTATGAAAATAAATATTCTTCTTCCTCTGCTAAATTTATTAAGCAGTGCATCATTTAGTAAACTGTCAGTAGCATCTGTTGGAGAAAGGCAAATAAAACAGTGATGCAGGAAGAGGTAGTTTGTCCAGATTACTGGCATGTACTTTCACATAACTGTGAAAAAAATTCCCTGGATGCATAATTTAATAGGAAATAATCCAGCAATCTGCTTTTGGTAGTTTTGTTTCTAATATTGCGTTTCTTCCCCATCATGATGTACAGTTTTCTCTGAAATGAACCAACAAATAGGAAAAACAAATACAAGTGTGAATTAACAGTGTGATGTAAATGACGGAGCAGGAAATGGCATCTTAAATTTGTTTACAGTATGCTGCAAGTCAAAGCATAGAAAACTGCTTTATTAATAAGCAGTTGATAGTCATGTTAATTAGGAAATCACAGAAAAATATGTGCCACTTGCGTGATAATTGCCTTATTAACACTGCATAGACTGTATCCATTTTTCCAAGGATTAATGTGAAAGTCAGACTCACATGTTGTGTTTTTGTAAAGATAGGAGAGATTGGCTTCATTATAGGTGGAGCTCTGGTACTGTAATTGGGAGCAGATAACTGGTAAGGTCCTTAACAATCTCTGCCAAAATGGAAATGTGATGAAGATCAATACCAGATCTTATCTGTATAAATATTTCTGAATTTTACAGTTGCTACATGGTAAACTGTGCTTATGGAATAATAACTTTGCAAATTGGAAAGCTCTAGCCTCCCTCATCAAGCATACCTACACGAGCATTGCATCAGTTTGCTCCTAATCTTTTATGCATGAGTCGCTGTGCGCATTGTGGTTTTGATGGGAAATGAAAAACTGAGGGCTCATTGAGGGGCCTTGGCTTTGAAAGAAAAAAAAAAGTAATATTTTATTTCAAAAGGCTGAACCAGAGATAGAAGCAGCACCAAGGCTTTTCTTTTATGCCAACAATGTAGCCAAACAGTTTGTAGAACAACAGGCTATTAAGTTCCAGCACGTTGTCCTCCGAGAGCCTTGTGCTGCTGAAGTTGTCAGAGGACACAGCAGCTCAGCCACAAAACCCACTGATGTGAGGCAGAGGCTGTCAGGGATGCTGCAGAAGGACGTGCTGCAGCACCAGCATTGAGGCAGGGTGCTGGGACAGCACCAGCAACTCCTGCACCTGCAGCTTTCCCCTCCCTTGTGTGAACCTGAAGTAATTTGTGGGCACTGAATGATTTGCCAGAGGGTGAGACTTCTGCACTTAGTCCATGTTATACTGTTTTCAGCAATTAGTTCAGGATGATGCTGGTTGTTGTGATATGAGGACCCTGCTGACTGAAACCAGCCCAACTTGGTACCTCTGTGCCTGCTGGAGTGGCTGTACTTAAGAACCAGGCAACACTTGAGAACATCTTCAAGCTCTAGTGCTTGTTCCATTTGATCCATATTTCTTGATTCGTTTCTTCAGCTGCAGAAGTTCCTGTACTTACATGAAGGGTAGAAGCTGTGTTGATAGAGCTGTTTGGCAGCACAGCTTTCCAGGCTTATTTTTCTTTTAAAGTTACTTGAAGCAAAGAGCTTGCATTTCTGCTGTGCAGAGCTGATGCCTCTGTAGCAGGATGGCTGCATCTGCACATACCCAGGTTTATATCATCCTCGTAGAAGTATCCAGGTGAGGAGCTTCATAACAGTTTTAGAGATCCATGAGGAACCTTCTCAAATGGAAGCTGAAGGCTAGAGTCCTCTGAGAGGGTTTGGGATAAATGTGGTTTTTTCATAGTCAAGATGTAAATTTGATAGGAACAATTGTAACTCTGCCTAGAAGCAGAGCATCCTCTTCCCATTGTAGGCTTGCAGTCCAGTGGAGAGTCATGAGGCAAATGAGTCAAAGAAATCCTGAGGGAACGGGCTGACAGGTTAGGAAAGATTTTGGGCACTGCTTTTGTCTTTAGATTTTTGCCCTGGGTTTCCACAGATTATCCTGTATCATTTTCTTCCAGAACAGGACAGTTCTGTCACTCTAACTTCATGGCCTGATGTGTGTCTTGTTTAGGTGCTCAGCTTTGAAGGACCAAGGGAGGGTGCTTTTTAAAGCACTTAGGGGCAAGAACATTTGCTGCGGTAGCACGGAGGACTTAAAGGGACTAAACATCAAATGCTGTCTTAAGCTTGTTCATCTCTTTTTAAGCTTTTTTCTACAGGTCTTGTTGACATAGTCCTAGGTATTTGTCGGATATTTTCGGTAGTCCAGGACAAGTTAATAGAGTTACTTCAGCTCTGTGCTTTCTGCAACTTTTGAAGGACAAGAGGACACCAGGGGACATTGAGGCTCTGGAATTGCTGCTTTTAAAGGCTGTTTTGGGGACTTCTCTTTGGCCAATACCCTATATGAGTGGAGTGTTTAGTCCTGTACTGGCTTCCTTCTCTCTGTCTTTGGGAAGACATCTGTCTTCCCAACCATACTTTTTTCTGTCTTTTTCTTCTTGCCCTGTCGCTGGTGTGTACTCTCTGGAGTTCAGGATATGTCATCTTTCCAGGGGCCAAGGAGTTGTTGCCAACAGATGCTTGTATGATCATAGAAGGGATGTGAAGGATGTGCTTCAGGTCTGGCATTATGGTGTCTGTTGGGAAGACAGGGGCTATCCTGTCATCTTGAGATGTCCAGGTGGGAGAAGCCACTGGGCCATGCTTGGCCATGCTGGGAGTCAGCACTATCTCCCCTGTGCAGGGAATCCTGCTGCTGGACTTCTGCTAGGAAAAATTTGTAACTTCTTCACAACTACTACTAAAAAATACCTTTGTAGGTAAATTTGGCACAGATTTCCACAACGAACATGTGACTTCTTAGCTGAAATAAATTTTAAATGTGCTTTTGCAAAGTCTGACTTCCTCTGAAGCATTTGTCATTGGCTATGGTCCATCCAATACAGCATCCTGGCTGTCACCTCCGATTTGATTAAGTAGATTTCTTCTATTGTCTTTATTATAAAAGGATACGTTTGGACCACAGCTCAGCAAACACTGAAGCATTTTGTTAAAGTCAGAGACAAGTAAAAATGTGTTGCTGAGCTGCCATAGAAGTTTTTTGGTCGACTGGAAAATGAAGGAGTTGCCACAGGGATCTGATTCACTGCTCCACTGTGACTCTGTTGAAATTACTGGAGTTACAGAGATGTCAGACTGGGGTGGCACAATGCTGAAACTGGTCCCTTGCCTTGCCCTTAGAAACACAGGCTCTGCATTTTCCAGTTGCTTTATGATTTTACCATGTCAATGCTGAGCAAGGGGAATGGGCACAGATCTCATTTCCTGTTGTTATCAATAACAGTGACAGTTCATAACTCCTTGGTGAATTAAACAACATTTTTGTTCACTTTTTTTGTTTTTGCTTTTATATAAATGATCAAAAAGAAATAGCAATAAGCACATGTTAATCAAGAGAATCCTGATGCTCACCACTTGTTAAAATTATACAATGTTTGTTGTAGTAAAAACAAGTGAATATTTCAGTTTAAATTGACTTTTTCCTTTGGTCCAGCTCACCTACATGGCAAAAAATACTTCTCCTAGCTATGAGGTAGCTGGTGCTTTTTATAAAGACATGAGGAAACCCAGTGATTGTTCCAGTCAACAATGACATTTGTCATGTCCCTTTTAGTGAACACAATCTCTTTACAGGTTCAAAGTGTTGTTTGTGAAGCCCTTGATGCCTGACACATTGATTTGTCTGTGTAAAAAGCAGAAATACCTGTCATTTACCAAAGAACAAAGTTTCCCAGCTGGAAACCAAGCTGGAGGTCCTTCTGGGCTACATGGTGAGTTTCTTTACCTGCAACCCAGAGGATGTATGGAGGGGACAGAGGAGGCTTCATTTTGGCCTCATCCTGCCACATCCATCCCAGGAACTGGGAACTGCTGCCAGCTTCCATGTCCAAGAAAAGCCTTGGAGATTACATCTGCTCTTTCAATATCAAGTCCTGTAGTCTCTTACTTATGGAGAACATTGATTATATAAGGCCTTATCTGTCAGGTTAAAAAAACAAAGCCAATATAAAAATGTTGTGATTTTGATTTAGTAGCGTAACTAAAACATTTGCTGTTTAATATCCTATTCCACGATGAACAAAGTCCCCAGACTCATCATGCACTGTTTTATCTAAAGTAATAGAAAGATACATTATTTTCTGTTTTAAAGTAGATATTAGCAGATGTTAAAATACAGGTACTTCAGGTTATTGTGTTAAGAAATCATAGTCTTCCCAGTTCTGTTCAACTGCAATTTTACAGAGCAATATTTCTTTGGCTCAGATAATTTTTGTCCTGTGAATGTTTAATCTGGGGATGTGATTTGACTTTTTTTCACCACTTAGGGCACTAGTACAAGTCATGCTGTGCCATGTGCATTTTACATGGTATTCTGCTTTCACAAAAAGCTAATGAACATGAGCACTTGGGATTCATTGGAAATGGTCTACTTAATGTGATGCTTCTGTAGTAGATACAGTACTTTCCAAAAGTTACTGCTTCTCCAGCCCTTGCAGCTATTCCTATCAGGTATGCAGGGGAGCACTGGCAAGGACATGTAGTACACTAGATTTTTAATGCCAAAATGACTCTCGTTGATCTTAATTCTTATTTATCTTTTGCACTAACATTGAACAGGAAGACAAGATCCAAATTCTGGCTTGTTTCAGTGTCTTCATTAAGACATGAATGAGAAATACAAAGAACTTCAGGGTCTAGGACACTTCTTAATGGACATTTCTGACTATTTCTGTATCAATAGGAGTCTTAAGTCTGATCTTATTCCTTCTGAAACCCACAATGACTTTTCCTATTAAATTCACTGGCTCAGCATTGGCTACTAATAAAGGAAGAAGGTTATTGTCCTTAATACTAAACCTTTCAGCCCAGATCATTGTAAAAGTGGTATTAGTCTGATTAAGAAGATCGAGTCCAAGACCATTTAACTGCCTAATCTTAGAAATGAGACAGCACAGACTGCACTGTAAATGCCCAGGCTGCAAGATCAGCACAAGACATGCTTTTTAAAAAACAAATATGTGAAATTGTCTTGCTACTCCATGAGAAACACTGGATGAATGTATTTGTCCCACCTCTGCTGGGAAGGAAGCAAGAATGAGGGAAGCTCTGCCCCTAGGCCATGCAGAGACAGAGACCCAACTATCTGTTGGGGAGTTCGCAGGGCTCCTCTTGTAGGAAATTTGGGGGACAGAGGTACAAGTCAGCAATTATATGGGTACTTTGTGGAACCAGTTCAGTTTTAGGCTGGATGCTTTGTTCACCCAGTCCCAATTTCCATCCACTTTAGATACCAAAGCTGTGTGCTGCCAGCTCCCTAATGAATCCCTCGTTCTTTAATGTATCAATCTTGATAATTCCTCTGTGAAGTTAGGAAAAGCACAGAAATTTTAATTGTGGCATTAAAAACCACTAGATCCTTGTACTGAAACCCAAAGGTACCTGTGAGATTTCTAAAATAACCTCATATTGGGAAATCTGTCAGGGAACTGAATTTGCATCCTTTTTGTTACAGACCATTGCTGTAACAATTCCAGCATTCTCATCAGGGACAGGATATTTACTGTGCTATCCATTAGGGAGACAATTGCTCCTGGAAAATGCACCAAAATACTACTTTTTTTGATGTGTGAATGTTCACAGTCACCTATATAAATAGCAGTGGGCTGCTGGAGAAAACTGTATTTATGTTTTTGCCTTTGCTTCTGGGATTTAGTTTATTTGCCTTTCATGATTAGTGAGAATGTTGTACAACTCCTTTCCCAGAACAATGCTGGGAAGCAGCAAGGGGACTATGGGTGAGGGTCGTGGTCCTGGGACTGGGGGGCAAGCTGTCAGTTGGAGCTGAGGTCTGTCTGAAACTGTGAGCTTAATATAGACAGGTTTTATTTCTAGACCCATATGTTGAGACAGAAGAGGGGCAGAGATCTGAGAAGAGTTATCTGTTATTGTTGCCCTGAATGCTGCTGCACCAAAGCAGCAATAGATACCAGTAGATTTCCGGTAGATAATTCAATGGTAACTTTCTTCCCAGCGCTGCAGCGTGGGAGCTTTTGAGAGAAAGAGGTTAAGAGACAAGTAAGTAGAACTGGAGTGCTATTATTACAGCTATTTTTCTTTACTTCTAATACATGTCATCCTCTGTTATTAGGAGCTGACTGTTGAACCAGGAAAACTGATGCCATGGTATAAAAATGATGCATAAGCGAGGAGGTATCATTGATAAGTGATCTGAATGGTACTGACCTTTCAGAAAAAAATGAAAAAAAAAATACACATGCCTTGAGACTTTCAAAAGTAAAAGATCACCTGCATCCTCTCATTGTGCTCAGAGAGCACAAGTACTTCTAGCAGTGACAGGGAAAACAAAGCTGCCACGATGCCCACCTTAACCTCCCAGGCACGGGAACTAGTACATCAGGCATTGTGTATCGCTAAAATCACAGCTTTCACCTCACCAGGGAGCTGAAAAGGTTCTCTTTTAAGCTGATATTTTCTCTCTGGTGCTCTTAAGAATACCAGAGATGTCAGATTTGACTGAATGCTCCCCAGATTCCACTTGTACAACTGTTATATGCTCAGTACGCTATTCAAATACCAATTAATTAACATTTGCTATTGTTTTTGATTTAACCATATATTCAGGGCTGTTTTGTTCACTTAGCAGTAATAAAATGTCACATGCAAGATCTACTGATAAACTGAGGATGAACATTGATTTTTAAGTGCAGCCTTGTGAGCTTTCAGTGATTTCCTATATTTTTGTACTGGTGCTCTCCCAAATTCACACTGTCATCTTTCCTGGTTCTCCATACCCATAGGCACCCAACCTTCCTGTGTCACATAGGAGATCACAGTGTTTGTTTTAAACATTAATATTTCATAGGTTAGTTTCTGTTGTTTTATCTGCTATTCTGTTTATATGCATTTGATGTGAAGCTTGCCTGGTTTCCTTTTCATCTCCATAAACAAAGTTTGTGCATCCTGCTCTGCAGGCTCTCAACCTTCCAGGACTGTGAACAGGGAGCTTTTGGCCGACATGTCTCTTTGAGCTTCTGCTTGGCTGTAGCAAAGAAGTCTGGGAAAAAGACATTAGCTAACTAATACCAGCTTGCTACATCTCAGCATTCTGGTACCTTATGAAAGAATTCTATTTAGACTAGAATTTACAGCTGAATATAGCTTGGACAGAGGAGTTCTTAGTCATATCCATCCCATTCTGCAATGTAACCTAAAAATCTATCTGCAGAAAGGAAATGTATCTATATACACTTAGATAAGCTTTCCATTGATTAAGGAATACTTAATCTAAGCTAAGGAGATTGGTCAGATATGAGAGACCAAACCTTCCATTTGAAGGTGACTGATTGCTTTCTGCCTCTGTATCCATTTACAGGAGGCTCAGAGGAGCCTGTGGCTGGTGGAACACTGGCATGGGGCTCCCTGAGACATGGGAGGGTAGCTGCTGGTGGAGCAAAATAATTTACACAGGAAACAACATTCCCTAGGAGACATACAGAAATAACAATATAATCATTAAAGAGCTCTAAATCATCCAGATAAGGATTTTGCTTCTTTTAATGCTCAGTACCATTGGGGAACTTAACAAGAGCTGACTTCCAGAGAGTGTGCAAGGTAGTGTGTGCTGCCTGCTAACTTGGAGTTGCCCCATTTTCCCCTTACTGTTTCCTTCATTTCTTTTTTACACACATTCTCCAGACAAATATTGAGAAATTGAGAATAAGAAGAGGGAAAAAAAAGTAGCCCAACTGTCACTTCTGAATCTGGCTATGCTGTGGGCTTTGTATTATGCTGTTAAAAAAACAAACAAACAAACAACTGAAGCATTACAAGATGGATTTTCTTTTAAATGCATTAAGGTGTATTTAGCTTGGTGTTCCACATCACAGAACTGTCAATCTTTCTTCTGTGAATCTGGAAGCTGTTGGTTGTATGGATATGAAGGCTATATGTATGTAAGGGTGGTGGAAATTTTTCCTTTTGACCTTGAGCAGTTGTCCTCTGGGTAACACAGAACAAAATTGCTGAGGTCTTGAGGGTGGCCAAGGTCTTTGTCTATGCTGAAGTCTCTAAAACAGGAACGAGAAGCCTATTTTAGGGACCTGTCTTTCTTTAAGCAGGGGAAAAAAGTTAGCAAGGAGACTGGGAAGTTAAGGGGAGCAGATAAGAGGTAGGGAATGAAAGGAGAGCCAAGAGGACATCCCTCAGCTGAGGTCTGACTGTACTGTTGACTTGTTGTGTGAGTCTTGGCTGAGGAACAGCTGGAGATGATATTGTATTGATTCTTTGGCCTGCTGTGTACAAGACACTCTATCAGTTTCTTGAGAGAAAAAAATAAATTCCTTCACTTCCAGATTGCTAGTGAATAAATAAATAAAGTAATTTCTTTTTCTACCCAAACCCTCCCTGTCAGGATGTTTGGTTGGAGATAGTTACCTGGCAGCAGAGGTCTGGTGGAATGACATTTCATAAGGCATTGGCTCTTTAGTAAAGTAGAGAAGAGCAGCAGAAGGTATTGACACCTGCCCTGTGCTCCCTTCCCTCTTGTCTTCTCACTGTTAACCCTGGAGAAGAGACCTATTCCCATATCACTCCAACCTCCTTTCAGGTAATTGTAGAGAGAGATAAGGTCTCCCCTGAGTCTCCCCTTCTCCATGCTAAACAACCCCAGATAAAACATAAGATCTTGGAGGCTTTGATGCTTCAGCCCTCCTCAGAATCTGAAGCACCCAGAGATATGTCTGACACCTTGTGGAGAGACTATTACCCACCAGCCATGTCCAGGGCTGCTTTGAGAGCAGGCACCTTGCAGCCATGGGCTTTATTCAGAGAGCTCAACCCTTGCTCATATGGCCCCATGGCCCCATGTGTGATGTATGTGCCACCATTCCTGCCACTCCTGGGTTAACATTGAGAGGACAAGAGGCAATGGCCTCAAGTTGTACCAGGGGAGGTTTAGATTGGCTATAAGGAGGAATTTCTTCACAGAAAGGGTTGTTAAGTCTTGGCCCAGGCTGCCCAGGGAGGTGGTGGAACACCATCCCTGGAGGTGTTTAAGAAACATATAGATGCTCTGCATAGGGACATGGTTTAGTGGTATGTTAGTGATAGGTATGGTTGGATTTGATCTTAGAGATCTCTTCCAACTTTAATGATTCTGTGAAGTAATTCGATCACCCAAAAGGCAGAGTGCTGGGTGCATTCACTGTACCACCTGAAGAAGTACCAAAACATCTTATTCTCCTTTAAAACATAATAGTGCTTAAATGTGTTGTTTGCACTGCTCTGATGTGTACTGTGCTCTGGGGTAAAAAATCAGCTGTGGTTTACTGTAGGAACCCAGTTGCAGAGCTGGGACAAACTGGTGAGGGATGAGAGTGTGGATTGTGTCTTCAGTTTCTATACAAATCTGCTTTAGCTCTGTTCCAGAAGCCATGCTGGAATCTGGTAGCTCAGCAAGGAATTCAACTCTGTTACAGAGTGCATAGCATTACAGAAAAGCAAATGTGTAATGAAAATACTTTATTGTATTGCCTTATACCTACTAAAAAAAAAAATTGCAAAATAAGTCATGAGTTTCCCTCCTGGTACTTGGCATTTAAAATTAGTTACCCCCCAGTTAGCACTCATTTTTGTTTGACTAGCTAATTAGATGGTTATTTCATCTTGTTAGAAGAAGTGCCACAAATTGATCACGTTGTTTTCAAAATGCTTTGCTTTCTTAAAAGTAATTGAAAAGCTGGGACTAGAAACCACCATCAATACCCATATTTGTCTAATTTAAAGTTTTATAGGAACTTTTCAGGAGGGAAAATGTATATTAAGATGACTTTTTGATGCTGATGAAAGTGAAACTGGAGTTTCCTTTCGTGTATTTTTTTAAGCTAAACCTCTTTGTTATATATTCTCCTGTAAGAAGCATTTGAAGGTTACTGTGAGATAAACACAAATGGTTGGTAACTCCTTTTTCAGTTGTTTTATCCTAATTAAAATCCAGAATGTTGTTTACCGCATAATATTTATTTAATTGAAGTTTGCAAACCCCAAGTAACAATTTACTTTTATTGTTTCAGCAGTTCAGCTTGGTCTCATTTTGATCACAGCTACCAAGTAAACAGTTCATCTGCATACCATAGATTATTTTTTGTTTTCCTGGTGGGGATTTTTCCTAGCGGATTAACTCTTTCAACAGCCACTTTGACATTTTTGTAATTACACCTCATATATAACCTATCACATCAGTAGGAAGACAAAATTAAGAGAAACAGCCATTCATTTTCTTCATTCAAATTGTATTTGCTCACAAGAAGACAGGCTATTATTTCTTCTTACAAAAGCCATAATGAGAAATTTTCTGAGCTGATTGTTCAGATCAAGCAAAGGGCAATGTGCATTTGATTATCCACCTGAAGCCTTGAGCCCAGATATATTGAATGGGAAAGCAAACTTGGTTTCTAAATCTGAGAATGGTTAGGTAGACCCCTAGCCACTGTCAGCTGGGACTTTTTATCAGAAGTAAAGAAATTGTAGGGCTAAGTTGCCTGGAAAGGTTAGAGCTAACTGAGAAAAAACCTCCCAAATCCAAGAAGATCTATTGTGAGAACTTCAGTACCTTGAAAAGCACTGTTGATAAGACCCAGATAAAATCTTTTCTTGCCTAGGGTAAATGCCACTTAGTTTTTGTAAGTTCATTTTATATTTACTTGTTAGAGATTATTTCCCTCCTGCATTGTTAGTCCCTCTGTTTCCCCACATGCAGCACCAGGAAAATAACAAGAAATATGAAATTTGTCAAACTACCAGTTAGGCTGATGCCCCCTCCTTGATTCCATCCCTAATCTCCCTGGGTAGCCATGCCATTTCACACCATCCAATCGATAAGGGAGCAGCAGCAGTCTGTGAGCTCTGGTAGCCTGTTAATAAATCCCACTTTTCCAATGAGCTATATGTGAACTCATGTTGAAGTCACTTGGAGTTTGGTGAGCTGATCAGTGGCAGGATTGTATTCAAAGCCTAATGAAGAGGGAGACAAAATATTCTGCTTTATACCTGTGTTGTGTGACTTGCTGCACGAACAATAGTATTTTAAACCCAAGTTTTGCCAATGCTGAAGACTGTATGAAAGTTACAGAGAATACCTTAAGGTAGCAAAAGCCAATCCCAGATATTTACTGCCATTTACATTTGCAAAGAAAAGGAGGAAAACATTTCATGTTGCAGTGCACTCAGAGGAAGTGCTCATCCCTATTAGGTAACTGTTCTTTGTCCATCAGCAATGCCCCATCCTCGTCCTAGTTTGAGTTTGAAATAACTCTATTCAGTGATTTCACTTTTCAGCTCAGTCTCTTCTAAGTAACTGCACTTTCTGAAGGTAACAGCATGTTTTAACAGTGTCTGCTTCTAGGAGTGATAATGTTTGATGTTTAGAGTTACTACCAAGGATTGGTATGCAGACCAAGGTCACTGCTAAATGTTGTGCATCATGTTGGGATGCAGTAAGAAAGAGGTGACACCTGCAGGGAGGAAGGAACAGGAAAGATGACTCTAACCTGACCAACAGGCTGTTCCATTCCATATACATCATATTAAGTATAAAACTGAGGAATCACAAGGGTAAAACTGCTTCTTCAATGGCCAGTGTCAGAGAAGGACTCTGTCCCTTCTGCGATTCAGTCCCAATCTATGTGTTCCTGAATCCAATCTGTGTGTTCCTGAATCCAGTTCCAGAATCCAGTTCCCATCTGCCACTCAGTCAGGTCTGGAACTTCCCCAGGGTATGCAGCAGCATCCATGGTGATACTAATGTCATTGCCATCAGGGAACTGGGCTCAATTTTGGTTTTGTCTTTCCTTGTATATATTTCATTTATTGTTATTATTTCATTAAACTCAGTTTTCTTTTCCAACCCATAAGTCTCTCTTCCTTATTCCCTTTCTCTTCTCCTTGGGAAGGCAAAGGGGTTAATAGAGAGCATCTCTCACTTGTTTAGTGGCTAGCCCAGCCCTAACCCTTGACACCCATAAGAAATTGCTGCTGCAGGATTAGTTAAAAGGAGCAGGTTGCAATTTTAGATGTTCTTTCCATGTTATGTGGTGTTGTTGAGGGAAGGATGAGTAGAAGTACTTGTATGATCTTGCAGTGCTGCAGTTGTGCCCTTGCCTGGGGTTACTCTCCCTGCTTATCAAGTAAGACCTAGGACAAAATCTTGAGAGGTAAATTGCTACAACTTTATCAGTGGGATCATGAGCACCATTAGCCATCCCGGTACCTTTCTATTTGATTTACTTTTCTATCTTTATCTTATCTACTCCAATTAAGTCTACAAAGATTAACCAGTGTCTTGGTAAAAAACAGTGTTAGAGCTCACTGTAAGTGTTCTGGATGTGTTTCCTGAAGGAAAAAAAAGACCCACAAAAACAAAGAACAACTTTCCAAGCTAAAGTATCAGATGGAGAACTGGAAAGATTGCTCTTTTTTGAATTAGAAACTTTCTTTTCTATGAAAAGGCTTGGAGGATGGTGCACAACCTAGGCTTTTTGGTTTAAAAGGACTTGCTATTACCGTGCAGTACAGAAAAAGTGGTTCAGTAGAAAAAGAAGCTACTGTAGCATCTACTTTGCCAGAGAGTTTAGATATTTTTTGCCCTGGTTCTAAGTGCAGCATGCACAATGAATCTTCGTTGGAGCTCTCATGGCAGGGCAGAGTTATGCAAGGATACACGTGAACCCCATTGCAGTAAATCAGAAACCTCTGATTTAGTATCCTGGTTTTCTCTACTCCTGAGCAGCATCTTGAATAGCTCCGAGTTACACAGAATCTCTGTTTAAAGGCTGACTCCTGCTATTAGATCATGCAGAGTTGCAAAGGCTCAGGATCAAGCTACTGTGTTTGAAAAGGAGTGATGGAAATGCTTCCTCTGAGGGACACCTGTTGCAAAAAGAGCTGCGAGTGGAGGAGGGCTCAGCTGAGAGGACTTACTTGGTGCCAGTAGTTACAGAACTTGATACCTCTTGTTTTCTGGCTAATCTATATCCTGGTGGAAAAGAATATTCTTTTCAACTTGACCTACCTGTGACCATGATATTCTGCTTGTGGTTAAATGATATTTTCTAGCTGATACTCTATTTAGTGAAAACCACAGTTTTATATTTTGTGAAGCCGTCTGGATTCTTCTAATACTTCCATCTATTTCAGAATAAACAATTTTGTGTGCAGGAAGGGAAGTTTTGGAAATATCAATTAAATAATTGAAACTGTTGGGTTTCCTGAAAGTGTCAAAAAAAAAGGACATAAAGTGTTGCATCTAGTTGTGATTTCAACGTAGATCTCAAAGCTGTTACAGTATTTGGCACTGACTCAGTTATTTCCTTGTACACTAACAGGAAATATGAAAATATATATAACTGCATCATCTTTAGTTTCTGCCCTATGTGTTTTCTCACTACTATTAATTGTTCTATAGTCTTTTCCCAGGGATTTTTTACAAAGGACAAAGTAGAAGTGTTAAGTGCTTTTGGAGATTGGTATTTGAAACACAATCAGCTTTATACCTGGATGCACCCGATCATGTAGTATGTTTTATTCTCTGATTAGCTATCTGCTCCTGTGCCCAGTGAAGTCAAAGACAAAACTATTGATCTGACAGAGTTTATTATTAGGATGAGATTACTACCAGGAGATAGATGAATGAAAAAAAAAATAATTATTTTTGCATAAACAAGATTATAAATTTAAAATTCATGTCCTAATGATACATATTCTGGAATATTAATTTTAAATTCAATCCTTCAGTGATTAATCTTACCTTAAACAAATTTGCTAGAATATTGAAGCCCAGGGAACACAAAGGGGCAAGAGTGAAGTAAAAAGAAATTCTTTTGACAATTTAGATATTTATAAAATGGCTACTGCTCTGGTACTTAACTAGCACCAGGCTTTTTTCCTTTCTAAGCTTTTATTTTGCTGTGTTTTCAAGCATGCTAGTTAATTCCTAAGTGAAGGCAATAGGAGTTTTTCCCTTGACTTCACTGAACTATGAAACAGGCAGCATATGTCATTGCGTACATCAACCCATCGGTTTAGGCCTAGTGTCTTAATTTTCTGAATTAAACAAAATAATAACTCTGCAGGGCAGCTGATCACCTTATTAGTTTCCATAAATTTACATTACTGTCACACACAAGAACTGCCTCTCTGCCAGAAAAGAGATTTGTTTAAAAGGGTGCCAGAGCAAATGTACCTGCCCTGCATCCCAGTCAGACACAGTTGGTTCCAGCAAAATACAAGAGCAGCTTTCTCAGAGGGAGTCCCTGTACTTGAAATGCCTTATCACCATTTTTAGAGTTTGCTTGAGGAATCAACAGCAAAAGTGGTCTTTTTACTGCCCTGATAGCTCACTTTTTCTCTATCTAGACAGAGATCTTATCTTCATAGGGTAGAGCTTTTCACTACAGATGATAATGGAGCTTTTACTTTACCAAATTTAAGTATCTAAATGTGTTTCCTCTTTCTAGTGTAGAAGTTTTCTAGACTCTCATTCCAAGATATCTTGTGGTAAAAGATTGCAATAATCTAAAAAAATATAAAATATAAGTTACATTTTGCAGGAGTGACCTCTAAATAGGGAAGGTTTAGTTGAGATGCCGTGTGCTTCCATCAAGGGTTCATTTCATAGAATCATAGAATCACAGAATGGTTTGGGTTGGAAGGGACCTCTGGAGGTCATCTAGTCCAACCCCCCTNGTTTCTGTGATCTTGCAAATAAAACCAAAAAGAACACTTAAATCAGTAATTCTCTTTGGGTGTTTCCGGGATTAGTGATGGAGGGACTGTGTTTAGAAAGTCTTGTACTTGGTAATTAGATATTGACTGCGTAATAAAATTGTATTGAAGCTCCATCTTTAAAAGCTTGTATTTTAAAAGAATTTCAACTTTCTGTTGAATTATGTATATGAGAATTAAGTTTTTGCACCTCAAGTCAAAACCTAGAAAACTGATCCAGAATCTGATTTTTTTTTTTTAAGTATTACTTCTCCTACTTGTTAATAAGTTGACTTTTCCAGGGTTACAGACATCAGTCACCTCTTTCTGTAGCCTTCTGTTTCTTATGTGCAGTTCTTAAGCGTAGCATAAATGCTCATTAGAACCTCACTTTTATCGCTTTGGTGGTTTTAGTAGGCTTTTCAATACTTTATTTTATTGTCTTACAATAACAACAACAAAAAACCCCTGTCATCTACTTTTTCCATACTAAGAGACCTTATACTTCTTGATTCTCTAGTTCCTTTGCTATGTGCATACATGTTTTCTGCTAACATTTCTGGGATGCTGTTAGTGCCCAGCTTCCCTTAGGTGTAGCATTGTTATTTTCTCATTATTTATTCTAGTGTTAATTATATTTTTATTCATTCAAGTTTGCTCAGTTGTTTGTGGCATGTAGAAGTAGTTTAGTTTTCTCTTCTAGTGTTAGTTATATTATTCATTCAAGTTTGCTCAGTTTTAAAGTTGTTGGTGGCATGTAGAAGTAGTTTAGTTTCCTTCGTATACAATTACTTGTGCTTCTGTACTTTCCTGGCTCTTAGTGTATATTCTGGGAGGAGAGCCACCACCTTTTTCCTGTGTGCTGGAAGGTGTGGTTGTTAGGAACATAAGTATATATGCTGCATCAAATAAAGGTGCTGTTTAGTAATGATAATACTTGCATAAGATGCATTTCCAATCAGGGTATTTAGAGGGAAAGTGTAATGTTCTGCCTTAAGGAAAAATTAAGGAAATCCTTCTGCAGCACTGCTCCTCAGCATACAACAGCATTTACAATATGAAGAGATGCTAGGAATTGTAACGTTATCTACACAGCGTGTCAGGCAATTTAAGGCTGAGCCCACATATTGATGATCTGTGCATACGCATTTCCTTTCCCCAGGGAATGATCTGAGAAATAGTCAAGTCTCTTCCATGAAAGACTCTCCCTCTAAAGAGTAATGAGGCATGAGGAGGTGTGTGGAGGTATACAGAGCTTTCTGTTGTCCTGTCCACCCTCAAGCACCTCCTACCCCAGCTATTTCCTATTCAGTCTGTATATGGACAGCTTAGGAATGATGTTGCACTCATCAAAATACATAAGGAGGCCTTTGACGGGTGAGTTTCTAGCAGTGAAGTTGGCTTCAAGCATTCCAAAAAGCCTGTGGACACAGCAGGTATTCTGTAATGCTTGCCAGGTATCTCATCTCCAAAGCTATGCCAGAATTGGAGACACAGTTTGGGGAAAATCCATTTGGTCCCAACAAGCCAATTTAAAATAATTTTAAGAGTAAAAAGCAGCAAAGAGCCTGTGTTGACCCTTTTGTAAAAAGGATGTATGTCAGAGCTGCCAGGAGCTGCACTAAGTGTTCCTTTCTCTGAACTTTTGAAAGGAAATGTTATTACAGATGAGGTAAAAGACCAGAAAAGCTCCCCTCAAGCAATATGTAGATATTTTTTGTCCCAGCAAAAAAAAACCCCAAAGATTTCTTTGATGACATGAAAGATTTATTTAAAACTGCTTTGTCCTTTGGTAGCCCATCTAAAGAAGACCATAGTGGTAAAGGTATACTGCATTTGAAGTATTTTTGTTTTGCTTCCTGAAGTGCCATTGAAGAGTGTGTGCATGGAGTGCTGCAATGTGATGTATGTGCTGAACCTCAAATAAACCATGAGTGTCATGTTTTTACCTACACGTAAAACAGAGGAGATGGTAGCAACCACAGCATAGTCCTAGAGTAAGAACCCCAAGTTCTTGACTATTAATGAGACCTTCCTAAAACAATACAGAAAATGGGACAATATTATTTCAGAGCAACAGCATATTGCTCTTTGGAGGATGATCCTCTTTATGCCTCTCTCTATCAGAAGATTGTGGAATACAAGTTCTGTGTGAGCTTTGCCTCCATCCAAAATCACATCTCGGCTCTGGGGTTTCTCTGCCAGTGAGCTGCGACCCTGCCAACTGTTACAGAAACAAAACCCCTTTCCAGTTCACTTCACCCAGAAATAGCCTGCTGTCTAAATTCTTACCCAGCCCTGCTCTCTGCTCTCTATGTTAACACTCCCCCCTCAATTCTGTGGGGAGCATCCTAAACCTGCAAGATATTTTTTCCTGCCAGTCTGGCCTCAAGCACCCTGCGGGCTGGGCTGCTGGATGCTGTGCCACGGCCTCCTTTCAAGGCATAGGGCACAGAGGCTGCTGCAGAGAAGGGTCAGAGTGCTTCATGGCAAGAGATCCAAGGCAAATGCAGCTTCATAAGCTCTCAAAGACAAAATCTTGCAAAGGCTACCAAGGAAAAGAATATGTAATATCTCAATTCTATTTTAAAGCTGCCAGATAATAAAATAACATTGAATCCCTGGCCTGATAATCACATTCCAACCAGAGAGAGAAAGAGGAAAAATACTTTTATTTCTCAGGAAAAAAAAAGCCTGATTTTGCAGCTTGTATGCTGACATCCAGAAATCCTCAAAGAGCAGCTGATAGACACTAGAGGGCAAAAATATTAGATCTCCTTTTTAGTTTACCAGAGAGATGGATTTAAAACAAATAGTTACAGGAGATTTTAAGTGCTGGTGTATGCACAGTGCAATGCACTGACAGGCTTTCCAAAGTGTATTCTGCAAGAAAAAAATCATGTGTATTGTTGTTGGGGTGTAGACAGGACAGGGTGTCAGATCATGTGTCAATCCTGGATGTGGATCAACAAAATAGATGCAAGAATTTTGTTTAATCAGTCCAATACAAATAACTGGTATAACCACTGTTATCTGCTTAAAGGAGAGTTTCCATAGCAGCTAACATAATATTGTTAATTGATTGGGAAAACTGGTGAATCACTTGAAAATACTAGAAAGTTTGAAACATTATTTTATTTCAACCACCTCTGATCGGAAACAGAGCTTTTAGGGGACTTTTAAATGCATTTTCAAATATGCCTTTAAATCTTTCCCATTTAGTTTTAGCAACTAAATACATTAGTTTCACCAGAACAGAATATATCTACCACATATGGTGAATCCCTGAGCTCCCCTCCCTTGTACGCTGCTGTGAAACTTTGTGCTGGAAATTTGGAGACACATAGAACATTATTCCAGCTACCTACATCAAAATTTCTTGATTGCTTTACAGACTTGGCTTACTTTGCAAATCCTGCAAGTACCTTTCAATCAAGCTTGAATTTGACTTAAAAATAAAAATATTTCATCCAAGAAATTGGATTTTTTCAATTTATTATAACTTTTAAAAAGATTCAAGCTAGTGTGGATGACCCAATATAGGATGACTATGATGTTTTAAAAATCATCAAAGCAATTTTCTTTTATCATGGGAATTTGCTTGCAAGTTTGACCTTACTAGCTACATTTTCTACATGTACTGCAGTGCTTTAACCACATGATTTCCAGTAATCCTTCATGGCTATAGCTCTGCTTAGGAAGTCAGATGGATAATAGCATTTCAGTGATGTCACTGCTCTTTATATCTACTTAATCTGAAAATTCAATACCTTGAGATTACAGGGAAATTGAGGGTGAAGGAGAAGCTCTTTTTGCTTATGAAAATTATTGGAGATTTTTATAAGCTACAGTAGCAGAATGGTGTTGCTCTTTTCATCTGTGAAATTCAGGAAACTAAATTACAGTTCTTATTTGTGTAACCTTAGCATTGTTGTAAGGAAATGATTACTGCATGTGTTGTACATGTTACCTCTCTGGTATTTCCTAGACTGATAAATCAAAATAAGGCTTGTAATTCAAGTGAGTCTCTGAAGGACAGGTGACTGAACTTACCAAGACTGTGAATCAAGTTAGAAGGGGCTGTAATTCCTCCAACATACAGAGAGGTGGTTTCTGAGGTTTCTAGGAAATATTACTACTTATTGATTAAAGCACGAAAAACAAAGTAGGAAAAAATATTTATTTTTTTTTTTTTTCCAAGAGTTGTGAGTCTTTGTCATAAAATTCTTCTGCCATTCCAGTCATTGTGTAGGATCCCAACATTGGTGGTGAAATTCCTCCACCAATCAAGGATCTTGCTTTTCAAAGGCATAGTAAAGAACAGTAAAGAGTGTGGCCTCAGAAATTCAGAAAAATACAGACTGGATCATCTCCTCAGGTCCTCTTCTCTCCTTTCCTGTGTTTCTGGCATCAAGATACAAAAAACCCTCAATCTTATTATAAAAGTCAGATTATACTTTAATAAAAGTACAGTGCTAAGTGCTCAATGTTACTAATTTGGAAGCTTACAATCATGAGCTCTAGCTAATCTACTCTGTACAGCCTTCTAGTCTTGCTATTTTTACTTAATGCATGGGTTTGGTCTTCTGAATAGTTTTAAGTGTTATAATTACAACTCAGCTGAGTGCCTTGTGCTTAAGGCCACAGCCCTTGAGTCGTGCTACCTATGAACCTGATGTTTGCAGGGGTTTTGACCCCATTAGCTGGGCAAACCTGAGTGCATTTGAGTCACAGCCATGCTTTGGGGAAATCTTCATCTCATTCCATTATAATTAAGGAAATCCAAGCCACAATGGCTCAAGGCAGAGTGTTTTCTGCTCACTCAAGCAGCATTTCAGGGGACTGCTGAAGAGGTGTAGTAAAAATCTCCAGGATTGTTATCTGTGACTTTGATTGCCAAGCAAAACACAAGCACCGAGTTATTTGTGAGGGTCACATTTTTGCACTTGGAACAACTATATTGTCAAACAGGATAATCTACACTTCTGCAAATCAAATCCTCTAAATACAGCCTGTATATCATATCTATTTAATATAGCAAATCTTATACTGCATTTTCTGGGCAGTGCAGCTGGTGCTGCGGGGACAGGCTGTGATGTGAACAGGCTTGTGCATCGTGACCAGGAGCACATGTTGGGCACCAGTCCCACAAATGGGGGGGTACAGTCCATGTTATGAGCTTGAGTTTTACTCTTTGGATCTTTGTGCAGCAAGAGAAGAGTGAGATTTTTGCATCATTTGCATGTCTCAAAGGGTAGAATTGAAGTTCCAAATAGAAGGAGGTCAGCATGATAAAAGGGACATGAAAGGAGGTCATTTTAGAAGGATGACATTGAAGAACTTGGGCTTTAGAAGGAAAAAATGTCTCAAGGAGTTGGTAATGAGATATGGATGATATTTCCTATAGGGCATTGTCTCTGTTCCTCTTTAGATCAGTAGTAGTGGCTGAACATCATAACTAGCTCATTGCTGAGTTGGGAGATGTGAATGTACTGACTGTTTTTGGTCTATTTTCTTGGCTGATTATTCACATCTCAAAAATGCCATCTTGACTCTGAGTAACTGCTGGCCCCTTTAGCACTGTAAACAAGGAGGTCAAGGACCCAACTGGAACAAAGGCTGAGCTATTGCCTTCTTTTGGGCTAGATTGAGCCTGGAAGCTCACAGGGAATATACAGTCACTCTGTAGTGAGATTTCCATCTGCAAGAGGCTATTCTTAAAGGGGTAAAATGCCCAGCTATATTTTTGCCCTGACATAAGGCCAGATTAGAAATTAAAATAATTTGATGAAGAAGTTTAAAACAAAAAGTAGTTCAAGCTCACAGAGAGAGCAAACAAGGTAACACCATACCTAAGATAGAAAAAATGCAGCATTAGGTTGAGGATGATTTTCTGCCTCAGTCTTGAGAGTAACCTTTACAAACTGTAATCATATTTACATTTCTAATTTCATACATTTCTGATTCCATGCGTTTCTAATCCTATGCATTTCAATGGACATTATGCACAGAAATATGTTTAATCCCATTCTCTCCTCCCCAAACAGAATCTCTGCTTCAGGGCCCAGTGTTCCCCTGATGGAGAATTGACCGACACTTTTTAAGAACATTAAAATCCACCATGAATCTTCTAATCTCTAAAGCTGTATTTTATTAAAACACAAACCTAATAACCTAGGAAAAGGTAAACTCCAGTTTGCTGAATCCTACAAATTGCATATTAAAATGAAAAGATAAATAATTGAGAGGAACACCATCTCTTTTATTTCCAGCCCAGTGACATTTGTAGCCTTCCAGGTTGCTCCCCCAGCACACAGTGAGTAAAAGGAGCAAGTAAGAAGAAACAGGCACCTCCTGTCTGCCTCCCGGTTGCACCTTATTACTGCAACATAGAGCAAATGATGTTTATCCATTCAGCTCCAAGCAAGCAAATTAAATGCTTCTGCTGCCTGTCCTCAGTGCTAATATTATTTATCTCACAGGGATGCCAGTGAAGACATTGAACACTGCAAAGGACTAACTATTAGGTCTTTGTAAAGGATCTTAGTGCTGTACAGTTCTGCACAAAGTACCTCACCACCTTTTAATATGCACAGTCCTGGGGCATGTTTGCTGTCCTTATTGACTGTCTGAGGGGTGTCAAGTGCTGGAAATGGAGTCAGCAGTGCTTCCACCTGCAGTGTGGTGCCATGCTTATCTCCTGGCCAAGGAATAAAGTGCAATGTGAAGGCAAAGGTGTCAGCAGGACCCTGTCACTTTACAGATGTTACACAGTTCCACAGGGCTTAGGAATTGAGTGCAGGGACCCCCACCTTGCTCTGTAATAAATGCCCTGTTCACACACCTAGTGTTTGGTCGTCTTTATTGCAGATAGCAGTGCTTTTCTTGGCTGGCTTCTCTGTAGCTTCCAGATGTGCTCTGAAAAGGCACACCAGGTCTGCCTCTGGAGAAAAGAATATCTGTTTTTTTGGTGCATCTATTCATTTGTGATCATTTCTGTACCTGTGAAGTTGTAGGTATTTTGGGCAGTTTTGTATGAAAAATAAAACAAAGTTGTAGGATTTGTCTGGACCTCTCTGTGGATCTCATTCACAGCTGGTGTGGAGCTGGACAAAGCCAAGAGGGAAGTGAGATCCTGGCTCATGGCATGACCACATAATCCCTTTTATTAATTAATCAAACTCTATTTGATGCTGATATGGTTTACGGTGTACTTTTGTCTCTGCTGTCCTTCCTGGGAGGCTGTCCAAGAAGATGGTGTCTTATAAAGAGCTGTAAACTTCTTAACCTTTCCTATTCCTAGCCAAAATATATAGTAACTTACTCCTTGGCAATGTCATTCTTAAACTTGAATAATTCTTTCTTCCTGATGTCTACTCATTTTTCTCCCTATCCCATTCAGACTTACCTTAGTGGCTAAAGATATGTAACATAAAGCTGATTTTTTGGTTTTCAGGGTAATTAAGAATATATTGGATTTTTTTTTTTTTAAGGAAATCTCAACTAAATGGAATATTAACATAAAGTCTAAATGTACTGTCACTGTTATTTTGGAGTGATTCAGTGTGTGTGTCTGCAATGTGACTAGAAGGTTGATAAAGTAATTACCGTTTTTATGAATCTTGGAGTTATTATTCCCTTAGTAGAAGCCCTTGTAACTTGTCAGCTTCAGGGGGAACATTCATCACCATTTTTTTTTATGGTGACATGATATGAAAATGGCTTATGCAAGAAAATTCAGCTTACATGTTCGAATAACTGCTTTCAATTTGTTCTTCTCATCAGCACCATTAATATGCAAATACCATACAAAATTATGATGTCACATTGCAGACCTATTCACTAGATTCT
This sequence comes from Bucco capensis, assembly GCA_013396975.1. NCBI lineage: Eukaryota > Metazoa > Chordata > Aves > Piciformes > Bucconidae > Bucco > Bucco capensis. Next base: position 512,399 of record VWZO01007383.1, read on the forward strand.
ACTTTGGTTAATATATTTGCTATTCTTCTGGGAAAATACAAAGTATATGGAGAAAAATCATGATGACCCTAATCATTGTTCACCATAACCATAACAAAAGAAAGGGGGAGAAGGAAAAGTGAATATTGGAAAAAAGAATTAGACCTCTGGGTCAGCCACTGGCAGACATCCTGTTTAGACAACTGAAATGGATCAGCAAAAAAAGGCATGATGTTGTTATTATTGTTTTTTTATTGCTTGAGTCAAAAGGCAGGTTGACACAAATATGTGAGTTTGATTTGCTCTTGTACTGTTTTGCAATGTATTAACATAAAATTATTCTTAAAATAATATTCTTGTTTGGTAGCAGTAATACCTAAATAGGCTGTTACTCTATTTGTATTTATTTGTAAACTGCAACTTCTCAGTAAGTCTGAAACTTTCAAATATTCACAAAAATACTAATTTAGCACCCATCTTCAATCAGTTAAAAGACATTTCAAGCAAAATGTATAGGATATACACAGCATGAGTGCAGCAGGCACAGAATTAGCATGTGTGAAAACCCAGAAAACCAGACAAAAAGAAAACAGAGTTTCCAACTGCTAATTTGAGTTGGCTATCCCTGGTCTCACCACAGACTGGGGTGTAATAGTAATTTGTTGGAAATATCAATAGGCTATAAGAAAAAGTGATGTTCCAACAGTACTGGCAGAGCACTCTTTAAGCAGAGGTTGTAGCAACCTGCTGCTTTTTAAATTTTCAGAACCACCATACCCCATCCTGGTGATGTCTAACTTTGACATGTTCCTTACACATGTTTTTCTTGGGGTAAGAAAAAGAATAAAGGAAAGACAGTGTGTTAGGTAATGCTACAGGAAAGTTGTGTGAAATTAGAATCAATTTTATTATAAACCCATTGATTAATATCATTTCCAGTGCTGTTTGCTATGTTCTTTAATAGCCTCACTAGCAGGTGAGCCTGAATGATAGATATATCATTTCCTTCTAAGCTTCAGCTGATGGCAGTGATTATAACTTTATAAACTCCATCACTGGATCCTCCCTGCAAGACCTAGACACTAATGTGAGATTTATGAAGTATTTAAGTACTTGGTTGAAAACTCAGATCCAGCAATCACCCTTCATCTGCTGTGTTTTGGTTAAAGTTATATTTTGTCAGACATTGAAAGATCTGCAGAAGGTCCTTGTTCTTCTGGAAGGAGGTACCTGGCTCAAAGGGGATGTTAGCCTCCTCCAGCATCATAAAACACACAGGAACTGGGATCATACCAGCAACTGGTTTATTTGTCCTTTCTCCTGCTTGGAAGCCTCAAGGGCTGCTCCTACCCAGGGTGCTGAGATGAGGGAGCAGGGCAAGGAGGCACTTGGTATTCTGAACAAAACACTACAAAACAAAATGAATTATTTTTAATTTCATGAGTATTTATAGTCTCTTACACAGTTTTTAGAAGACTGTAGATGAAGTTACATGGCATCCTGCAGAATTTCAAACTTTTTTCAGGGTGGTAGAAGCTCATATCAGGTGTGATTAAAGTGAAGAGAAGTTCAGATCAGCTGTGATTCATCAGTTGCCTCGTCATGGGACTTGATGGAAAACACCTGTACCCTATAAAGAGTCAGGAGGCAAGGCTACAAAAAGAAAAACAGCAGCTTTTTTTGGTGCTGTAGGAGAAAGGAGTTTTTGGTATTTAATGTGAGATGAATGAATAATCAGAAATACAGACCTGTGCAGAATGAAAAGGGTGAGTGGCTTAATGATATTTAGTTAAAATGTATCGTTTTTGAGGGGTGAAAGGAGAAAGCAATCTTAATGAAGGGTGGTTTAAGGTCTGGAAAAAGCATTGTGTTTTATGCTTGGTGAGGGTCTGGGAAGTGAAATGGCAAAGGACACTTCTTTAAAGAAGCCTGGAGGCAGTGATTAACCTGAAAGAATAGCAAGTTTTTTTGAAGATAAGAAAAGTAAAGGTAGGGAATGTTGTCTCTATGGTAGCTCTCCAGAATTCTCATCTTAGGACCAAAAATTGGGGGGGTCCAGTGATTTTGGATGTGAGAGCTCTTTGTCTGAGAATTTAATGTACAGTTACTGCTCATATTATAAATTATTCTTAAAAATAGGTCTCAGGTTTGAGGAAGAAGAAGGATTGTTTTCAGTGTTCAAGAAAAGTAACTTGTTCAGGTCTGTTGGTAGGAGAAACTTGCTATTGGCTCACTCAGCATATGAGAAGAGAGAAAATGCATGTGGGGGTGAGGATACAAGGGATAGTTTGATTTTATGGAAGACCTGGACACACAAGTTTAACTAGAGAGCAACATTCAAATAGTGTATTATTAGCTATAGCTGACCTGTGACTTCTGAGCAGCATAGAGAAGCAGCAGTCCAACAGCACTGTAACAAGCAGAGACACCTAAGAGTGCAACAGTGAAGAGGAAAAACCCAACCTGCCTAGGTGTCCCTAGGGAAGCTTGGTATTGACCCTGGCTTGTGTAAGTGGCTTACAAAGCCTTGCAGAGATGATTAGTTTTGCAACCTTGGATATACTTCCTGATAGCTGCTTTGAAGTCAGCTGTTAGAGCATGGTGGATTTTGTATGACATGGAATAGACCTTGGAGTTTACCTGTGTATTGGTAAGGCTCCTTATGGAAAAGATGCTGTTGTTTGGAACTGTGTCAAATACAAATAACTCTTAAAACAAGTTGGCTTGAAATAATACCTGTGTATGTTGTTCTGCTGTGTCAGAGCACTTTTGCCAAGCCAGGCTGTATCCCTGGTTAAAGAAGAGGAGAATCATTGAGGTTCTTGGATATAGATGGATAGAGAAATTGGATTGACTGTCTACTTGAAAGTGATTTGTGTGTCTGGGTTGTATCAATTCTGTTTTTTCCTGAGGCTCGCTGCAGCCACTTTGAAAAGCAAAGATAGTGTATTTCTTAGCTTCAGGCACAGTGCTCTGTGTCCATACAGCTACCTAATAACTAACAAATTTCCAGCAAAGAGATTGCTTATATATTCCTTTTTATTTTGGGGATGAGGGAAACATGGAAGGCAAAGAGGTTGCTGAAATAACATTGTTTAGTGAATAAGGAATATATGTGGGGCCCTTGGTTAGATGAGGGTAAGTGATGCTAACCTCCATGGGTGAATATTTTTTTTGGGTTGACAGGTGAACTGCTTTAATTTCCCTGTGCTTCTCTATCTATCCCTGCATACCGAGTCTGTCTGTTGCATAATATTTTTTCAAGGTCAAACAAATTTGCCTCGGCTTCTTACTCCCTTATATTAAAATAAATGTTTCTGGCATTGTCAGCAAAATGTATCAGTCTAATCAGCATCACACAGTAGATGTCTTCTTAATGTGAATTGAGAAGCACTGTTTGGTGTTGGAGTCTGACAGGCAGCTGCAGTGCTACTGTGCAATTTAGAATCCCAGGGCTACATCTCAGGATGTTATGGTGTTCCCTGGAGTCCTAGAACAATATAAATTGCTCTTCTCTTTTTTTTTTCTACCTGTGCTATTCACCACTGAGCTTTATAGGCCAGGGGTAATGAAAAATATGCTTACCCAAGGGAAGAAGGTGAGTTTTGTATCCAGCACTTTCTGATTGATATATCCATATATATGTTAAATGGATATAATGGGGGAACTCACTAAAATATCTGAGAAAAGCTAAGATGTTTCAATTTTGTGCAGTTGACAAAGTCATCCTTCAAGTGTAGTCATATCTTTATTGATTTGAAAATGGAAGTTTATCAAACATTCAAAACCTGATTTTCAGTAAATAGAAGCATAAATACTTTATTTGGGGGGGAAAGTACAACCTTTTCCATGTACTTTAATTTGAAATAACTTGATTTTAAGTCACTTCTGCCCTTACTTATCTGTCACAATGTGAATAAGGTGTCCAAGAAGGCCAATATAGAACATTAAAAGTGAAACAGGATCACTCCAATTTGTACAAAACAGTTGTTGTAAAGAATGTAATAACAATTTTAGAGATATCTAGAGATTATTGAGTGTTTCCAGGAGAAGGCCTGTGTCTCTAATTAGCTGTTAATTAAAACCCTGTTTATCTGGTCTGTATCAGTGGCATTTACAAGCAAGATGATAACATGATGCATGTGTGATGTTGGAATACTTCAAATAGATTTCCTACCAGCCCTTGTCACATAAATTAAAATAATTTTAGCAGTTTAATCTATTTTCTAATAGACAATTGGGAAAAGGCCAAGTGAAGTATGTCCTAAAAAACCAAACTAAATGGACAAAATGGTCGCAGCATTGTTGTACCAATGTAGTAGTTATTCCTTTGTCTCTGCTTTGCTTTGAGTCATTTCTTGCCTGCACATAGGCTTTTAACTAGGCTCAGGTGTGAGTTATTAGCAAGTGAGAAATATCAAGGTTTCAAGTGCAGAATACTGAGGCTTGAGCTGTGGAGTTAGTCCTGGCAAGGTCTAGTAATCCAGACCTCCCTATATATTAAACTTTGTGATAACACTGTGTTTGGACATTGTTTCCTACCTTGAAATCTTTGTCCCTTGGTTGCAGATCTAATGTGTAGTATGCTTTAATGCAGCTTGTGTAACTCATTGAGCTTTTCTCCTTTCAGCAGCTGCCAGCATCTTTCCTTGTCTAGTCCTTGGGGAGTATAAGGTAGTGTGAGGGACCATGTTGCTGTTAGCTGATTACAGTTGTCTTGATGCTACTACATAATCTGGATGTTGTTCTGAAGTGTTAGATGTTGCACTTGGTTCTCAGTGATTCTAAGCTGTAGGAGACAGGTCAGCAGTGTGCTGTTGTGATGTTGGGAGAGCATTAAAATGTGTTTCTTGAGGGCTTAATTGTGAAGGAAAGTGACTTTTAGGAAGGGACAGGATAACATCATATCATCATGGACTTGGTGGCAACTTTCCACCAGCTGTTTTTAAGCCTAGTTTTTGGTATTCAACAAGTTTTCTTTGTAATAACTGCCATGAGTGAAAGATTTTAGGAGAAGGAAAGCAAACATGTGTGCTGTATTTGTTGAGTTTGATTTCATTAATTAGCTACTGCTAGTGTTTCACTTATTTTGATGTCTGAAAAGACTAATCAGGTAACTCTTTGTTGAATGTCCCTAAATGCCATGCCCAAGTGGTTTGTTCACTTTTGTCTTCAGCAGATGATGATTTTCTTTGGCAATTAATTCTTGATATCTCAAGGTAGATTTCCCAGGTTTATTAAACTTTTCAATTAAATTTTCTCAAGGAGGTTTGAGCATCCTCTTGAAAATGTGACAAAGATGTAATCAGAAAACAAATTATACTTTCCAAGGTAATTGTTTTTTTGTTGCGCAGTAAAATTTTCTAAGCCCTCCCAGAAGTGCATGACTGAGACATGATCTGATGGGTTCCTTGGTGCAAATGCTTTCTAACCAGGGGAAGCTTGTGTTTCCAGCTGTGTGGTGACATGGTTTCAGAGGAAGAGTGTGGAGTCCCAAGCCAAAAGCCCTGGTTTTTGTTTCTCCTCTGGGAGATGAAAGTTTTGGGTGAGCCATCTTCCCTAGCCGAGAAATTTGAGTGTGTGCTTGTGCCCTTCTTACATCCTTGGTTTCATAAAGCTTGTAAGAAATAGTCTGAGTAGCCAATTATTATTATTTTCCTTTTTTGGGGTGACTGATTTCACTAATGTTCAAATACTGTTAATCCTGTACTAGTTGGGAAAGTGTAAGGCATTTCCTTGCCATCTCACTTTTTACACATTTTTGTAAAGCTACTAAAATGAAGAAGTAAGTCAGTTTGCTTTTTCACCTAGCTGTAACGTCCGAGTGTCGTTTTGTTAATGAGGATGGCAGTGATGTGAGCAGCTCAGGAAGAGTACATGGTTGAGAGGTAGTTCTATTTGCTGTGTTCCCCATGGCTTTCTCAGGTGTGTTCTAGAGCACCTTCCATAGAATCATTAAGGTTGGAAAAGATCTCTAGGATCAAATCCAACTGTTAACCTAACACTGCCAAGTCCACCCATAAACCATGTCACTAAGCACCACATTTACACAGTTTTTGAACACTTCCAGGGATGATGATTCCCACTTCCCTGTGCAGCCTGTTCCAATGCTTTACAAATAAACCTACTGGAAAGAAGACACTGCTACTCTTGCACTGAAAGCTGGCAAGTGTTAATGTGATCTTGAGCAAAGTTCTTTGCTTATTTTTGCTAATCTTACGAAAGTTTTATGGAAGTAACAACTCTCTGGTTCTTCTGTGTGTAATTTTGCTAAGGGGCAGATCCCAATCATCTTGAAGTTGGTGGCAAAATGCCATTGACTCATTCAGCATTTACATCTCGTATCAATGAGACTGTACAAGTAAATAAACTTTTTCTGTGACTTTGACTAAGCCTTATGACACGTACACAAGTTTTGTAGAATGTTAAACCAGGCAAAATGCAGCATGCACTATTTATTTATATGTGGAAGAATTCCAATTTTCTACAAAGCCAGATCTTCTGCAGTATCATACAATTACTTTCACCTGTGTATATGCTTTTACTTCCAGGACTTGCCTTAAATGTGTTTAAAAGATAGGAAGGAATTTCTACCAGGAGATAGCATGAAAGATCAAATGTTTTGCCTGTCTTCATTTTCTTTATCTCTTTAGAAGACTTAGAGACAGCAGCAGGTAATTTGGAGTCTATATTTTTGAGGAACTTCAGCCCCTAGCTGTTCCCATTACCAAATGAAACCTTCAGAAAGCTGGTTACTTCATAAGGGTGTCTAACAAGAGCTGGCTTCTTTTTGAAGGAGGGGAAAAAAAAAAGCTGTTCATCCTTAGCTTCTATTTAAATAAAAATTGAACTAACCTAAAAATAAAAGCAAAAAGGGAATAATATTCAGGAAATGTCGAATATACATAAGGGATGTAGTCCCTCCAGTAGGATTAGAAAAGAGAGGAAAACATGGTTTTGCCTGGCTTTGCCCTTGTGTGCTTGAGTAATTAAAAAGGGGCAGTGGATTTAGGTTTGGCAAACAGGAGGAACATGTGCTAGCAGCACTGGGGGAGGGGTTAATCCTAATTTTAGAGTTCATGAAAGCCCTTTCCAGAGACAAGTTTGAGGAAAACATGAGCCACCAAAGGGCTTGTGTAATGATAAAGAGCTGCAGTTGCAAACAGGTTGCCAGTTGTTTGGTAACAAGAGATTAAATTTGTTTGGGGACAAAAATAGCAAGAGTCTGCTAGGTTGTGGAAGTTGGATTTGGAGAAAAGTGAAGTTTTTCCACTCTTAATGTGTTCTCACACTGCATTTGTCCCATACCATATTATTCATCTTGTCTCTCAGTGATATTAAACAAAACACTACCAACATTTCTTAGAACTAAAAATGTTTCCTACCACTCTACTGTTTTACTTAAACAGGAAATGTGGGTTTGTTTCCATAGATGGAGGACTTGTTTTCTTGAATATAGCTCCTTAGATTTTCCTGTATATGAAAAACCTATTAAAAATTAAGTAGGCCTTCTAAAAAAAGCAGTCTAGCTTCTCATAGCTCTATTCCCCAAATTTCCCCTCTTATCTCAGCAGCTCCCAGCTTTGTGTTGATGGCATCTATGGCTGCTTGCTGCTGATAACCCTGGCTGCCTTCACAGCCAAGGGACTGGTCAAATGGCTCTGCAAGTCCCAGGCTACCTGTGTGCCCATTTGGAAAAGCAGGATATTAAACAGATATAATTCTGTTTCTTTTTGAGCTTCATTGGTGTCTTATTTTTTCCACATTGCTTTACATAGTATCTGCCTTGTAAAGTGTAGTCCAATAAAGCCCTTAAATTCACTTGTAGTCGCTGTGGATATTGAATGTGTAGGCTGAAGCTGGAAAGAGGAAGAATAGGTGAGGTTGAAATTTTCTCCTCTTTCTGAAATGGCACTGTTCAAAGTTTCCAGAAAGCTTAAGGAATAAGGTAACGTTTTAATTTGCTTCTATTTCTCCAGCTGAGATTAATAGTGCTGTCAGTGCATGAGTTGACATGAAGCTGAAATACATACAGGAAAAGGCATGGTGAGAAAGACAAAACCTCCTTGATTCACTCTGAAGGGCCAAATCCTGCTCCTTTGAGTCTAGCACTGGCTGTGCATTATGGAGATTTAAGGCCAGCTGGTCATGGTTATTATGTTATGCTGCAGCTGGACTGGATGATCCTTGTAGGTCCTTGCCAACTGAGCCATTCTATGTCATGTACTCTCAGCTGTAGTGTAAAAGTTTGTATTTATAAATATAATTTCATAGATATAAGAACCTGCTCAGTCATCCTAGTGGAAAATCCATAACATCTGTAGAAGGAAAACAGACTTATACCTGTGTCCCTGTGCCTGAGTCATCTGCAAGGGTGCTGAGGAAAGGTAGAGCAGCTGTTGGAGCTGAGTAGCAGGTACTTTCCTGAGGGGTTTGGAGGTGGGTTTGAAGCTATCTGCTGGTTTCACTTGTAACCATGCCTCCATTCCTTACAGTGACTGCTTCCTTCTTTTAATTATTGTTCTGCTAGCATCTCTATGCATTGTTGCTTATGTTGTAAACCTGAAGGACATCACAGTTAAGTGGGAAGATGTGTTGCTTTTAGGTTTTAGTGGTTTTGTATTATCCCCTCTAATATGGGCACACATTCTTCATGCTGACTCTTCAGTGTTCCCTGGGAGGAGTAGTAATAATAAAGAAAAGACCTTATTGTAGGGAAGAAATATTAATAGAGAAAGAAGACATCAAAATTTGCTATGTGGTGTTTGCTCCTTGGAGTGTTTTTAAGGCTGTCAGCTGGCAGGGGTGTTCAGCTCAAACAGATGTCCCTTTTCACAACTGGAGACCAAAAGCAGAGGGACAAAGTGAATATTTCCTTGCTCATATTTCTCGTGAGAGAGCAAGTGATGTGAAACTTAGTTTCTAAATTACCAGAGAGAAAACAGCTGTTTCTGTGAGCTTAGGCTACAGCTTTCCAGGCATCCTTCTGCTAAGCACTTCATCGAAGCTCCTTGCCTCCAGTGAATGCCAGTGGTTTGTACTGTGTGCGGTGTGTGCAGGAGGACACAGCAGAAGGTGGGGAGAGGGCATTTGTGGGTGCTTTATAGCCTTAATGCAGGACATGAGATATTTGTGTGACAAACTAATGGATTTTTGTAAACTGAATTTACGCTTGAGGTAATGCTCATCTTGGTTTCTAAACAAAGATATGTGCAAGAGGGTTGGGGGTTTTAATAATACATGCAAATAACTTAGTATTAGCCAAAATGACAAATGGTATCCTGGGGTACATTAAGAGTGTGGCCAGCAGGTCAAGGGAGGTCTCTTTCCCCTCTACTCTGCCCTAGTCAGGCCACAGCTGGACTACTGTGTCCACTTCTGGGCTAGCCAGTTCAAGAGAGACAATGAACTACTGGAGAGAGTCCAGCAGAGGCTACAAAGATGCTGAGAAGGCAAGAGCATCTTTCTTAAGGAGGAAAGGCTTAACCTGAGGCTGGTTAGTTGGAGAATTGGAGACCCAGAGGGCATCTGCTCAATGCTGAACAAGAGCTAAAGGGTAGGGGCAAAAGAATGGGGCCAGACTCTTCTCAGTGGTGCCCAGTGGCAGGATGAGGGGCAACAGGCACAAACTGGAACCCAGGAGGTTCCACCTAAATGTAAGGACAAACTTCTTTGTTGTGAGAGTGCCAGAGCCCTGGCCCAGGCTGCCCAGAGAGGCTGTGGAGTCTCCTTCTCTGGAGACTTTCAAAATCCATCTGGACAAGCTGCTCTAGGTGTTCCTGCTTTAGCAGAGGTGTTGGAATAGATGATCCCCAGAGGTCTAGATCATCTAGTTGCAACCCCCTTGCCATGGGCAGGGACACTGTCCACTAGACTAATTTGCCCAAAGCCCCATCCAGCTGGGCTTGAACACTTCCAGGGATGGATCCATAACCTCTCTAGGCAACCTGTTCCAGTGTCTCACCACCCTCACAGTAAAGGTTGGCTTCATTATAGCCAATCTAAATCTACCCTCTTTGAGTTTAAAGCCATTGCTGCTTGTCCTGTTATTACATGCCCTTACAAAAACTTCCTATGTGCAAAAAATTCCTATGCTTGCTCTTGAAAGTGATTGTTGTCAAAGATCTCCTGGAACAAAGGCAGAGAGGATAGGCTACTGAGAAATAATAAAATGCAGGTATGGTTTTATTCTATCATTTTAAGAGTTGAAAGAATGAATACACAGAATAATGTGCATTATTGTGTAGAAGTCCTAGATAGTTTCTGTTTTTCTGCAGTAGGGAGAGATGGATGTGAGCTTAATCTCTTAGTTTTCTTCACCCTGATGAATTCCAGTTGTGACTCCCTCTTGCTAATGAGATCAAAGCACACAGTTCCCCTTGCTAATGCACTACCTCAAAGACATTAATTGCTTCTCCAAAATATATGTATGTTGGCAAACTCACAGAACTTCATTTTGTTTTCACAGGTGCTTAACTGAACTTTGAGCTTGACAAAAAATATTTATTTTATTGCACTTTTTGCCAAATAAATCCATGAGAGAACTGTGCAGCGTAGTTGATGTGAAAGCAAACCCTGGCAGGTAGCAGCTCCAAGTGAGCCTAGCCAAAGGTCAGTCTTGGGCAGAGTGTGGAAGCTAATGTAAGACACGCTGATAGAGATGAGAGTGATGAACTTCTAGCTTGAGAAACTGATAGGGCAGTAGAAGTGATAGGATAGTAGTGTAATGCATTTCTAAATGGGCTTAAATAGGATTGGCACTGAAAAGGTGTTGGCAAAGTATGGTGTACTCACATCTACCTTTGTGAAATGTATTCAAGTTCATCTGAATTGGTTCTTACTGTTATAATAAATCAGAAAGGTTGACCTATAGGGCAGTTATTTTGTTTAACTTAAACAGTTCAGGTTATGGACCATGTTGTGCTTAAAATATTAGAAAGAGATAGGCTGGTCCAGTTGCAAGTTAAATTCCAGCAGATGTCTATTGCAGGTGTAGATGATCAATGCTTTCTGACAATCCTGTTTCTAATTTTGGTCTAATTTCCTTGACTGCTTATGAGTTAATTGTGTGTGTAGTGATAGAAAGGCTTCAGAATGCTGCTTCGTCAGTTAATTAAGAGTAAATCAACACATTTTAAAAGGTGGTAAAACAGTTTGAGGCTATTTGTTTTGTTGAGTGGTAACTGCTTTTTAAAATTTATCTCTTCTGTACTCAGTGCTCTGTAAACCTGATGTATAATTGGCAATTGGCTACTCAATTGGAAGTTAACTGATTAAACAACTGTTAACATGCTGATTAAGAGGTACTTTTATATTTCTAGATGTCTCAAACACCTCTGCACTGCTTGTGTAAGGAATACTGGGACTGAGTGATGCTTTGGTTTTAGTTCACTAAGGAGTTTACATGAATATAAATATAATTGCACCTCTTTTTGCCAATTGATTTTATTACAGTGCTTAATGGTTTGTTGAATAGTTTATAGGATAATGAATGTCATTTCCTTGTATTATACTATAAATAACTTGGCAAATTTTTAATTAGGATAATCATGGTAGCTTTCTCTACTGCTGTAATCAAGCTTTGCTTTTTGCATCCAAGAACTAATGTATATCTATATCAAGTTAGACCAATTATGTTGTTCTAGAGAGTACAAGATTTTGCTGATTGTTTGATTTTTTTTTGTAATAACCCTTACCTTGAATCTTGGCTCTGCTTCTGTTGAAATGATAATTAACTCCAGTGTATGAGTTTTAACTACTTTAATATTTTGATGAGAAGAATGCAGATGGCAGAAGTTCTGTCCCTTTAAAGATTTTTGAGGCTTGGGTTTCTAGCATTTGAAGAAAATCAAGCATTTTCTAGTTGAGTGTATGAAGAAATGATAAACTAGTAAAAGCAAATGTTCATGAGGGCTTCAGTTGTAATCTTGGAGCTTATTAACCATTTAAGAAATTACAAATAGAGAAAGAGAGAAGCAATTCAAGCAAAAGTTTGCAAGTGCTCCAAGTCACTGCATGGAACAATGTTCTGTGGTAGGGGAACCTGATGAACAAGGCAATATCTCCAGCATAGCTTGGAAATTCCCAAGAATCCCCAGCTCCTATGGGCAAGCAGGACACCATGCTGTGCCCACAGGCCCACCTGATCCCATGATTCTGACTTTGGAAAGCATTTTCATGGCCACAGCACTGTGTATTGTGTGGTAAGCTTCCATTTGCTTCTCTGACCACCTTCACTGTATTTATTACCTGGATATGATTACTCCTTATGTGGCTTGTAAGTATATGACTGGTCTTTAAAAAGAGGTTTGGCACTAAGGTAGTGTTGTGGATCTTACCCTGACAAAAGTCACCCAAACAGGAATTGTGTCCAATTAAATACTACTGGCACTCTATATTTATGTGAAATCATGCACTGTTCAGTTTAGTGGCAGTCCTCTTCTTTCAGGCCAGGATTTCATAAGTGCAGCATAGGGCAAATCTGCTCTACAGGTGAGTGGATGAAGCCTTGAAGTCAGGAGGCAACATGCAGCTCAGTAGAGGGTTAATGTCTCAATGTCAGGTGCTTTCTTCTGCGTTCATACTTGAGAGATCAACCTGAAGAGGGCAAAATTGCTCAGGGCTTCTTCAGGGCCTTGAAAATACTACGTTTACATCCTCAACTATGATTAGCAAGAGGGGGAAGCCTTAAAAAGCTGTATTGTGATTTAAGAATCAAATCTTGTCCTTCTGATGATTTGTTGTCTTCTAGACCTTTTCTGAAAGGATGATCTGATGAGTTTCACATGAGACAGCAGAACAAATACTTGCAGTTAGGGTTAAATCCTCCTTGCCCCATGCCTACCTCATTGCTGCTCTACCTTGAACATGTTCTCTCTTGAGTGTTTCAGAAATTTCAGGTTGGAATTTTTTTCAAATAGAGCAACCTGGTCCTAGTGTAAGGTGTCCCAGCCTGTGGCAGGGGTATTAGAACTAGGTGATCTTTATACTCCCTTCCAACCCAAACCATTCTATGGCTTAATCAGAAAAAAAGCCTTTTTGTCAAAAAGTGAAACAGTCCTACATATATGTGGAAAGCACACTACTTCTCTTGAAACCTCTAATGAAGAGGGTCATAAAAATTCTGGATGAGAAAGATTCTAACTCTGATTTTGCTCTTTTAAGCAGGAAACCATTTTCTGCCACCTACAACTTGATAAAACATTCATGAAGTTTCTCTCTTACCATGTTGCTGTATTGTAAATGATGGCAAATCTATAGAAAGGCCAACTTCTCTTCTCCACAGACACCAGAAACTTAGATTCTAATTTACCATTTTCTCTCTTACTTCTGTAACAGTAACAGAAAGATGTATTTTATACTAAGGGCTATCTGTTTTCGTGGTTCTACTATAGCAGACAATATAGATACCTATTTCATGGCTAAGATTACTGCACTGCAGAAGATTCCCTTCAGCTCGGTGGTCACAACACAGCTAATGTGCAGAGCTCTAGCTGTTTGCTTACTGCAGTTTTGCCATTAGGTCATCAAATATAAATCTAAACATATGGTCATTTCTATAAAAGGCAGAGCCTGAGAAAACTGGAGAGCAATGATGAGTCAGAAAAAAAAGCTAGTGGAAATAGAGTTAAATGTCAATGTCTGCATTGTGCCTAGTTAATATTTCACAACAATGCTGTCAACTTGCTATAGAGCCCAAAGGATTTATACATTTTTTCTGACAGACGATCATGATTCCCATCAGTACACTTAATGCCAACATCTGTAGGATTCTACCTAATTTAGGAAACAAATATATTCTCTCCTCGTCAAAAAAAGAATACTTTCTATGTTCCAGGAATTGTTTATGACTTTAGGGTCATTGCAATTAAGGGGAGGACAGAGATTCATAAAGGGGTACAGCACTGTAAAGTTATGCTTTCCTTTTGGCTGCTGTTTTTAGATGCAAGCTGGCTGATGCCAGCTTCTGGTCTTCATAACACAGTGAAAAATTGCTACTGATAATAGCTCTGAGTAAACACATTAAAATATAAACATGCTCATTAAAACAGACTATGGAAAGTTTTGGTCATTCTGTGCTTTAAGGATTAAGAATGTTGGGAATGTGTTGTATATGACAGGTTTTTTTATCCCCTTCAGAACTTACTTTCAGCTCTATTGTTATTTTTAATTTTTTTTTATACTTTTATTGGTCATTAGGGAAAGTCTCTCAAAATCCAGCTTTTTCTAACCTTCCTTACTTTAAATGAGGACTAGTGTAGATACAAGTACACAAGGACACCTGTATAAACATCATTTTTTCCTGTGTCTCTTTGAATGTCTTCATAGATGGTAAAGATATTCCCTTCAGCCATTGCTTCCTTCTGCTAAATAAATAAATTTCACTTGATCTCTTCTTCTGGTGATCTTTATTCCCCAGATCATATTTCAGCAAGCTAGAGCTTAATTATTTAAGTGAGTATACTGATACTCAAGGAAAAAGTTATGCTTCGTGTTGTGCATGAATGAGTTTTGTATATACAAATAGAGTTGTATGATACCAACGTAGCATTACTGCAAGTAGAAATAGAGCTTAGTGCTCTTATGTCTCTCTGTGGAGGCTAAACCAGAAAGCTCAGGGAACAAATGTCTGTCTGTCTGGGTTAATGATTTAACTGCATGTCTAGAAGAGGAAAAGCCTGAGCAAAAATTATGAAAAATAAGACATCCTCATGAACTGCTTTAAAAATAGTAGAAAATGCTGGAAGTGGGAAATGTTAGCTTGTATCATGATTGGTGAAAAATAAAATGCAACTTGAGTTTATTCCAAGAAGTTGGTACCTTTAGAACTCTCATAAAATGACTTTCCTAATAATCTGTGTAGTTATGCAGATTTCTGTTATTCAACACTTTCAAATTATGTAAAGTAACCATCTAGGCTAAGTTCAGTGTTGATGAATTTTAATTTATACAGTGCTTAAAGCAGTTACCTTCAGGATTTGGGGGAAAAGAGGAATTTTATGTTAAGTGGTTTCTTTTATGTTGGTGATGTTTGACCAAACCATGATTAGAAAAAACTTAGAGGGATTTTTACCTGCCAGAGGATGCTAGCTAGGATATTTCAAAAATAAAATGTTTGCTTTTGAATGAGAAATGTGCTATTGTGTACTGAAATGTCAGCCTTGAGATTGTCTTCGTCCTGTTTTCTTTCGACAAGACAAGGAAGCACAACAGTGTCTATCAGTGAATCTGATCAGAATAAAAATGAACTTATTGTAAGCCAATAAAGTGAGTCTAAACCATTTTATTAGAAGCAGCATTGAGTTAAACAGGAGCAAGACTGCATTTGGTTTTGAATGATGAATAGGACTTCACTTTCAAAGGTTATTTTCTCTGTCTACTTGATGCAGGCTTAGTGTAGTACTGGTAAAAGGTTCCTTCTGACTTGCCTGACTGTGGATTTTGGATGTGCAGTGGACCAGTTCCTAGGTGTATAGAAGGCATTTCACATAACGTAGTAACTCCTTAGGTTGCTCTTAGTTTTGCCTTCATCCTGATAATTTTAAATATCTTTAGTTGCCTCTGTTTTAGTCTCTTTCTTGTCTGTCTTATCCCCAACATAATTTAATCTCATTTTTGCTTAAGTCTCATGGGATTGTTGGCCTTTTCCCTCTTCAAATGGGAGTCTTCTTTCCTCCTGGCAGCTTTTCTGAGGCATCATTAACTAATGTCACTTGGTAGAAATGAGAAAGGAGATGATGTCCAGTGACATGTTTGGGCCAACACAGAAAACCGTGAGGACCAAACAATGTCTTTGTTGTTCTTGTTGAGGTCAGGCACAGCTGGGGAGTGAAACCATGAAAAGCAACTCTCATGCAAGTCTCCAATAAAAGCCTTAAAGACCTGATTTTTCTAGGGTGAAATCGGCAGAGTTTGGAAGAGTTCTGTGGAAACACAGATTAGTAATTCATTCCTCTTTGTAAAGTGTGAGAGATTTTTTTTAACTTTTCCTCCCTACTGCTCACAAATACACAAGTGCTGTATAAGGCAAAATTCATTTGGAATGGCAGATTAATCACCATGGGAGATTAAACCAGTCAAATGTCCACCAAAAAAAGGGAAACTATGGCCCCAGTTCTACCTCTTCACTCTTAAGACTGCATTGTGTTGTGTCTTTTTTAGCTAAAATGGATTCACAGTGTGATATTTGATTGAACAAAGGCAAGGGAAAGTGCTACCAGAGGTCTGGGCTGGAGTAAAATGCTGTTCTGATGTGGATCTCCATCAACACAGCAGGAGGTGGAAAGAAAAAGTGATCTGACTGGCAGATGTAAGCCAATGGCCAAGATGGTTTGAAAATAATTTCTTTTGTGAAGCATAACAGAGATAGTATGTGATCCTGGGCATTGTACTGCTTCAGTCTGGGGGGGGGGTGGTGTGAAGGGCAATGGTGTGCAGAGACCTCAAGAGAGCTTTGAGTCTTCACCCACTAGGGCCACGAGATACAGATGACCTGTGATGTCCTCATGTTCAGATGGAACCTCCTGAGTTCCAGTTTGTGCCCATTACCCCTTGCCTTGCACTGGGTATCACGGAAAAGAGTCTGGTCCCATCCTTTAGATTTCGATAAGGATTGAGAATATCCTCCAGGGCACTCAGCTACTCCTAAGACAAATGCTCCAGTGAAATTCTACATGGAATACTATTTTTAACCCTAGTGATAACATGTGATTTTCTCCAAAATGAAACATATGGTTTATTTTTCATGTCAAATTGCCCTTAAAATCTTTTTTTTTGTATTTATATCTTCCAGGACTTGAATACTTGTTGCTTAATCTTTCTTTATATTTATGATAGTGATCATTGCTAGGTAGCAAGTAACAGAAAAAAATGTTCTTTGTACAAACACAAAGCAGCTTTCAAAACATCCTATGTATGTTGCTGGATCTTAGCTAATGTTTCCTAAAACCTATTGTAAATTAATTTAGTCTCACAATACAACCTTTGGAAAAAATCGTGGAAACCATTGCCGTGTTTATTATCTATCTTTAATGACACTGCAAAAAATGGATCTAAGAATAAGTTCTTTAAAATATGTCCTTGAAAGATAGAGTAGGATTGGGGGAGGAGGAGAGTCCTGCATTTCTATTAGTTAAGTAGAAAGTAAGTTATGAAGAATTATTTTATGAATTCCTAAGCCTCGGGTTAGTTAGGTTTAGTTCAATCAGTTTGTCTTCTGAAAGCTGAACTTGTCTGCTTATAGTTTAAAGAAGCTCAGTGCAACCAACCGACGACTAGCTGTTGCTCAGTGCAACCAACCGACGACTAGCTGTTGCTCAGTGCAACCAACCGACGACTAGCTGTTGCTCAGTGCAACCAACCGACGACTAGCTGTTGCTCAGTGCAACCAACCGACGACTAGCTGTTGCTCAGTGCAACCAACCGACGACTAGCTGTTGCTCAGTGCAACCAACCGACGACTAGCTGTTGCTCAGTGCAACCAACCGACGACTAGCTGTTGCTCAGTGCAACCAACCGACGACTAGCTGTTGCTCAGTGCAACCAACCGACGACTAGCTGTTGCTCAGTGCAACCAACCGACGACTAGCTGTTGCTCAGTGCAACCAACCGACGACTAGCTGTTGCTCAGTGCAACCAACCGACGACTAGCTGTTGCTCAGTGCAACCAACCGACGACTAGCTGTTGCTCAGTGCAACCAACCGACGACTAGCTGTTGCTCAGTGCAACCAACCGACGACTAGCTGTTGCTCAGTGCAACCAACCGACGACTAGCTGTTGCTCAGTGCAACCAACCGACGACTAGCTGTTGCTCAGTGCAACCAACCGACGACTAGCTGTTGCTCAGTGCAACCAACCGACGACTAGCTGTTGCTCAGTGCAACCAACCGACGACTAGCTGTTGCTCAGTGCAACCAACCGACGACTAGCTGTTGCTCAGTGCAACCAACCGACGACTAGCTGTTGCTCAGTGCAACCAACCGACGACTAGCTGTTGCTCAGTGCAACCAACCGACGACTAGCTTAAACTAGTCCTGGGAACAGAAGTCAAATGTGTGAGGGAAAGCATCGGCTTCTCTTAAGATGAGAAGGTGAATGTCTCTGCTGATTTCATAGTTCAGGTAGATGAAAAGCAAGGCTGAGATGGTCAGGGTGGAGTTCTTTCCAGCCATGATGGTCTGTTAAGTGCACTCAGCAATGAAGTCACACAATGTTCTTAGTTCCAATGTTCTTAATTTGACACAACTTCACCAGCTGATTTAATTGCCGTAAGTGATGGTGTATCTGCCGTACAATTAAAGTTTTAAACTCAGTGGAAGTAAATACACAGGTTTTTGGAGCTTTCTTAGGAATTGGTGTGACTTAATTACTGGTACTTAAAGACATTTCAGTGAGCCATATCTATATTTTTTAACTTCTTTTTAAGATAAAGGATAGGTGCCACTATACTGCTACCAGTGTGCTTTCTGTGAAATGGCACTTTAAATGGACTTGAGCATCATTATTGGAAAGACTCAAACAGTTTAGATCTTAATTGATATTAATAGGAATAACCCTCAATGATGTGGATTTGGCAAGCCAGGAATTGCAGCTGTTCTCAGCAGTAACAAAGATAATTAATTGTTTTTCCCTGGGAGATATATTTAGACTGCACAATCTAAATATTCCATTCCCTGAGCCCTAATTCAGCCTTGTATTTGTTCTGCAAAAACAGTAAGTGAAACTGAAGTTAATATTTTTTTACTATCACACCATAATATGAGCTATTGTAATTATTTTTGAGAAATAAATGACTTTAAATATTTATTACCCAGGCATTCAAATGATGACTTAAATGGTTGATACTGTAATATGATTTTTTTAACATAAAAGAAGTACTGATTTTGATTTTATGTTTTTGAAAAGAAAAAGCTTGGTAAAAGGTGGTTTAGAAGAGCTGGTAGTTGAACTGGCCCCAGCAGTAGCATACCAAGGATATCATACTGAGTATCTTAGAGCATGTGTTCCTGGCAGAGTTTCAGAGAAAGTATTCTTGAGTTAGCACAGCTTCATTTGTGAAGAGCTTACAATCAGCATTATAATTCTCATGGATTATTAAAGAATATGTTAGGGTTCAGTCTTGAGGTGCTGAACTGCCCAAGGATGTGTTAATGGCCATGTCAAGTGTTAAGCCCTGTTGTGGCAAGAGACCTCTGCCTGGGTTATTGATTGCCAGGCTTAATTTAAATTCTTTGTTTCACTTGTCCTGAGTGGTAAAGGAATTTTCACAGGTTCTTTCCCTGAAGGTAGCCCCAAATTGCAACGATCATCGAAGTGTTTGGCATCAGGCACACCTGGGAGGGAGGAGAGACTGAAGCTGTGCTGCAGCAAACACCACCTGCATCCCCTTCTTCAGGGGTGTTCCTTCTAAGTGAGGAGAGTTTCCTTCTGGTCCTCATTCTCAAAGCTGTAATAGATACACCCACAAGAGTGTGTATTCGTGGGCTTTAAGTGTGTGGCTTTTATTAACACTTATTTTAATAGAGGTTGTAAAAACTCATGCATTTAAATGCTATTCTATAAAGCAGCGCTGTTCTGAGGGAGGATTTCTTCGGTCAGCTATTTCTGCAACACAAAGTCTCTAGTGTAGGTATAATTTTGTCTACTGAGCTAACACCCACTCGGAAAACACAACATGCATGGGATGCTCTGTTGCTTGCTACACTAGTAATTTCCTTTTACAGGTTTAAAATCTGTGGCATCTTAAAACAGAAAGCAGCCCCTGGGTTGGAGCTCCTGCTGTGCTGGGGGTGGAGACAACAGTTTGGGCTCTTACAGAGCAAAGCAGGTGCCCTCCAGCAGCTCCACAAACACGTCCCTTCATAGTCAACATCTGAGGCTTTATTTCTCCCTAAACTAATATGGCACTGAACCACCAGACTAAACATTTACCTTTCTGATGTAAATATTTCCTAAGTTGAGCTTCTATCAAATCCTGCAGTTATTTATGCTGCTGAGTTAGAGCTACAGACAGTGCAGCAGGAAAATCTGTCATTTATGAATGGGATGCAGTTTTTCTTTCACTTGCATCTTATAAGAAATCTAAAGTATGCATCATGCCTTCCATACAGGAGAAGCAATAGGTGTAATGAAAAAAGGAGTGCATGTAATCAGTACCAGTGATTTGACTGTTTTGTCCTGTTACTTTTTCAGCCTACTGCCTAGAAAACCTACTTGGTTAGTGTATTGAAAGAAGTTACTCAAGTTCATCAAGTTGGTTATTTCCAAACCTGGTTTCTATGGATCATCTTGTGTTTGACCATTATATGACTGGAATATCAGTGGTTTAGGATGAACATTAAAAATATTGCACAATCTAGGCTGGCATTGAGGTCTACATCTTTTCAACAGCAGTGGATTGGAGAGGTAAAGGCTCTTACCTGTGTCCTAAAGTACAGTGGATTGCTCCTAGTGAATCCTCAGCTGAGGAAAATGCAGAATTATGGTGCTATTGAAAACAAACAAACAAAAACCCAAACCAAACTGCAAGGTATTGTTATTACTGTGATCATAGATAAGGCCAAACCACCTTGTTCTGGAGTGTGTGTGTGTGTATATATATATATATGTTGTTGAGGAACCATTAAGAATTGCATCTGCTTCAGTGCTGTAAGCCAGTTGCTGAGATTCTGTAGAGCAGCTGCAAAGAATAACTAGCACAGCACCAAAGGAACAGCTTTCTCAGTAAATCCCTGACTCAAAATCACTTGCAAGTGAAATCATTCTACTGCAGAGCTCCAAAGCTGCTTCTGTCTTGTGGGGAGAATTGCCTGGTTGTACATTTCTGATTCTCTCTTTCCTGCTGCTAGAATATAATTAAAGTTGCTAAAAATACATGCTTCCTAATATTGTTTTTTTCTGAGTAGGCATCTGCTATTATTCTATCCTTAAGGGAAGAGATGTATAAAAAAGATGAATGCTACTTAATTGTGCTAAGTGGTTCATACTAAATAGAGATATGAGATGATCTAAAGTCTGGTTATACTACACAGAGATATGAGATGATCTGAAGTACCATGAAATCTTTAATATATATGTATGTATATATATAGAGAGAGAAGAGAACCTGCTGGCTTTGTTAGTTATACAGAAATACTTTTATTCACCAGAAGACATCTGAACTGTGAACTACCAGTTTCATGCTAGCCTGTGAGAATTCATATTTTTAGTGTTGAGGAAATTAGTAGGACAAATGGGGACATAATTAATGTGGTTTTACAATACTGACATCATACCTAATTATGATTAAATCTACAGAACATCCTGTTTGTTTAATAAGTCCCAGCAGAGATAGTTCAAGCATATGTTTTCATGTCACCCGGAGGTAGCTGGTAATGACTGTGGCAACACTGTCAAGGAAGTGACAGTTTACAAGGTTTTACCTATTTTACAGTGTACAGCATGGCTCACCTCTGATATGCATCAAGTCATTTAAAGGTAAGTGATAATGAGCATCCAGAGCCAAAGTAGCTCAATGCAAAGAGTCTTTGGTCCCCTTTATGTATGGTAAAATCAAAGCATAATTTTCTTAGCACAATCTCAGCAGCTAGTGAAGCTGGTGCCTAAATCCTGAGCACGGTTTCTGCTGAAGTGAGATCTGCATATTGCTAGCAGAGGTTAAATATTGATCATCCTTTTGACCTGCTGAAATGATATCTGCAGGTTTTGTCCTGAGCTTACTAACTGAGAATATCTTTCCTTGGATTTTACTTAAAGCTGGCTAATTTTTTTCCTGATTATGAAGCTCTTAATTTCCTCTCCTTTTTCCTCAGCTATTGCTTGAATCTTAGTTATTCTTTTCCCCATATGTGACAAGTTTAAAAGTAACAACGATTTATGAATAGAGAGTGAGGACAAAGAGGAACCTTAGTTGGTCTTTGTGATGGTTGTCCTCCAACCAGTTTTGTTTCAAGGTGGGACCTTCCTCTGTGAAAGCTGTGGTATGTCTTATTGATTTAGGTGCACACTAACTCCATGTTCAGCACATCAGGCTTATGAGCCTGGTTTCCTGTAGTGGAACTTTTGGGCAGCTGGTATTGCCTTGGTCTCCCTTCAGTCAGATATCAGGACAGTTTGAAGAAAGCATTTATGTTAAAAATGCTATTTCATCCTTGGTTTCTGTACAACTAAAAACTCGAGCACTCGTGTGGAATGGTGTGTGCCATCATATCGATTCTGTTCTTGATGCTGTCTTGAGTTTGCTAATTGACTGTTTCCATCCTCTTGACCATCCTGTGTGACAGAAATAGCTTTGGGGACTGCAGGGATCTGAAAAAGCAATAACTGATGCAAGTCCTTCCCATAGGAACACTGCCTATGAATTAAATGTTACCTCCATAAGCACCTGGGGCTTGTTTTTTGTCGAGTGACTATTTGACAATAAACACTTATATTCTCTCTACAAGGTTGCTTGATAACACTGTATCAAACATTGTCTTTTTTCCCCTTCGTATCTATTTTCATATCTCTACAGTATTTTTAAAAATATGTTAACATTTATGAAAGATAATAGAATTTCACCTTGTAAGCTAGAGCAATGATTGTCTAAATTTGGACTTATTGGGTGTTGGCTTGCCTCTGAATAAATCTATGTAAATCATTGATGTTTTAAAGTTTTAAAAATCATCATAAAATTAAATGTTTTAAAATAACAATAGTGCAGAGTTATAGTATTTGCTCTTCCTTGCATGATGAACCCATAATAAACCTAAGACAAGCTCCTTCCTGCAAGAAAGCTCTCATCAGAAATCGACGATTCCAACCTTTCTTTAAAACCAAGTTTTTGTTGTAGGTCTATAATTGAAGTCTGTGATGGTCTTCTCATCCTTTTATCAACTCAGATCTTCTCCCTAGTGTCACAGCTTTGACTGTCCATCTTGTTTTGAAGGAGTAAATGGACATATGTGCTCCTTAGCCCTGCATGCTGTTACTCAAAGCTCANTCCATAAGCACCTGGGGCTTGTTTTTTGTCGAGTGACTATTTGACAATAAACACTTATATTCTCTCTACAAGGTTGCTTGATAACACTGTATCAAACATTGTCTTTTTTCCCCCTTGTATCTATTTTTGTATCTCTACAGTATTTTTTAAAAATATGTTAACATTTATGAAAGATAATAGAATTTCACCTTGTAAGCTAGAGCAATGACTGTCTAAATTTGGACTTATTGGGTGTTGGCTTGCTTCTGAATAAATCTATGTAAATCATTGATGCTTTAAAGGTTTAAAAATCATCATAAAATTAAATGTATTAAAATAACAAAATAATGCAGAGTGATAGTATTTGCTCTTCCTTGCATGATGAACTAAGAATAAACCTAAGACAAGCTCCTTCCTGCAAGAAAGCTCTCATCAGAAATCAACGATTCCAACGTTTCTTTAAAACCAAGTTTTTGTTGTAGTTCTATAATTGAAGTCTGTGATGGTCTTCTCATCCTTTTATCAACTCGGATCTTCTCCCTAGTGTCACAGCTTTGACTGTCCATCTTGTTTTGAAGGAGTAAATGGACATATGTGCNTGCTGTTCCCACTGCCCTGTGTTTGATAATAAATCCAACCAATGGTAGTTTAAAAATGTGTTTGTAGTTAGCTGGGTGGCATTGTACTGTTCCAGGTGATGCAATAAGCATATATGTTGGGTGTGTTTTACAAAGCAGAAAGGTACTTCAGATATGAAGCCCATCCATCATTTTGACGTGAGCCTTCTTTGTAGGATTGCTGTTTTAGGACACAAGCTGCCCTTGTACATACCATTTAAAATTTTCCAGTAGTAACTTTTTAGTAAAGATTACATTTTCCTACCTCTAAATAATACATTTACGTACTTAGGTAATCACATTCGAGGCATACTGACAGTAGCAGTTAAAATCTCAGCATGTTGTTCTCCAGTGGTGTGAAAATTATTATTGAATGAATAAATTTCTAAATTACACCTTAAATTATAAGTGTTGGATCATGCTATCAAAAAAGCCAGAGCTGAAATGCAGAAGATCACAATTTTAACTACTTTCACAACTGTCAAATTGCAATTAAGCCTGAATTAGGTGACCCTTTGGCATGCCATAGACTTAATTCTTACAATTTAACTTAGAATTGTTGATTGGAGTTATTTAAAGTAATGGATATGACTTCAGTAAGGCTCAGCATAAATATGGAGCCATTTGTAGAACTGGAGTCAGTTTTTATTTATATGAAAAATAGATTAGGTTTATTATAAGATTCTAATGCTACTACCACACTTATAATATTTCTTCTGACCTTTTGTGGTGTTAAAGTTATGCAGCATCCAATTTGAATTGAATAATTAACCCTGGTAATAAGACTCTGCTTTTAGCTCTTTAGACTGTATTTAGAAAGCATTCTTTGCCTGTTTTTTCTCCTAGTTCTTTTATCCTTCTAATCATTGAGTTTAGTATAAGGATATCTTAGTCTTTAACCTTGTTTCCCTGTAGATTAATTACTCCAATATAAAATAAACATGTATTAAACATATTGCTTATGGTAGCAGATTTGACTCTCTCATATAAATCTCATTGCACAAAACAAAACCTTCATATTTAAAACTTCTCTGGCCATTAAAATTGAATCATGTATAAGGCTTCCATCTGCTATCAAAACCTGTTCATCATTATTTCATGTCACTTTAAGGAGGATTATTCTGAGAGATGCTTAGTGAGAACAGGCTTGAGAGTGTGGTAGGACAAAGTTTCCTTCTTAGCTGCAAAAACATCTTAATGTTTACTGCCTTCTGATAAGGCTTCCTCTAAGAATTTGGGTCTCACTTCTTTTTGCCTGGCCATCTTTCCCTGTCATTGTGTACTTAAATTGTCTGCAAGTCACAAGTTCTTCCATACATCTCCCCCAGGCCATTACATTAATGGCTGTGGGATAAAACCTAGCTTTGCCATCCATCAAGCTCGGCCACTATCACTGTGACACTGATCACGGTTAGCGGAGCAGTTAGCGTTAAATGATTGGCAATGGGACGACAAAAGAGTGGGTTGAGAAGATGGATGGCTCTGCCTTACTCTGCTGAAGGGAGAGCTCGAAGAGGCACTTGAGAGCTGGGTAAATACTACCTGATTGCTGTCATGACAGCTCAGCTGCCTGCTACTGCAAACCTTCTCCCCAGAAGGGTAGCTGAGGGCTGGAATAGATGAGTTAAGGAGGACAGAAACTTCACTGCATTGATAACTGTGTGCTACATAGGCCTTCAGAAATGAGACTGGGATTTGCTTT
Organism: Bucco capensis; assembly: GCA_013396975.1. Classification (NCBI taxonomy): domain Eukaryota; kingdom Metazoa; phylum Chordata; class Aves; order Piciformes; family Bucconidae; genus Bucco; species Bucco capensis. The sequence goes on from VWZO01007383.1 coordinate 537,655, forward strand.
GAAGGAACTGGATGGGGTAACCTCATGAGCTCCCTGCTATAGTCCTCAGTGTCTTGAGGTTCTCTGAAGTTACTGATGATTCCCAGTTTTCTTGAAGCACAAGAGTAAGAAGGAAGGGAGAACAGCTCACTGAATCTGAAAGACGTGATAGAGTAGGTGAGCTTTTGGGATTTTTCTTGAACAAGTCATTTAGTTTCTGTAAGACTATGCAATTTCAGCATTAAACTATCTGGTACAATATTTGAAAATGTAGTTTTTTGGCAGAAGATGCAAATTTGTCTTTGAGTGCTAAACTGAAGCAAACCAGTAGATCAACCACCAGTGACAACATAGGCTCAACATCTTCCTCCATGGAAACAAAAAGCAAAGATGATGGTACAATTCAGTTCAAATACTTCAGACTTACTTCCACGTCATTTTAAGTGGGCACTTTCTGAGATATGCTTTGTGAGAGGGATATGCTCCTTCTCATACTGCTTTGGGTTTTTTGTCTTTTAAGGTAATGTGCTGAATATAGTTCTTTTTCCTGCTTTTAGGTATAACTTTGTTTTCCTGGTATGTAGTCATCTGAATGGCATCTTGCCTCACTTTATCTTCCTTTCATGAAGTTATCTATGCTTTGAATAAAAAGAAGTTTCAAGTTTTCTTTTAAACTGATGATAAACAGAGCAGATTTTATTATTTTCACAATGTTCATGATTTCTTAAACTATTGCAACAGCTCAGTGTGCTTTTACTTCCTTGGGCAGAAGTCATTCTATTAGAGTTTGAAAAATTCAAAGGGAATGGTTTTGTTATGTTTTACATGGTAATAAAACCACTAAATTAAAACAATGACATCATTGATTACCCTTTGATGGCTGAAACTTATCTAAATTAATTATCTTTGAGTATGTGTTAAAAATGTTATTATGGGAAAATTCACCATGATAGAACATCTGCTCAACAGAGGACTTATCAAAGGTATTGTAATAAGCTATGTAATGAATGTTTTCAGCTTTCAAAAGAGACAAAAAATTGTGTTTGGCATTTATTTAAATAAATTTGTCTCAAGTCAAGGTTTCCGTTCTCCTTTAAGAAAAAAAAGCAACTTTGCCATGAAAACATTACAATTAAATTTGGAAGCTTTACAACCAAGGAAGTTAAAAGTGCATCTTGGAAATACCTAAGTTAAAACAGTTAACACAGATAGGAGATGAAACATGCTTCATTTGAAGTCCTGCTTAGAGGCACAGTAAGTGGTGTGCTGCATCAACTTGGGTTTGAAATTGGCTCAGGGCGACTTGTTCTCAGTCCCAATCCGTATGCTCACTTCTGCTTTACAGGAGTTTGCCTCTCAGTCCTCTTTGAGATTTGATCCTGGGAGTAGCTGAAAGCCTTAGTCTTTTCTTTATTGAGCTTCCTGAAGAAGCAGCAAGTGTGTATGTGTACAAAAAATGTTATGCAAGTCATCTGTCCTAGAGTTTTTTCTGTAAGTTTGTGTTGCTTATCAAGGTGTATCCTTGGCCTGGGATGTGCATACTCGTATATGAGCTCGTGGGTGTCCTGTGAAGGTTCCCCCCAAGGTCCTCACAATTCCCTATAAAGACTAATTTTATGTAATTGTTTTCTTTTTTAAATCTTCTGTTGTTATCACTCCTTCTAACAAGGAAGCTTGCACCAGAGCAAGTGGAATGATAATATTGTGAATGTGTTATGATAATATAGACCAAGGTGGAGAGCCTCAGAGTTTTTTATGTTCCATTAAGTGATCTCTCCAAAGATACTTTGTTTTGTGACATGAGAAAGTTATAAGACTTGTTTCAGTGGAAACCTTTGAGGGTTTTCCACAAATAAAAGCATTTTCAGTCATGTTCATCCTGGCACTGTCTAGCTGTCAGCAGCTGAAAGGGCATGTTGTTGACTCTGTTATGGGGCTTGTCATTCTTCATACATAGGGGGATAAGTGATGGTAAGTTTGACCCTCCATCTTGACATTAACATTCAGTCTAAGTCTGGCTGTTTGGAGAGAAGGACAACTTCACCCTGGGGAACATGTTTGTGTGTTTCCTTCTTTTTTTTCAAGAAGGTAAAAGATAATTGTTAAGAGCTGGTTCATAGTGAGCTTGTTGGACTTCAGCTTCCTTTCTGTGTAGGGTAACTTGGAGTCAGGATTGGCAAATGATAAGATTGCAGGTAGCATTTTTTTCTGTTAGTATATGTCTAGTGTATTAAAGAAGGTATCTGGCTATTTTGTATTTTTGTGTCATTAGAGAACATCACTATCATGTCATTTTGTAGTTTTAGAGAGGTATTATTACATGACCCTTTGCTGATTAGGTAAAAATTGTCTTGGGAATATTTGGGACTTTCTCATTATCTGAATATTTCTTAGATTTCTCTGCCCAGAAAGTGTGCCAAATTAAGGTTGAGTAACAACCTTCTCTGGTTCAAATCCACAGGAGGAGACTCAAGGTTAGCCCCCTTAGAGGAAATAAGTTTTTGTCAAAGGAACAGCAAAAATGAGAGGAACAAGGCTGCCCCTGGACTTAGCATCAGTTCACCTCCAAAAATACTTCAGGATTTGTATGAAATAGTGGATGTTTCTAGTTCTCTTGTTAATACTGATCTCTAACAATGTTTGCTCAGCCTGAGCTGTAAGCTCTAGTAGCACTGAGAAAGTCTGGAAAAATATGAAGAGTTGTTATAGCTGTGTGATGAAAATAAGGAATTTGATCATGAATATTTATGGACTAGGTTATGGGCTGGGAACTAGGATGTATGATGTCCATCAAAAGACTGATCAGACTGAGAAAAGCTTGAGTGTGGCATTTAAAGATGTGCTTTTAGTGACTGGCATCTGTGCCTGTGCTTTGCCTATGGATGAAATAATTAGTTGATTAATAAGTGCTGAATAACTGATAAGTAATATGCCAGGAACAGAATAAATACACATAAAAGACCTCGTTCCTGAACAGGAGTGTGTGTGTATGTATAATATAACCACAGCTTGTTAAGCACCTTTGATGTTAATAACTGGTAGATATTGAGAGAGATCTTGTTGTTGGTTGTTTGGTTGGTATTATCCTGTAAATAAAACTTTAGTCTCTGACTTTGGACACAGTTTTGTACTGAACTGGCTAGGACAGGAATAAATGATAACATTTTTCATACTCTGAATGTAAAAGTGTTTACTGTTCTGCAACAGAAAACTCATTGAAGAGGATTGTGTAGCTTAATACAGCCAAAACAGAAATGTTTTGCTTTATGCTGGGCTCTGAAAATGTAGATTTAAGTCAAAAGGTATAAAAGGCTGAAAAAGTGCTATAACTTTTCAGACTTACAGAAGTAGGAAGTGCTGTGCATGCTGTTTCTTCCCATTTTCCTTTCAGTTACAGTAATTTAGGTTTTAGCATATGATGAATTCTATCATAAATTACTACTGGAATATACTTTTCAACTTTTGAGTAAATTTTGCAGAAACTAATCTGCAAACCCTTCCACGTTTCAGTGAGAGATCAAAGAAAATCCCAAATGGAAAACATGCTTTTGAGAGGGAGGGGGGAAAAAGTTCTGAGTTCTTAAGCTCTTGTAATGAAGATCACTTAATTAAAATCAAAGCAAAACTAATTAAGAACTGGAAAGTGCAAGTTTTTGGTTGCATAATATCCCTGAAACATGGCAGAATGGGTTTATTGTTGCTGGTAGAAGTTCCTGGTCATGTGTGCAGGTGATGGAGTCACCAGTGGATCTGAATGAAAATGTCCAGCTGGATTACAATTTTCTGTACACTCTTATTGGCCTTTCCACTATTTCTCTTTTGCTTCTTATATTTGCTATTTTGGCAGGCAATTCCCCTTCTTTCCTGAGTTTTATGTCTGGCTATGCACTTGTGGATAAACTAGCTGAGTACTTTTTATGTTTATCTTTGAAAATGAAGAGTAAACTGAAAATATCAAAGCTTTTTTGCTTCACTTGAACCGTGGTAAAAATATCTTTTATTTTTTAATGAGTGCACAATGAAGTAAATTGAATTAATGAAACATTCTTACTTCAAGTTAATCTTAAAGTATTCTTATAAAAGCTTTTAAAAATTAGATTATGATAGTCTTTTATCCCTAAATGCTCATTCATATAGTGCTATTATGGTATCATTCATAGAATCATTGAATAGGTTCAGTTGGAAGGGACCTTAAAGATCATAAAGATCCAATTCTGCTACCATGGGCCAGGGACATCTTCCACTGGACCAGGTTGCTGGCCTTGAACAGTTAAAGGGATGGAGCATCCACAGCTTCTCTGGGCACCACCCTGACAGCTTCTGTTTGAATGTGGTTTATAGCTTAGTTTGCAGATGTGTTTTTTTATGAATATTTAGTGAAAACCTAATGAGCAGACTCTTGCTATAATGGACCAAGACTTTTTTTTAGGCTGAGTTTTGCTAACTTTGAAGAGTGTTGCCATATGGGAGATTGGGTTTTTTTTCAGGCTCTCGGGTGCTCTTAGCAGATGGAGAAGGAAGTGCACTGAAGACAGCACACCAAGCAACTGCTGAGTGGGTTAGTGGGGTCACCTAGACCATAGCAGAAGCCTGGGAGATGCATAGCACATTCAAGCAATGGGCTTCTGAAAGTGGGGACAGTGCTGATGCCTGCAGAGAAAAACAATTCTAGAAATCAACACCTTCTCTGCATGTCTGAGTCTTTGATAAAGGCTGATATTAATTAGATTCACAGCAAATCATTTGCATTCTCGTGGTGGAACTGAAGAAGCACTCAATTATATAAATGTTATCTCCTGTATGGTTCTTCTCAAGAACCCTGTTGACCTGCTTTTCATAATTGCCTACTCACATAAGAAGGATCCAGATGCTTTTGACCTCTAACACTCAGTATGATCAGTGATCTTTATCCCCCATCCTTTAGGAGCTGAATGCAAGTTTACTACCTTATAGAAATAGGAGCATTGCTATAGTAGGAAGGTGTTGGCCATTGTCTTCTATTTTTTTGCTTGTTTGCTTGTGTTTTTCCATTCTTTGTCTATTAACAGCATAATGAACTCCTGGTTTTCCAAGTTTAGTGTAATTAAATAGTGATTGAAATTACTTATCTAATGGAGGTTTTGAGCATTGCCCTCTTAAAAATACTCCTCTTTAAAAAAGAAAAAATAAACCAAACTAAAAAAACCCACAAAATGTTTTTGGCTCTAGAAACATTGACTTTAAAACAAAAGCACCAGCTTTTTTTTTTTCTTGTGAAACTTTCCTTCTAAGAGGCACTGCCAGGTGTTCACTATGTAGGATAGGAGTACTCTCCTTAGGGAGGCAAAGCTTTCATTTACCCATAGAGAGATGATTTCTAACCATCTGCTCTGTTTCTCAAAGAATTGGTATGTTAAAAATGTGAATTTTCTCCTCTGCTGGGAGCCTGCCTGTGCAGCACACATAATACAGAAGGAAGCAGTGTGCAGAGAGGTGTCACTGAAAAGAAATGGTTTTCCTTGCTTATAAGGCCATCTTAGATGACTGGTTTTTAGGAAGTGTTTTTTGGAAACAAAAAGCCCACTAATTAGTGTGTGTTTATCATTAACTAGTCCATTCATTTTGTTAAGATGTAGCAGCTGAAAAATAAAGCTAACTCTGTAGATATGCAAAAGAAAACAGTTTGAAAAGCCAGTTTCAGAACAAATAAAACACAGCTAATATTAATTTGCTTTATTCCAAACAAGATCTATTTTCCAGAGTGCATTATAAATTATTTTTCACTCTGTTAGGTTTTTCTCAAGGTAAAGAGTATAATATGTTTAGATTTTCACAATTTCTATACTGTCACATAAAATACAAATCAAGCGTTTAATTGTATGGAAAGAGCTGAATTATTTCAGTTTCTTTAAAAGGTAGAAAATCCTTGATGCATGCTCAAAACTGAGCTCTGTATGAATCAGCTTCTTAGAACTTGTTTCTGTCTAGTTAGGCTATTTTCATAATCTTTGCCCAAACTAAAATCAAATGTAAGACTTATCTGTGTAGACATGTGTGACTATCTGAAGATGTGAAAGAAGCAATGTCATCCAATGTTAGGACAAGAGGGAATGGGAGCAAGTTGGACTACAGGAGGTTTAGTATTAACACAAGGAGAAACTTCTTTCCAGTAAGGGTGTTGGAGCACTGGAACAGGCTGCCCAGGAGGCTGTGGAGTCTCCTTCTCGGGAGACATTCCAGAGCTGCCTGGACACATTGCTGTGTGACCTTGTCTAGGTGATCTTGCTCTGGCAGGGGAGTTGGACTAGATGATCTTTCTAGGTCCCTTCCAACCCTTAACATTCTGTGATTCTGTAACCTGATGTAGTAATAGGCAAGGGTTAATAATCTGTAACAGTGTTTACTGACTGCTGTGTCCCTGTTTCTAGAAGCGTGATATCTTATTTCCCATCAGCAGCCTACCGGTTATTTATGTTGGACTTTCATTACCCTTGGTCATGGTGGTAGGATACCCTCTTGTTTCATGTAGCTCCTTTTCTGTGTGCCATTTGCTCAGGCATTTATGGTGTTATTCACAGGTTACCATCAGATTCCTGTTCATCTAGTGGTGCACTTGGCAGTATTAGGTTAACAGACTTGATGATCTCCAATAATTGTTTAGGTTGGAAATGACCTATGATTCCAACTGGCAGTAGCACTGTTCAGATGCATTTTGACTGCCAGTGGATGCTGGAAGTGAAAAAGGATTTTATTACCGATAAAGTAAAATATAAAACGTAAGGGAATGTTGCAGAGGAGGAAGGTCTTTAATGGTTGTGTGCCTTGAGTTGTCTTTTGGAAATGTAATGATTAAAGCAGAACAAGGGAGTGATGTTAAGGACTATGCAGAACAAGAATCTGTTCTTCTCGTCCCAGCTTCCTGCTGGAGTTCCTTTGTTGACAGCCACAGGACTTATGGATAGGGTTTAGTATTGCACCAAAAACCTATGAAAGACCAGTTCTGCACATGGCTCTCTGAAATCATTAGCATTGCTGTAAGGTTTGTCTACAAACTTGAGTTAACTACACTGAAATTCTTCATCTTGTGACTTGCTTAACACTGGGTTCTGCTCACTGCAGTACGTAATTAGACTTGGAGTATTGCATTTTGGCATGAAAGACAACATTGATTTCTCCTTTTACCCAATTACTGCAGTTAGGACTTAGAATAAAAAAAATCTTGGGTTGTTTTTTTTTATGAGGATAATAAGTAGAGCCAGTAGAATCAGTCACTTGTGTAACATTGGCTGTGTAAGTGTATTCACAATTTGCATTATTGTATTGATTCATTAACATTTTTCACTTAACTGTCAGTTCAGAAATCTGTTTAAAAAAATAACATTTAGAAAAGTCTAATCTGAAATAATTTGATTTTTATAAATTTTAATTCATGAACTTAGCCTTTTCTACTATTTCTTTGCTCTGAGAATGAATTGTTCTTGAGTGGTATAAATAAGTGACCGTGGCAGATAACTAGTTCTGTGCTTGTTTTGATATTCCCAGATCTGTTACAAGCAATCATGTAATACACAGAAAATGACAGTTCACACTGTAGTACAAGCTTCCCATAAAGAAACAGAAATTTATTGTGGAATTCAAGAATATTATAAAAACAAATATTTAACAGTTCTTCATAGAGGTTTTGCTCATGCTACTAAATATCTTTGAAATGCTGAAACGTGACAAGCTTCCTCCGTATTTCTGGCTTTCAAGATGTGTTTTCCAGAAGTGTTACCAAAGCAAGACCTGAAAGATTTAAGCAAAACCACTTCCATGTGCATGTAAAATGACACTTTTAAGTACAGTCACTCATTTACTTCAGAGCAGATAAACATCATAAATGAGTGCTGTTTGTTGTTGAAGTAAAGGCAAGGAATTAAAATAAAACACCAGCGCTCTGCTAGTTTAAGCAGTAAGAATCATATCTACATAATATTTGCATTAAGAGGAGTGTGACCCACAGCTTGAGGGAGGTTCTCCTACCCCTCTACTCTGCCCTAATGAGGCCACATCTGGAGTACTGTGTCCAGTTCTAGGCTCCTCAGATCAAGAGACACAATGAACTATGGGAGGGAGTCCAGCAGAGGCTACAAAGGTGCTGAGAGGGCAGAAGTATCACCGTGAGGAGGAAAGGCTGAGAGCCCTGGGGCTGTTGAGCCTGGAGAAGACTGAGAGGGGATCTTCTCGATGCTGATCAATAGCTAAAGGGTGGGGGCAAAAGGATGGGGCCAGGCTCTTGTCAATGGTGCCCAGTGACATGGTGGGACAATGAGCACAAACTAGAACATAGAAGGTATCACCTGAACAGGAGGAAAAACTGCTTTGCTGTGAGGGTGCTGGAGCACTGAACCAGGCTGCCCAGTGAGGCTGTGGAGTCTCCTTCTCTGGAGAGCTTCCAAACCCATCTGGAGGTGATCCTGGGTGACCCTGCTTTAGCCAGAGGTGTTGGACTAGATGAAACCTTTCCAACCCCCATTCTGTGCTAATAGTGATAATGAAAAGTAACAGAGTCCATTGACTTTGGTCTGAACTAAACTGCTGGATATATCTACAAGTGGAATAGAGGTTCATTGTCGTCTTGTCTATAGCTGGCTTTAGATCTCTGTAGCAGTATTGGCTCCAGGGAGTTATTTCTCACTTGTATCAGTGTAAGAATAATCAAGAAACATATTTCTAGCGATCTGCAGTGTAACCTTGTGGAAGGCACTCCTGTAATTTATATATTGATAAAATGAATATAATATATTGCACAGAGGCTTTGTGAGCTTTAATTAATGCAAGAATAGTTTTACATTAATTAATGATGGAATAGGCTTGAGTTAATTAACTCTAGATCTCAAGGACACCAGAATTTGGTGATTGAATCCAGCAGATAGTTTGGGTGTGCCAGGCTTCCAAAATTGCCCTCTATTTAAGGCCATTATTTTCAAGGTGCCTCAGTGCTAACCTAAATATATAATATTTACATTATTTATTACGTATAATATATTTTATATATTATAATATATTATTATATATTATATTATTTATTATATGTTATATAATAAATATGTTGCAAATTTGTAAATCAAATAAATAGTCATTATAGAAAACAGATAAGATTGTCATTAAATTAGGCACTTAGAGATAGTAAAAAAAAATGGTTTTTTAAGACATTTGCTTGTGAAACTAATTCCTTGAAAATCTGATTACTTGAAACAACAAATTGATAATATTTTCTGGGCGAGGAGTGGAGAATGAGGTACCACCCTACATATAATAGGAAGTTAAAGCTTTTTGATGTGTATCTAGTGAACAAATTTACTTAATGGTGAAATAGTAACAGAAAAATAGAATTTCTTAGCATAAACTACCTCTACAAATAGAATTCTGATGCTGTTCATGTTTGGTTGGAGTGGTTATGGGATGCTCCCACTGAAACACTGCAGCTGGATGTTAGGCTCTAGAGTCTAAGTAAGGGCATTAGATACCATTACATTTTGCTTCACATTATTTTTGTTGTTTGCTTAGATTTCTGATTTCAGACTCCATTTTCATTTTTCATTTGCCTTGTGCCACATTTGTTTTCCTTCATTTTTAACCATTGCATTCTAAATCATTCTCATTTTCAGAAGAACATCAGTTATGTGACACAGGAGAGTTTCTGTGTGGTGATGGCATGACCTGTGTCTCCGAGCACTGGCTGTGTAATGGAGAGCTGGACTGTCCTGATGATTCTGATGAGTCTTTAGACATATGTAAGTAAAGAAGAAGCCAATCTTACTTTCTTTTCCTCTTAATAGTGACCTTTGTAGTTGCAGTAACTATACAATTGAAAGGATATATTCGTTTTTTCTTTCATACATCTTGAATCATCTTTCATATCAAGGGGGACAGGGTTACATTCACTGCGGAGGTGAGAGACAAAAGAAATGGAAGAGATGGAAGGTGTTTTGTTCATGTGCCACTTTGTAATGAACACTATCACCAGAGCATATGTTCCCTATGCTCTCACTGAGTGGTAGATGAGCTGTAGAGGGCAGAGGCAAAGTCATATGCAGGAAAAAATGTATTCCTCTAGCTACATTTACGGGAATGCGGGGTGGAAATGAATAGTGGAAAATGTTTTCAATAGATGCATGAAGAGCATGCAGACATCAAAGGGAGGAATGAAAGATGGTGTCAAAACTGTGAGGGGGGAAAAGAAGCAAAGAAAGGAGAATAAGGGAAAGCATTAATAAAACATGTTTAATTATAATAAAAGATCTTGGTGAGTTTTTGGTTGCTTGGTTTTTTTGTTGTTGTTGATGTGGCTTCTGAAGACCAGAGTGGTAACCTTAGCTGCTTTTTTAATCAGTCTTGTAGACAGCTAGTGAGGTAATATTAAATCTTAATGTTCTCTTGTTTCCTGTGTTCTGAGGAAAATGAGGGAATTTCCTGATTTTCATCCCCAAGATAATCAATGTAAGGGAAATATTTTTCATCAAAACAATACCAACAACACTAAGACTAGAAATGTGACTTACCGCTAAAAGAACACATCAGAGAGTATTTAGGAGTCTGATCTTTAAAATGAGGGACAGAAATTCAAGATATCTGGAAATCATTTCTGTCTGTCTGGACAGACATTGCACTGATGATTGCAACCTTTCTGCTCCAGTGTTTGTTCTCTGGAACAGATAGGAAAAATTGCCTCTGGGGCTGTGGTGAGGGTGCTCTGATTAAGCACCTTGGAAGCACTTTCAGATTCTTCAAAAACAAAATCCTGGACTTGGAAGCATCAGGTACAATTAAGATTTTATTGCTGTAGTGATGATTGACTACCCTCTAATATAAAATTATCAAGCCTTGTGTTACTATCTGCAGTTAAAAGTTTTTCTGCCTGGAAAAGAGGAGACTGAGGGGAGACCTCATGGCTCTCTGTAACTACCTGAAGGGAGGTTGTAGAGAGGCAGGAATTGGTCTGTTCTCCCTAGTGGAGAGTGATAGGACAAGGGGAAATGGATGGAAATTGCGCCAGGGGAGGTTCAGGCTAGATATTAGGAGGAATTTCTTTGCTGCAAGGGTTGTCAGCCATTGGAACAGGCTGCCCAGGGAGGTGGTTGAGTCCCCATCCCTGGAGGTGTTTAAGAGACAGGTAGATGTTGTATTGGGGAGCATCATTTAGCAGGTTGCTAGGGCTAGGACAAAGGCTGCACTCATGATCTTCAAGGTCTCTTCCAGCTGTAACTGTTCTATGATGAGATGGGAATCCTGTTGAGGCTGGTGCCCTGTCTTACCCTTTCAGTTCAACTTCGCCTAGGAGTCTGCATGAGAACCAAACAACACCACTGGGATGCTGGACAAGACATCTGTGGTCACAATTAGATTTTTCGGTTGTGATAGCTCTATTTGCTCTATTTGCGTAGTCAGCATAATTTGCTATCAAATGTAGTATTTCATCATCAGATAAGATGTTTCCCATTAGAGATGGATATAATGTTCTCAAATATTCCTGCTGATACTGTGATGCAAAGTAAGGAGTTAGAAACTACCTTACAAATAGTTTTTATCAAATGTGTGAGGACTTTGGTGTTAATGCCAGGGATGTAGCACTTTCCAGTTTTAGTGCACTGAATCATGTGTCTGTGTATAGATGAGTGCAGCCTCTATTAGTCAGCTCTTTGACTTACCTATGATGATGAATTATTTGATGTAGCCTGACAGATATTGCTTGTTGTTTTTATGGCCATAAACAAATGGGGGTTGATTGATTTATTTTTTTTTCCTGTGGATTTGTGCCTAGTAATAGGGTTTCCTGGGTTCTAATAATGTGCAAGCATTGATCACATCTTTTCCTGTAAGTGGAAGTTCTTAACTTCTCTCCTGTGGGAATTTCAAAGTGTATAAAAGGAGAGAAATTCTCATGCTGCAGCTTTTCTCGTGGTGAGGATATGATAAGTCTTACTAGTCGAAGCACTCGACCATTTATTTGCAGAAAAATTCTAGGAAGTAAATACCTTTGTAGCTTCTTTCCTGGTGGCATTTGAACCAGGTTTTGCAAGAGAACCTGGAAGTTATTAGGCTGTACACAACATATGATATGTATTAACTAATTTCCTCAGGAATCCACCTGAAACCCATACAATCTAATCGGTTTATGAAGAAAAAAGGTGGCATTCTTAGGCATCACTGAATTCAGCCTCTGTGTTGGCAAAGGTTGAGGCAGGGCTTTATGCAGGTGCTGTTTCCATAGGCTTTCCACAAGTGTGATGGAGGTGTCCTGTTACTGCCTATGTTCTTATGAGCTAAGAGACAGCTTTCATCACCAGTTTGCTCTCCTTCTGCTTCACATCTTTCACTAAATGGTCTCACAAATAGCTTTGTAAAACCCAAAGTAAATTCCGATGACACCTACAGCTGTGTTCTCCTCTGTTTCTCAGCAGCTATAATTCTTCCTGCTCTCAGTGGAGCTGCTGCTTTTTATAGTGCCAAACAATCTGGTTCAGTAATTCATAAAGAATAATTTAGTGAAAAAATACTCTTGTTTTTTTCTCTTCATGAGTTTGTGAGAAAATTGATTTAAAAGAAAAAAAAATTAACAAAACTCTTGACCAAGTAGTTTCTATTCTTTTTTTGGGTGGTAAGTCTCTGGGTTGTTCATAAGGTTTTTGCAAATACTCAAGATTCAAAAAATCAATTTACTTAACCTAATCAGATGATGCTAGGTTCTTCAGTAGGCTAAATCAGCAAGCTCACATGAAATCAATAGAACTCTATCAGATACCCAGACATGTTTGACTTTTACAGATGGCTGATGTTCTGGAGCTTGATGCAAATGTTTAAAGGAGTTCCTTACTGTAAAATCAAAAGAAAAACTGAAATTGCTGTCTGTAGACCCATCTGCCAAACTGTTTTGGTGGGACAATTACAGAAGTCAAATATACTGTTGAGACCAACTAACTGCTGAGAGTTTACAAACCAAAATAATAACCTTTTGTATCACCTAGTACCTGTTCACTCTTGCTTGCTTTAGGAGCTTAGAAGCTGCAAATACCTGTTTAATACTGTTTTTTGTGGGGGTTTTTTGTGTGGATGTTGTTATTGGTTTTTTTCTTATTTTATTATTCTGCCACTAGCATTGGTCCTAAGCTCTAAACATTTGCTTATGTCAGTAACTTTTACAGGGGCTCAAGTAGGGAAGTTCACTAATTCTATCTCAAAGATCTGTTTTACAACACTGTCTTTTTGGGGTACCAGTGTGTGTTACATTCCACAGCTGTACCTCTGAACAACACATTCATCTCAAAATAACCCATGCAGTTGCCCAAGGAATATCAGTGGCTTCTGAAATCTAGACATTTAATTTGGTAGACTATTACCTGGTTTTATTTTCAACCTCCTACAAACAGGGTTGAGATCTAAAAGATATATTGACAAATGACTCAATCCAATTAGTGTGTTAGGATTTTTGTGTGTCTGCTTGAAGCTTCAGAATTTGTCTGCATTACATATTGCTTTTTTAATCTTGGTTCACAAACTCTTCTTTGTCAGAATGCATTGTGCTAAGGCAAGGTGAGGCAAAGGAGCAGGAAAAGAAATTGCTTATTTTCTGTTGCTTCTTTCTGGAACTGCACACACTGATTGTGTTTGGCTTTTTGTAATGCTTGGTGCAGCAGCAGTTCCAGCTAGGGCTGGTTTGTTGTCTCTTAGCCATGAGTAGAGGAAGATGATCTAACAGTGCTATAAGAAGAGAGCCTTGAGGTCTGGTATAAGTATAACCTGAGCTCTTTTCCTATTATTCTGTGGCATGTTGCAGGCAGCAGTGCTTTGCTCTGGCACAGGTGTCCATTAGAACTATCTATAACCCTAAGTATTGCTTGAATATCATGAATATTTTAGAGGGGGAGGGGTGGGGTGGTGGGGGGAATAACATGGTACAAGATGAGATCTCCTACCACCAAGACAGGAAAGTGCCTCACAGTTACTTTAGCAGCATTAGAATTCTGAAAACATTTCCCTCTGTACCACCAGACTGCAATTCTGCTTTCATTGTCTGCAACTTGCACTTCCTTTGTTATCTTGGCACTGTTGTTCTTATATTTGAGCTTTTTAAACATGATATCCAAATGACTGTTTGCATACATGCCACACACAATTTATTTGTACCTGTCTGGTCCTGAATTGATAGAACCCTATTTTCCATTAAAAAATCATCAAATTTGAATGATCCCTGTCTCTAGAAGTTTGAGTAAATGTAGGCTCATCATATCATGTTGAAATTATCTCTGATAATCTTTCTCTGGGATTTTGAGGGAGTGTCACCTTCTATAACAGTGATTAAACTCAAGTTGGAGGAGCAAAAAAAAAAGGCAGCAGCCAGAATTAGCTTGTTTAAAAGTTTGAGTCTTACTTTGTTGCTAAAATAGCTGCTTTCATTTTTTGTCTGCCAGTTATGTAAGACTAGTTTGACAAGCCTAAAATTTGTTAATTTGGTACATCAAATGTAGTTCTTTTACTTGCAAAAGGTAAGATAACTGGATGCAGTGTTCCCTGTGGTATGAAACAAAGATAAAATTTCCTAAAGCTCCTAATTCTTTTATGAGCAGATTAATTGAAATTCAATAGAAGCCAGGTTCCCAAACCACTCTTAAGAGCTTTGGCAAATCTCAGATCAATAAATAACTTGCAAACATTGAAGATGGGCTGCTCTGATGATGTTGAAGGTAAATGCAGAAAATGGTGGATATCAGGGAAAAATGTGGTCTTATTTTTTCATTCTCTAATTTTGCTGTGTGCAGTTGCTATTGAACAAGGAGTCTGCTAAATTAATATAGCTGTTTATAACTGTTCTTCAGCAAGATACTTGACCATGTTACGGGTCATATTAATTTAAACTTCTTTGAAGTAGTGAAAGTGTACTTGCTTTTCTTGTGTGAATGAGGATCTTTCCTATCAATAGCATACAACTTAACTTCTAAAGCTCTTGTAGGAAATGAACCATAACAAAATGACAAATGTCAACAGATTTTGTGAAATTGCTGCTGGTTTACTTCAAATTACTGTATTGCTGCATTAAGCATTTAACTTATTGTCGTGCTCTTAGGTTAGCTGGTGAAAAGAAGTGTTTTTGGCAGAACAAGATGAATGTTTTGAAGTAGGATTAACTTTTCCAATACAAATCTAACAGACCTGAATGAAAACACACCTCCCACTGAGGATCTCCTTGCAGTTTACCCTGGCAAAGCTGCTGTAGTTGGTAAGACTGTTAAAGAAAAGATGTATGAAATAGTATTTATTATGGCTGGTGTTTTGGCCATCCTGTTTCCTGGCCTCTCAGATTTGCTGTGGCTGATTCCCTTCAGATAAGTTGCCACTGACTGTTCCTTTTCCCATGGTGAACATGTGTGTGAGTGCTACCTGTGCATCAGCTTCTGACCTCTGCTTTCTCCTTGCTCTGTCATTTGGGCAAACTGCTGTGATTGGCCCCTCCAGGAAAGGTCATTTTGCTGGTGTGATGGGATCGCTGATGTTCTGGTAGTTAACAGAATATTAGAGCAAACAGTCTGGAAAGGATGAATGTTGATGGTGCTCATACCCTCTAAGCCTTCTGGAAAGGTTATAGATAAGCACCCCATTGAGACAAACCCTACACTGCAGTTGGACTGGAGGAGTTTGGGTTGTTCCATTGTGGCATTTGGGACTGGTGTTGAGGCAGCCCAGATGTCTTCCTGAGAGGGTTCCTATTTCAGGGATGTTCCTGCATTTCTCACCACTAATTCTGCCCTCTGGGCTGCTCCATTTTTTGGGTGTAGGGAGGAACACTTATCTTGGGTTGTGGAATAACCTTTTAAGTTTTACTTTGTGTCACAGCCAGTATATAAGCAATGGTATTGAGGCCCTAGAGAACATTTAGAAGCAATTCCTTTTTATAATTTCCCAGCAGACAGTAATACTACTTCTGAGACATAAGGACATCATCAAATTACTGGAATTACATGTGTTACCCTTCTCTGAATAAAACTAGTTCATTTGTTTTGTGTGAGTGACTTTCAACACTTGGAGTGATTAGACATGGCTGTGGCCCTACTGAAGAACTTGTTATGATTTGGGCTTTTTATGGGGTGTGGGTGTCTGGGTGTTAGCAGCCAGTGCTGTGGGGGCCTCTGTGAGGAGAGTCTGGGGCTGTCCCATGATGGACACAGCCAGTTCCACAGTGTCACAAAGGAAGGGCACTTCTGGGCCTGGCAGCAATCTTGATGACACCTCTGGGAGAAAGTATTTGAGAAAGGACTCAGGGACTGTGTGAGTGAGGAGGGAACCAGTCCTGTGAACACCCAGGTTGGAGGAGGAAGGAGTTGGAGGTACTGCAGGCACCAGGATGGAGATGGAGGTGCTGCAGACCATGGATGAGCAGGTGGATATTTCTTGACGGAACTATGGCCTGTGGAGAGGAGCCCACACTCCTGTTAGGGGCTGCAGCCTGGCTCTTGAATTGCTCTTACCCTAGTTGAGTGTGTGTGTTGCCTGTGCAACTGGTGAGTGATCTCCTAGTCTTTATCTCAACCCATGAGTTTTGCCACCTTATCTTCTTCCACGTGCTGCTGCTGAGGGGGAAGCAGGTGGGCATCTGGCAAATGGCCACAGTTCAACCCCCTGCAGGGCTACTTCTGTCTGAACCCAGTATTATATGTGCTGTGCAGCCCATATACAGATCTCAACTTGCAGTGAATGAAAGCCAAGCAAATGTGCTGGTGTAACACTGAATGCTGGTACAGCATTTGAATGCCAGCTGGTGGGTCCCATCAGAAAGGAGATTACATGGCTTTTGCTTAGAGCTCAATTGCATTCTGCCATGTGAAGTATGGAATGACTAGATTTGTGCTTGCTTTTTAGTTTTTTTTATGTAATAAAAGATGGTCTATATGTCCATGATAACTATGGGAATTGGATTAGGACAGGAAGATGAGATCCACAAGAGGGGAAATGTTTGAAAGGATAGATAACAAAGTGCTTGAGGATTGTTATGGTACACTGAATATCTATTGCATGGATCATAGACTTTGTCAGCCAAGTAACACTTCAGGAACTTGAATTTACACCCTACTGAACACAAGAATCCTGCAAGAGTAAGGTGTAAATCTGTCCAGTGGTATCAGAAGTATAGTAAGTCTCATTCCTGGTGGCTTGCTGGGCAGTGCTGCCTCACCTGTAAAGGGTTAGCAACATGGAGTTGGCTTCTAGCAGACTTCATTTTGTGGGGAGCTGAAATTCCAGATTTGTAAGTGAAAAAAAACCAAAAAACAACAAACAACACAAATCCTAAATGATTATTTTGAAAGTGATATGCTACAGTAAGGAAAACATTGGTATTTGGTAGGGACTACCATTAGTTGTTCCTGCTTATTTATGGTTTTAGGTCATTTTAAAGACTAAAAGTATTCATTAACTCATACATAAATAATTTCATGTTTATTCTACATTCATTCCTACTCTGGTTTCTGGTTTGAATGGTCTTCAGCATTGTCTTTTACACAGTCCATATATCCAATCCTATTTCAAGGTGATTGAAGTCTTTGCAATAGATTTTGATTGTCATTCTGAAGTTAGTGTTACATGTGCAGATATTTAAACATTATTTACAACTTACAATATAGTTACATTAACTTTTACTATAGGCTGATAAATTTTTGTAAGGGTAGCATGTTTGTTTTACTAGTAATGATTCACACCATGCAAATATGTAGTGGGAGACCTGTGTGGTGCACAAAAAGTTATAAGAAAGAATTCCTTTATGTGCTATGAGCTCATAATATGGAAATATCTTTAGACCAGGTTTTTCTCTTGTACTCAGGGAAATGCCAGAGTTTATGCAGCTATCTGAGTAATAAAATGCAGCGTTAAATTGCATTTTATATTTCCACACAGGGAAAATCTTTCAGATTGTTTATTTATGAATTTAGAGGTGGGATGTGGTGTCAAAATTAAAGAATCTTTGGTCTGTGTGAAAGATGAGAACTAGACAGGGGAATCATGGTGTCAGTATTGCCTTAGAAGCTCAGTATCTCTGTCAAGAGCTCCAGGTTCAAATAGGTATAAATTCTGTAGCTTTCCAGCTGCATATTTTTTGCAGTAAAGTATGCAGCAATAAATTCAGGATTGAAGGACTTAAAGGTCGTTGTATCTCTCAGTGACATGGTCATTAGAAATACTACCTTTTTTTTTGTCTGTAACTGATTATCTAGTGCATGGTTTTCCTAAAGTGATTCACAGGGAATTCAATTAAATGATTGCCAACAAAATGAGCCTCTTTTAAGGTCTGTGGAAACATGTAGGTATAGTAAAAGGCCAGGATGGTGCCTTTGAAGGATGATGCCCAATACCTAAAACTCTGAAACAGCTCATTTATGGATTAATTGCTTGCTAAAATTGCACTTCCTACAAAGAAGCAGATCTAATGGGATATATACTCATAAGACAAGAAAATGAGAATATCAATCTCTTGGAAAAACCTTTAAAAGTAATTCATACTTGGACCAAGACTTTGTTTTCAAGTTTTTAACCCAAAGGCATTTTATTTTCATAGCTAAATTATAAATGACAGCCAAAAAAAAAAGTGCACATGTGGCAAGAAGAGATGGAAAGACTTGGCACAGTTTCTCTTTCATGAGATTGTGCTGGCTGTTAAGCCCAAACTAATGACTTTTTTTCTCCCAGTATTGACTTTCTCGACAATATTTGGCCACAAATAAGACGCATGTGTCAGTGTTAATCGGTTTGGGTGTGGGCCATCTTTCAGGTATAGATGAAGTCTCATTTCTTCTCTCTGGTGACCAGTGATAAAACCCAAGGGAAGAGCATGAAGCTGTGCCAAGAAGAGGTTTAGGTTAGATATTAACACGAGATTTTTCACCCAGAAGGTGGAGGAGCACTGGAACAGGCTCCTTAGACAAGCAGTCACAGCACCAAGCCCGACTGAATTCAAGAAGCATTTGGACAAGGTCCTCAGGCACATGTGATTTTGGGGGATATTCTGTGCAGAGACTGCTTATGATCCTCCTTGTTCCTTTATTTTTCCCTCTGTCATAGTCCTAAACAAATTTCTTTTCTCAAAGATCCTATCCTTTTCATTGATGTCCTAATTCTTATTCCTTCATTTTCTGTCTCAGTTTTTATCTTCCCATTAACAGACCTTTGTCTCTTGCTCTCTTGTCATGCTACTGCTGTTCAATAGTCAGCATCAGGGAAAAGAGAGAGTGTTTTTGGGAAATGAAGAATTACACCTTAAGCAGGATAATTCAGCTGAATATTGAGATGATTGTGAGAGCATTGATTGTTAGCCTGTCGTTGCACTCTACCAGGAACAGCTTTGGTAAAAGAGAGGTAGAGAAATTGCTCTATCACAGCATTTTCTATTGATTAGGCATTGATAACATTTAAAAACATACTTAGAAAAAAGTGTTGAGTACATAGCATCATCAAAACCCTTTTTGGCTTTGCTGGTATAAAAAGATAACTTTTGATAATGCAGGGATTTATAAATTACAGCAATTTTATATATGGCATTTCTTCCTGAAAGATTTTTATCTGAGGTGATGCTACCTTACTGCAGGCCTCTATTGCATTGAGACTCATTACAAATGTTCATAATTATGATGATACATCTGGCCTGGAGAATCCTGTACTGGGAGAAATGTAGTGTCTTTAAAGAGTGGGCTGGATGGTATTCTTTATTTATCACTTCAGAAAGTGCTACAGTGTAATAACCATTTTTCTTCTCAAAATTGCTGATGAAAACAACTCTCATTAGCAGGCAGATGGCTTTCTGGAAGAGAAGTACAATTGCTCTTTTTGAAAATTGGGCTGGGATTTAAAATAAGGATTTAGATGCATTATTAACAATCAAATGCACAGTGGTTTTAGTCAGCAAAGAGGTCACTGCTATGGGCAAAGAAAATAACGCAAGACAAAAACCTCTGCTCACAGAGAGTCATGCAGAACTATGACAAAGAAGTGTAACTCACTGTAGCCAGGAGTCTGGATTCAACTGTGCTAGACTTGAGCCTTTTCATAAAACAGAGAAGGAGATGATGGAAAGGATTTAATATAAAGTATCCTTCAGGATTCAGTTCCTTTTGTTAACTTATGGATGTACAGATCAAATCCAGAAAGTCCATGTTTTAGCAGCTCTTACTCATGTCTTGGTGCTTCTGGGTGAAACTTAACTGTGTCAAATGAAGCACTTTCAAGTCTGCATTGCTTAATGCCTTGATCTTGCATTATTCAAAGATGCCTCAACATCCATGTGCATCTACTTTGTAGGACTAGTAGGACTTAGTATAGATTGGGTGAGGAACTCATTGATCANGAAATTGGATGTAAGACTCGGATATGCCCCAAATGAAATAATTCTTAGTTAGTTCTACTTATGAGAGTTTGTAGGTGTTTGTAGGATTGGACCCAAGTTTGTGTATGTAATTCCTCATGGAGAATGCTAAATTAATTTTTACCATCTGAGATTTATAACCTCACTAAAGGCAGAGATTCTTAGAAGGTATGGCTGGTAACAATGGGTTTGCAATAAAATGAGTTACTTCAAAGTAAAGATGTGGCAAACTGAATTTTCCTTATTTAAGTGTTGAAACAAAATCTAGGTGGATAAAATATTTTTGTTTGTTTTTCATCTTAAAATAAGATTACCTGTACAGTGTTTCTTCTGTTTGCTTCAGTTTGTAAGCATTCAGAAGTATGCCAAGGCAACAGAGAATGTTTCTCACTGTTTATGCTCAAGCTATATATAATACTGACATGGCTTTTTCCAACTCATCTTGACTTTTTCTACTCTACTTGTATCCTGAACTATTTGATATTTAAGTTAATTTTTTTAAGCTATTTAAAGTTGTAAAAGGTAGCTCTTCTATGGCTGCTGACTGGTTTTCTAGCTTGCTGTTGCAAGAGGTAATTTTAGTTTACAGTTGTGCTCTATAACCTTAAGCCAATGATAAGTTCAAGTGCAAAAAAGGTACAAAAATTGGATAGTATAAGTAATAGAAATCTGCTCTACTATTAAGAGAGAAGTTGCATACTGTAATACCTGTTCAGTACAATAATAAAATAAGGACACTGAAATCTATATTCTCTGATTGTGTTTTCAGTAAAATAAATAGCACTTGTGGATGTCTTGGCTTTAAGTGAACTTGTTCTCAACCCCTTCACACCAGAGTGGTGCTGGTGGCTGTAGCAGAGCTCCTCTAGGCAGTGAGCTGAGACCAGAAGGGCAACCTGTGCTTTGTCCAGCATATCCACTTAATAAGGGAACTTACCTGGGTGTTGGATTTTGCATAATAACAAATTCTTTGTTTCATTGATTTGTAATTCCTTGTTCAAAATGAGGCAGTCTAATAGCAGGCTTATTTTCAGTTGGGTTGTATTCAGTAACGCAGTACTAAGTTCTCTATCCAAGACAGAGAACAGTCCCCTCTCTCCACCTTACCTAAAGCTTTGTTTCCAGGGGTTTTTTTATTTATGTCAGTGACCTGCATGCAGCTGTAAGTGTACTGAAGGCTGATGGTTTTACTCATTAGGCTTCTGTCATGCCAATTCTCATTTCATTTTGGCTGCAGTAGAGATGTCTCTGAGGTCAGCCAGGTCAAAGCTGCAGTTGCTGCAAGTAACTATATAATTTCTATCCTGCTAACAATCCCTGGATATTTGAATGTGTCTGATGAATAAGGTCAGATGAACTTAACTATTTTTGTATTTACAGAATTATTTAATTTGCCTTGTTCTTTTCTTCCTTAGCAGTGACTTTGGCGTGGCCTTCTACCCTAGTCACTTCTTGATATATAGTGGATTTCATGCGTGTCCTGACTAGGTAACTTCATACCAGGAGGAGGAGATTAAGAGAATATCATTCTAGTGTGAAATTATTCTTAAAATGAAACACCTGAAATAACCCCAAAACAAACAGTCCAATTGATCCTACGTAATTACATGCTTAATAATTTTATACCAATGTAAAGCACATTGACAATGTACTAATCCATTTCATATTCACTGCCACCACAGATTTTCTCCTTCTTATTTGCTTTGAATCTCATCATTATCATGCACATAAAACTAGTATTTTTAGAATTTTTATAGTAGTATTTCCATATGAAATGAGGAAAAGTCTAATATATGAATACTAAACAGCTCATTAACACAGTTTGTAATATAACTGTTCACGATAAAAGCAGCTGAGAAATACTGATATTAAATAGTACTTCAGTGCCACAGTATATCTAAGATTAGAAGAATCATGCCTTGGATAATAAATACTTTAGGGAAAACAGGAAATCTTAAATACAAATAACATCAAATAAAGAGCTTTGTATGCTTAATTAAACATATTAACACATGCATTTATTTCACTTAAATAATTAATATGTTATCAGTACTGGCAGCCAGAATTTTTTAGTTATTTAAAAAAAAAATCTAAAATGATTTTCATTTCAGGAGAAAAAATGCTGCCTTTGAAAGATATTAAGGCTATTTTTTGTCTGGAACTGGCATGAAGATTGTTCATGATTGCACTACACAGCAAGCAGAGTATGTGGAAGAGCAGCCAAGTCTACCATGTCAGGAACCCTGATCCTTGAATTTACTCTGTATGGACTAGCCACTGTCTCCAGCTGGAAAGAAAAGATTGGCTTTAAAACAGTGTAGGTGATGAACAGTTCCTTCTCAATCCATGTGCATGAAAGGTTGATTCTTGAAGTTACTGTCTCTGGCCTTTTAGCCATGCTTCTTGTAGTCCTTGTAGTGAGGAGCCCAAAACTGAGCCCAGTATTTGAGGTGAGGCCTCACCAGTGCCCAGTACAAGAGGATGATCACTTCCCTTATTCTGCTGGCCACACTAGTGCTGATCCAAGCCAAGATGCTGTTGACCTTGTAGGCGATCTGGGCACACTGCTGGCTCATCTTCAGTTGGATATTGACCAAATGCAATATCAGTTCTGGTGCTAGGCTTGGGCATAGGGCTGCCCAAGAATGCTTTTCATCGTTGGTGAGCATTGTTCACTGTAATGATGCAGATAAGCAAGAACTTTAGAAGAAGCCATTCCCTAGCACTGTTCTTTAGTCTGCCACAGAAAAGGATGCTGGAAGAAGGGACTTGGCTAATTGCCTGTTTCTGTGAGGTATGGTGATATTTGGTTCAAGTATGTATATAGATCTAAATGTTTTATTTAACATTCCTTTGTGTTTCCCTACAAGTGCTAGAAAAATGTGAAATAGATAAATGTTTCTTAATAAGCTAGAGCAAGGTTAACTTTGACTAAGCTAAGCTTAAAGAAAAAGCATTTAGTGGTTGGCTTTTTTTTTTGTTGAGCTGATGATAGGTTGAAATGATGCATATAATATTCCTTGACCTCTAAGACCTGGTCTTTGTTTTTTGGCTTGCTGCTGTCAGAAACAGTACCCAGAAAGATGATAACACACAGTAGTTACACAGCCAACATCTATAATGCAGCAACAGCTTAGTAATGTTGGAAGCATAGCTAATGCCAGAGCAATGATCTGCTGCAGGTGCCCATTTGAAAAGCCTCGGAAGGCAGTGTGGGACAAATGGCTGAGGAGCCCTTGGCCTTGCAGGGGACGCTGTAGATGGAGGAGCAACACGATCTAATCAGTTCCAAAGCCCTTCAGCAGCCTACACAGGTCAATGCAAATCATGCAACCTTTACACCTCAACCCAGAATATGAATGGCTGCTGCCAAGCAGTGACACATGCAGTCTGCCACTCGTGATTCGCCTGCCTCTCCCTGGCCTGCCAGACACTTAGTCACAGGGTATTGTTGAGAGCTTTTCAGCTCCTTTTTTTACAGTCAGTTTTATCTTGTTCTCTCTGCAGTGTACTTTTTTTCTTGTAAGGAATTAGTTTTCAAAGTAACTGAAATGCTGTGCTCTAATTCGGAGCCTAGAAAGGAAGAGAAGATTTCCGTGATCCTGATGGCTCAGTTGTCATGAAAAAAATATAAACCATGGTATGTTTATTCTGGTTTTCCATGACTCAGCTGTTTTTGTGGCCACACTTTTGGTGCCAGCAGACTTATAATTTTGAATGGATTAAAAAATTCTGTGAGATTCTTTAAGAGGTTTTTACTTTGTTCAGTCTGATTGTGTGATAAATAGCTGGAAAACTTCATGCACATTCAAGGGGAATGTTCATTTTCTATTGCGGAGAATAATGCCAAGAGATGTATAAAATTGCAACTGAGGACTCAATTGTGTAAAAAAAGCAGTGATGCAGCACTCATAATTACCTCAAATCTTCATTTTTTTCAATCCAGATCTGAACTCCATTCATGTATAATCCTCATTGGAAGGGATTGGTAACTTACAAAAAAACAACTCCTAGTGTTTGGAAAATTGATGTGAAAAGTTACTAAGAGCAGAAAGAGGTACTTAAGGTGCTTCTATATGGCTGTCTCTGCTGGGGAGTTGTTTTGTGACTGAGCTCTGTTGATGTTTTTCTGGCTCTGCAGGGGAACACTACATCAAACATGCTTATATTTGAATTTAAAGATTTCTTTCTATTCTTCCCGCAGCACAAAAGAACCTTCTCATAAAGATGTGTGTGTGTGTTTCTCTAGCAATCCTACTTTTAATTGTGTATAGCATGTAAGAAGCTCCACACTAGTAAATGCAAAGATTCAGTTTAAGCCTAAGATCAGATCTTGAACTGCTCTGGGCTAGTGCTGGACTGAGACTGAATCCCATCTCTCAGGAAGCACATCACACTATCTATGCACAGGAACCATCTGTAGCACTGCAGGTCAGTAGTGTAGTACTAAGCTGGTGGTATATAGGAGGTATTTTTAAAAGCTAAGATGAGAGGGCTTGCCTAGGGTGATGCTGTTTCAGTGCACAGGGGCAGGCGAGACTCCTTCTCAGGCACAGGCTTATTGGTTTTACAACTGAATGATTCTGAGGTGTTGCAAGGATTTTGTCTTGCACCAAATATATGCATCAAGTTGATAGTAAAATCTTTCTTTTAGCAACTCAAAATGCTAGAATAAAAAGTATAAGCAAAACCTCCAACCAATATCAGCATAAAAACATGCCAAGTACCAGTTATTCCTACCACTGTGTGATGGCCTTGGTAAAGGTATTACACTGTGTACCTACTTGACAGTTATTTGTAAGGATAGGTTTGTTTTAGCTTGTTAAAACTGCATTAATTAGCACACAGCTTGCTATTTGGAGAGTGAGCTGTGCCCACCCCAGTAAACTGCTCATGAGGCAGTGATCTTTGGTGTAGGCCTCCATGCATAGCTGTGCTGAGCTCATTCAGATGTCTTAGCCTCATAGAAGGTAACAGTTATACTAACTATGGAGTTCTGGCAATGAAAACAAATGCAGCACGGCATGGAAATACATTAACATCCCTTGGTTCACTGTAGCATTGTGTTTTCAGGGAGACAAACAAAAGCAGTATAATAAACTGAGCTGGCATCAACCCAGTTACTCTCAGTGAACTGTGATGAGTTCAGGGTTGGGTCTTCTGCATCATTAATATTTCTCTAAAGGCATACAGCATCTTTGTTGTTGAAATAAGGAGTGAAGAAAATAAAAATCAGGAATCCTTGAAGACCTTACACTGGTGTATTACCGAGAGAGATTAACCAAAATTAAAAAGCTCAGAAGCATTGTAGAGGGATTTTTCTGGTAGCTGTTAGGGCCTCCTCAGGCCACCCACAGCACAGCCAGTCACTGATGCCTCTGCAGTGCTTACTGTTGCCAG
This sequence comes from Bucco capensis, assembly GCA_013396975.1. Lineage (NCBI taxonomy): Eukaryota > Metazoa > Chordata > Aves > Piciformes > Bucconidae > Bucco > Bucco capensis. The sequence continues at coordinate 563,396 of VWZO01007383.1, forward strand.
CACTTGTTATTGCTGACCAGTCAGACATTAGTTAAAACCAGTCTTTTTTTGATGTCTGCTTTGCTCAGTGCCTAAGCTCTGAGTGCTCAGTGTGGCTCACTAATAAACTGTATAACTGCAGTCACACAGAGCCAAAACATCTCAAAAATAGTCCTGTCACATGTTTTGTGAGACAAATGTAATGGTGTATGAGCAAATCAGGAGTGTGGCTTATGCAAACTAAGGACTTCTCTCTGATCTACATGGCATTTTCTGTTGCCACCTACACAGGGGTTTGTGTCCTCCACAACAGCTCTGGCAATCACTGGCTGCTTTTTAGCTGCTGTTAGGGATAGATTTTTGCATATATGCAGAGTCTGCTTCCAGTTTGTGAATCATAAACCCTGTGTCTACAGACCTCAAGTGTTCAATTCAGGATTTTGAAGTTGGGTTTGTAAATCCTCTATTGGTAACTGTTGTGGGTTTTGTTTGTTGTTTTGTGTAGGGTTTGTTTGTTGTGGGTTTTTTGGTGGTGGGGGTGGTTTTTTTTCTCCCCCACTCTCCTACTCCAGCTGGACTTTTGCACAAGGCTGTTTTAGCAGGGATGGTCTGATGCTGATTGTGAAGTGCAGCAAATTCTGGCATCTTGTAAGTATCAAACCAACCCATTTTGGCTTTACATCAATGTGCTAAGGTCAGAATTGCCTTTTCTATTTGGATAAGCATTTCGTCTTTGTTAATAGCTACAACTTAAAATCTGCAGGAAGAAAACAGGATGTTTTAATACTGATATTTCAATGTTTCAGTGTACTCTCGGCCAAAAACTAGTAAAGATGAAAATATCAACTGATGGTATAATGTTCTGGGGTGTGGCAGCTCATTTTGAGTGCTATGTCTGCCGGTGGATGCTCTTCTTTCTGGCCATGGTACTGTAAAGGGACTGGTCAGCACTTCTCCTGGGTGTGTTCATAGCACTCTGCTTACTCTTCTTTCAGGGTTCTTCCCTCTTTGAGTTTCCAAACCTGTCTTTTGAGACAAGTCTGATATCCATTGGACACTTCTGAACAGTAGCTTTTTCATATTGCTGACTCAGTTGGCATTATTCCCCCAGTATTTTTGTATCTTATTTACTTTATGTATGCTTCTATTTAGAACTCACACTCCCTCAGGGGCGTACAGGATCACTAACCTAAATTCTCAGTTTTAGCTCACTACTTTCTTATTCTTGCAGTTTGACATGCAATATAAATATCAGTGTTGCTTGAGCACTAATGTACTGTTTAAAAACAATAAATAGCCCATTTGCTGAAGGTTAATAGTCTGTTCATTTTGTGCTGTAATATCACATAGAATAATAGAATGGTTTGGGTTGGAAGGGACCTCTGGAGGTCATCTAGTCCAACCCCCCTGCAGTGGGCAGGGACATCCCCAACTAGATCACATGTTACTTCTGTGGAGAATTTCTTCTGAGAAGGTGATTATGTTGCCAAGTTATGTAATTTTAGTATTTTAGTTCTTTCATCTCTTATTTTTTTGCAAATGCTAGGCACAGCCTCAACTATTTGGCTTTTTCTGGATTTAGCCTGATTGCCAGAGGACATCTGCATGCCAGGACAACCACTCACCCCTGGGTGATGCTTTAAGTGGTGGAAACATGGTTAAGAAGTGACTCTAGATCTGGAGGAGTTGGTGCTAGTGCTGTGTGGACCTCTGCTTAAGTGGATATTGCCTTGAGGTGAAGGGGAACTGTATTCCTTGGCTACATCCAAGGCTGGGAGTTCACAGTCTTTGCTTTTATACTCAGTGTAGTTGAGAAACAAAAGATGCTTTGAATGGTGTGTTAGCATAGTACTAATAGAACACCAGTGAGAAAGCATGGTGTGAAACCTGGGCATGTTGTTGTGTGAGGCACTTTGAGAAGCTGAGCTACCACTGAGATTAAATCAGTTTTTGAGCTGGAATCATCAGGCAATAGCTTTGAGAATGGCAGTATCTCTGGGAGACCAGTCATTTTGCAAGTCACAATCACTTAATTGTTTGGACAAATTCAATATTTGGGGATTTTGAGAAAGATATTTGATTGCCTGTACCCATAGCCTGAGTCAGTAGCATAACTACCAAGAGAGTACTGAAGTCTATGAACCAAGACAGGGAGAAGCAGCAGTGAAAACGTACACTAGGCTACAAAAATGGGGACTATTTCCATTCCTTGCTCAGGGTCCTGGTATAAATGTACCTTACTCCTATACTGTTGCTGGAATTTGTATAACTGTGCTTTATTTTCATCGAAAATATAATTAACAGAATTAGTAGAATACTTGGCCAGTATTCTTCCAGTAAGTCTTTATTTCACACCTCACATTAAACAGAGTGATACTTGCCTTATAAAATGCCTATAAAACAGTATTTCAAGTGTTCTAAACACATACAGGACAAGAACAAAGCATATTGCATGTCAGAAATAGTAGGCAGAAGTAGAGCCCATGATGACTTCATATTTGGCAAGTGTCTATTCCATCTATATTCATAGGTTTACATAAACATGTTGGGTTTCTTTTGGATTTCAAATCTGTGTTGATTCTGCATCAGCAGTTAGCTGGTGGCTTTGCAGCAACTGCCAAGCTTCTGTCAGGCTGGCGACAGAATGATATGATAATTAAAGTATTGATCATATTAGGAATTGAGTCACAATTTTGTGAACTTTGTTCACTAATATTCCAGTCAACCTATTTCTTTCTCTCTTGTAATCATTATGTACTTCAAGATTCATGTGACAGTTTTTGGAATACAGGGTTGTTAAAACTGTCAGTTAAGAAGCACTACTTTAATGAGGTGCTTGGAAAACAGTTCAATTTGTAACAGGTAAGAAGTAAATTAAATCTGCCTACTAACTTAGACAACTTACTCAGGCAAAAGGTTCCTTCACCCCATGAAACACTTTTATAAACGATATGGACAGCAGCATTGANGGTCCAGAGGAGGCCATGAAAATGACCAGGGGGTTGGAACACCTCTCCTACCAAGACAGGCTGAGGGAAGGTGGGTTCTCATTTTCAAAGCTACACAAGAAGAATATGTGACAGATTAGACCTTAGGAAGGGAAGAGGAGGCTGAAGCTTTAGTGGTGTCCCTTTAAGCTGATTGCAGGACTCTGAGTATGTGTGAGGATTAGGAGTGTTAGAGCAGTGTTGTGCAGAGTATATTGAATTGGCTTATTGGTACAGTTGTGTATTTCTTCGTTTTCTCTTACATATGACAGCAGAGGACTTCTTCCTTCAGTGTACTGAATTGAGACAGTAATGTACTTAAAAGTGTGTTTCTCAGATAGACAGAATCTATGAAAACATCACAAAGAAAACAAGAAGATCATAGTTATTTGTGGCATTTCAACAATATTGAGCTTTCTTTGAAGGTGTTTCTAAAATCTTAGATATCTTCAATGTAATATATAGTTTTGCTATTTGGTTATCTTTTTAATTGTGTTTTTCACACTTAACTTCTGAAGTGCCCTTTTCACCTTCCCTCCATAAAGTTTCACCAGAAAAGTTGGAGTCTTAATCTACAAATCCCTTTGTCATATCCTGGAATGAAAAAATGAGCAGAAGGTAGTTAATGCTATTTATCACAGCACACTTGGCAAGTTTGGGATGTGTTAAGTTAGGTAAATTGGCAACAACTTGTACTTCTGGTTTTTATCTTATAAAACAGAACTAAAACCAAGTGAAGCATAGAACCTTCTTGCTTTAGGAAGATACTGGAGGATTACTACTCTTTTTTTTATTTATTAAACTCAAACTTTTTAAAGCGTACTTAGGACAGAATGCTGCTATTAAAAATTATCTTCCATGTAGTGCCTTTATTTAACAAGTATAATTTACTTTTCAAAGTGATATTTTTTTTAACTATATCTGTCAGGAAATTATTACATCTACCTGGTCATTTCCACCACTTACAGTGCATGCTAAATACATTCAATAAGCATTTCATTCAGCATTAATAGGATAATTATTGTATGTGAAATACTGATTTATGATAAAAGACACAACCACTATGATCTGACAGTTGTTCAATTCATTACTCATGTTCAATAGCAATTACACTTTACAAAGTTATTTTAAATTGATCAGTACAGGATTTTTGTAACAGTAGTTGCTCTAATACATGTGCAGTGATACATCAGCTACAGCTAGTGCCATGTTAACCAAACATTAATTTTATCTCATATCTAGACATTCAGTTGCTAATTTTAGCTCCTCATTGTTTGCGATACTTTGTAGCATAGACGTGTTATTAGGTATAATAAGTATTTTGGCCAAGAATGATTTTGAGCTAAATTCTGTTGAAGCAAGTGACATGGTGCTTTTGGATCTCTTAATTATATAGCAAGCTGCACACAAAAGCTATGGAATGGAATGGAACATCATTTGAAATTTTGTTTCTCTGAGCAACAGTTAGATATAAAGCCTGCTGCTTCTCCTGAAAGGCACTTTTAGCATTTCCAGTTTGTCTCCTGTTTTCTTAATCTCTTGTGCTTTTTGGAAGAGCCTTGGGGAGTTACTGTTTCATTCTAAAATTCCTACTCAATAACGTATAAAGTCTCTGTCCCATGAAAAGTCAAAGAAAGTGAGCACTAAGTTTCATCTTAAAAATAAGGGAGTGTTAGTCAAGAAGCTGACCTTCCTGTCCATCACTGCCTTTGAACAGTGAAAAGTTCTCAGCATTCCTGTAGAGAAGAGTAATACTGCACTGGGAGAGGGATATTGAGCTCAGACAAGGGAAGCAAATGAGCAATTGTGTAGCCTGGATGGGACTCCTGAGCTGCCTCTATAGCTTCTGCCAAGATTTCATGTCAGAGGGCTCCCTGTGGCTGTTGAACATCTCGAAGGGAATGGGCACCTTCAGGCTTCCTATTGCTACCAATTGCCCCAGCAGATACTTGCTCTTCCAACCAACCATGACAAGAGTTGATCCCCAGTAGCTGGGGAGCCAAATACTAAAACTCTTTCACTTTTGGCTTATTACTTGTTATTTCTTTTCTTTCATGTGCATAGCAGCTGTTGAAATTCCACTGCTGCATTGCTATCTCCTTTTTTTTTCCTTCCCTGCTCCAAAAAATAACAAGGAGGTATAAAAAGAGCAGGATGCTGAAAAGGGAGGATACTTCAGAGACTAGAAAAGAGAAGAAAGGAACCTGGCTTTGGGAGGGAGTTGAAAAGAAAAAAAAAATATTCAGTCCAGCATTTAGTGCTGTGAATTTAGAAAACTGCTATTTCCAACCCTTTTAAGTCTGTTTCCTACTAAATATACCTGCCTTCTAGCAGGTATATTAGAAAGAATGTTTTTTTTGAGGAGCTCTGGTATCTAAAGGAAAATACATTCAGATTATTAAGTTGGTATTATGATTGATTAATAGCCATAGCCTGAGGCTACACATGGTTGAAGGAAAAGAGTTAGGAAAATAATACCAGGTACTTAAAAAAACCCCTTTCTAATTACAGTAAATACTTTCTGCCTGGTGTTAACTCCAAGAGATGATTTTTGATTTAGGGGAGTGGGGAATGATACAATTCTAGGGCTATAAATAGGAGGAGGGTGTTAACACATCAGCACAAACTATATAGAGAATAACAGTGAAGTTCAGCGTGTTTGTAAGAAGTGAGTCTGGTAGATCATCCTTATGTAAAGCACCCAAATACTGTATATGACAAGAATTCTGTGAGCAGGAGGAGAGTGACTATCATTGGAATACATGGATTTTGAGGTCAATTCCTTTGATCACAATGTGTTTTCAGTTATCCTGTTAGAATAATTTAACGTAACTTATGGGACTCGATTTGTACATTTGTACAATACAAACTCTTTACAGTTACTCTGGTTAACTCTTTACATTGCTTTGATGTTTTAGTAATATTTGCCATAACACTTGGTTGTAATTTTGTTGTAATCATGATGACACCAAGCTATGGGGTGCTGTTGATAAGTTGGAGGGGACAGATGTCATCCAGAAGGACCTGGACAAGCTGGAGAGGTGGGCCCAGGTGAACCTCATGAGCTTCAACAAGACCAAGTNAAGAAGTTCCTCACCACAAGGGTGGTGGAACACTGGAACAGGTTGCCCAGGGAGGTGGTTGAGTTCCCATCCCTGGAGGCATTCAAGGGGAGGCTTGCCAGGGCTCTGGGCAACCTGATGTAGTTGGGGATGTCCCTGCCCAGTGCAGGGGGGTTGGACTAGATGACCTCCAGAGGTCCCATCCAACCCAAATGGTTCTATGGTTCTATGGTTCATTTCCAATGGATTAAAATACAAACCCAAACCACTGAAAGGTAAATGTGTATTTAACTCTATGCACTATACTTGCAGTGTTACTTACAGTGCAAGTAGTTACAAATTCAGAGCATTTGAAGCGTTGAGTTTTTTAGATGATCATTTTCTTGATGCTATGAAAATACTCTATGCCCATGGTTTAGTATGGTGTGATATAAGGAAGTTAGCATATTATAAGTTATTTGTCTTCTAAATTTTTTTAGCATTAAAAAAACAGCTTTTGTCAGTCAGATGGTTTCTCACAACTTTATATATTAGAAAACTCCATCTTTTCAATCCCTTGGAAACAAAAAAAATTACTGTAGTGAAGAACTCTAGTCTCTTGCTCTGATTTATGTAACATATAAAATATATCAATTCTTTTTAACTTTCCAATTAAATAGGTTCTCACTCATTGTTACACTGTTCCATGGAGGGAAAAATTGAAATCATATGGAAAAAGAAGAAAACCTTTTATAAAGAGAGATTTCTTACTGCTCTTAGAATTGGCAAGATAGATTTTATGTAACAGCCAGTGGCTGAAACATCAGTTCAGAAATTAAAACTCCTCTGTAGTATTCAAGTGTCATCAACTTCCCCATCACTTCTGGTTTAATGTTCTTGTGGTCCCAGAAAGAAATTAAAATAGAAATGTATCACAAGAAAAGCACTGGAAAGAATTTTTTTCTCTCTGATACAAACAGATAACATAAATCACTTGTGCTAATTGAAAAAAATCTCAATTGTCACATTTTTTGTGTCCTTTTAAAATATTTAATGTAGAAAAATGCTTAGCATTACTTAAAAGTAAAAATGCAGAACATTTTTGTTACAGCAAGATGAAGCATCTCAGGTTTTGAGAGTTTTGGGGGAGGTCCTGCTCCCCTTGAGGCTGTACATCAGATTCTACCTGGTGTTAACTCCAAGAGGTGATATTTGTTTTCTCTTCCAAATATGTTTTGTCTGAAATGTCTTTCAGTTATTAAAATAGAACTTGTACTTATCATTGTTTTTGTATCAGGAATATACTTCCTGTAAGATCAAGAGTTCACAGAATTTATGCTGCTTAAGAATACATAGGAAATAGGTGTCTGCCCTGTGCCACAAAAACTAAACCTGAGTGTAGATGGTCAGCACCCTGAGCCCATGTGCTATTATGGAAGAATATATTTTTAATATAAAATGAAAATTATTTATTAACAGTTTTGATAAACTAAAATGGAAGAAAACAGCTGAAAAAGCAGAGTAAAAAAGGCCAGATCTGTGCTGCTTTGCTGCTTGTTTGGTGGAGGTTTTTTTGTTGTTGGTTCCCCCTCCAGGCTTTCAGTACTTTCAGTAACTGTACATGTATAGCATGTTTCAGTGGAATTAAAAGCAGCATTTCCTCCCTTGTTTTCATAATCTTTCCAATTTTAGCTTGTTTATCTGTGGAACTTTCTAACATAATATACTAGGATAAATTTGTGTAGCTATAGCATATTTGATTGCATAGGTACTTTTAGAATAATTAGACTCTAAGTAATTAAAAAAAGTGCTAGTTAAATTTTTAAAAAGGGCATAATTCTGATTTTGTATTAGTCAATTCATTTAAGTGGAGAGAAGTAAAATGCCCTGAAGTATATCTTTTACAAAGGATTACTCCCACAGTGTTATTTAATTTTGTCTGTTGGTATGCATCCTGCTGAAATTGCCTGTATTCTTTCTTTATTTCTGTTTGTACATAAAGAATCTTATTAGCACATCAGTAATTTGCAATCTAAATTCCCTTGAGGGACTGTATTTTTTCCTGTACTCTTTATGCAGATCTCCCAGATGTCAATGTTCGGAGTACAATGAAGAAACCTCAGGTTTGCAAAAGAAATTCTCCTGTATCATCAAGGCTCTCATTCTCTTTATAGTGAAGAAATGCAAAGGCTAATGTAATTTAAAAGAAAGTTATTGAAAAAATTGCTTTCTCACAAACTGGTGTCCTAGCTCCAGAAGTAATAGCAGATTGGAATGAAAAAAGTGGTTTTCTTGCAGCACTAGGCCATAATGGGTCATGGGATATAAGTGTTCTTAGAGGTTTGCATTCTGGAACTTTATCTTCACAGTTTTAGCACCTCTCTTTCTTACACTGTGTTAAGTTTCTTATCTCTTGTTATAAAAGGAGAGCAGTGGAGGGAGCATTCATTCCAGAGACTAGCTAAGTTTGCCTTTTCTCCTGCAAGAATTCTAACTTGAGCTGTTCATCTGTTTCTAGTAGAGACTGTAGGATCATAGAATAGTTGAGGTGGGAAGGGACTTTGAATGGTCATCTAGTCCTACCCCATGGCAGTTAGCAGGGACATCTGCAACTAGATCAAGTTGCTCACAGCCCCAAACAACCTGACCTTGAAAACCCCCAGGGATGGGACATCTACCACCTCTCTGGGTAACCTGTGCCAGTGTTTCACCACCCTTATAAAAAAAATTCTTCCTTATACCCAGTCTAAATCTCCCTCTTTGGTTTTAAAATCATATCCCCTTGTCCTGTTGCTCCAGACCCCACTCTAAATAGTTTATCTCCATCTTTCTTATAAGCCACTCGAAGTACTGAAAGGCAGCAATAAGGTCTCCCCAGAGCCTTCTCTTTTTCCAGGCTGAACAGCCCCAACTCTCAGCCTGTCCTTGCAGCAGAGACATGCCAGCCCTTTATCCTCACTCCCCAGGCCATGCCCAACTATTGAGGATTCACTTTGTATGTTGTATGCAGGATAACAACTCAGCCTATTTCATGCAATGCTTCACAATGTCATCCATAGTGCACAGACTCATGTACCACTTGATGTTTAGTGGGAATACACTGTAATTGAGCAGGACATTTACAGGGCCATTTTCTTGTCTACTTGGGGTGCTACATACTGGAACAATAAAAGGCTGCATCCATAGAGTTAAGACTGATGCCTGTCACTTTAAAAGAGTAAGTCCAGACTTTAGATCTTCAACAAGCAGCTCAGCTGCCACTCAAACTGGCAGTTTACACCAGAAGCTCATGCTTTCCAAAGAATTGTGCTTTGCTGTGCAGAGTGTGATGGGTTGGGTTAGGTAGGAAATCTGGTAGCAACTGTAGATGAAGTATTTGGCATCCATTGGAATGGGAAAGCAAGTGAGACAGTTGTTAGTTGAATGTCCTTCCCAGTTGGTTCTTGAATGTGATTTTTTTCTTACTCAAAATGTTGTGGTTTTTTTGATGCTGACCCAATGAATATTATCAGTGTCAAATGGAGCAGTGCCAGCAAGCAGAATGAGATTGCTGCACCTTGCTTGAGGATACTGAGTGGAGCAGGAGAAACAGGAGCTGCACAGTTAGACCCTTCTGATGTGGTCTAGGACAGCTTTTGAAAGACAAGCGATGGCAGAGGTGTGGTGTTGGGGAAATGAGTTGTGAATGAAATAAATACAATGCTTTTGTCTTAATACAATAAAGTGAAGGGCTGCATTTCATATCTGCTTTTTCTGTATTTTAATTATGGAAAGATGAAAAATACAAGATCTTATTAATTATAAATGGTCTTTCACCTGCTTCAGCTCCTCAGTTCACTTTCTTCTATTCTTCTCTTAGGCTATGACAGACTTTGCATCTTTTTAGATTAAACTAAGGTATCTATTGATCCTTCTTTCCCCTAACCCTCCTAGGGTAAGAAGATGAGAATGGACTAAAGGGAGATTTGAAAGCAATTTTGATTGGAATGCCTTAGACAACCAGGCTGCTGCTTGGACTGGTGAGGCAGAGCCCCATGGACAGACAGCATCTTTGCTGGGAGCCGTTACTGGTGGTCACCATTTCCCAGCAGCTGCCATGCTTGCAGACTCTACTGGACTTGGTGATCCTGGGGGCCTTTTCCAGCCTTGGTGATTCTGTGAAATGAACTTACTAAATGAAAATGTTAAGGATCATACTACACTTCTTAGTACCTTAGGTCTCTGTGGTAAAAGATCTTTGTTAAAATTGATAATTGTGTTATAATTTTTGTAACAATCTGATGGTAGAATGGACTGGGAATGTTTTATGGAGAAATTCCTTTACAGAACTACTTTCAAAACTGTTCAAGTAGAATAGTATTCCACTATGGATTTTCAGTGCAGGAAATCTGTTTCAATGGGAATTGTATGAGATTTAGATAAAATTTAACTATTCTAATGCAACTAACATCTTTCATTTTTAAAGTCATAGTTTGAAAGCTTTATCTGTGGAATAACTACTCTCTTAGTGACTTTGCCTTGCTCTTACCACTTAGAGCTATCGTTTTGTAAAAGGGAAAGGATACTGATTTAAACAGAAAATCTTTGTATGGAGTCTGTAGGGAGTAGATCCTATAGTTTGTTTCAAACCAATGAAATCTAGTGACTTAATTAAAGATGGTACTTTCTCAAAACAAACTGTTCCTGTGGCATGGTAGTGATGGGTAGATGGTTGGACTTGCTGATCTTAGAGGTCTCCTCCAACCTTAATGATTCTGTGATTGTTGCTTAAAGGTTGTGGAGACGAAGACAAAAGTTACCCCCTGAAATAGAAAGGGCATACAATAATTTCCTTTAATCAATGGGACCTGAACATACACTGTTGTGTGAAACAAAATTATCGGCACTTGTTTCTGCAAGAGTTTTAGTCGTTCTGGTATGTAAAATCAAAAAGCTTACCCTCAAATGAGGAACAGGGTGGAGATAAAGTATAGCAGGTTCTTCTCACTGTTTTTTCTTAGCCACTCTCTAAGAGGACAGGGAAAGCTTTAATGCCACTTGAAAATACTAGCTGCTCAAAGGCAAAGTAAGCCAGGGAAGCTGTGGAATAGCACTAGGAAGGCTGAGGATGCTTCCAAATACAGAGGCTGGCTACCCTGCATTGCAAACAGCCATCCTCATGTAACATATGCCAAAGGGATTTTCTTGTTTCCAGAAGCAGCTTACATTTGCCCCTTTGCACTCGGAGCAGGCAAGGGAGAATGTTGTGTGCTGTGTAAGTGAGGGCCAGTAACCTGCCAGTTTGCTCAGGAGCCTTCCCAACCTGATGCCAGTTGGCAAACTAGGCTGATGTTCAAGCATCAGTCAAGAGATTATGGGGATGAGCCTGTTTTGCAAACAGTGCCTCTCCATGTGATTTTAATGATAAGTCTACAACATCTGGCTGTGGTTTTGGAATCAGAGCTCGTGCATTTGCATGCCATGGTCCCTCCAGAAATGATTACACTCTTGGAGGATAAATGGTAGACTCTGTATAAACGCTACATCCATGGTTCATATTTATCATCACTTTCAATTTTTCTCTTAGTAGCCCAGAACAGATATTTTGAAATCACTTAGGAACATGTCAATTTTAAAGAAGTTTGCTGGAGATTTCTCTATTTAATTGTACCTCAGGTTGACTGTTTTGGTTTTGCTGTTTTCAAGCTCCTTCATAGTTTTTGTGCTGTTGTTTCAACCAGTTCTGTACCACCAGAACATGGAGTACTGCAAACCCAGAGGGAGGTGATTCTTCCCCTCTACTCTACCCTTGTGAGACCCAACCTGGAGTACTGCATCCAGGTCTGGGCTTTTCAGCACAAGACAGACAAGGAACTTCTAGAGCAGGTTTGGTGTTGGGCCATGAAGATGACCAGAAGGCTGGAGAACTTCCCCTATGAAGACAGGCTGAGAGAGTTGTTCAGTCTGGAGAAGACAAAACTCTAGGGAGACTTCATTGTGGTCTTCCACTACTTAAAGGGAGCTTATGAAGAAGAGGAAGAGAGACTTTTTATGTGGGCAGATAGTGATAGGATGAGGGGTAATGGCTTTAAACTGAAAGAGGGGAGATTTAGATTAGATGTTAAATGTGGTAAGACACTGGAAGAGGTTATCCAGAGAAGTTGTGGATGCTCCATCTCTGGAAGTGTTTAAGGCCAGGCTGGATGGGGCCCTGGGCAACCTGGTCTAGTGGGTGGCATCACTGCCCATGGCAGGGAGGTTGGAACTAGATGATCCTTAAAGTCCATTCCAACACAAACCATTCTAGGATTCTCTGCCAAGGATCATGCTATGTAAAGCTGACCTGAGATGTGGATGCAGAAGTTTGCACCTGGTGTATACTGAGCTCTAGAACTACCAGTTTTGAATGGAATTGAGATGTTTCTGTCAAAAAGATTTAGAATATATGTTCTAGTTGTCAGGTTGAATTAGTAGTGAGATCTGATTAAATGCATTATTTTTTTAGTGTTACATTTTGGAGGTGATTTCATTAGCTTACTGTGACTGTCAAGAGTAATAGCTTGAAGATGGGAGTAGAATTAGTTGTAGTTGTCCAAGAATCATCAAAGACAGGAAGAAGGAAGCATGTACAGAAATAGAATACTCTAGTGTTGTAGAAACTAAGTAAATAGCAGTGTTGTTGAATGCACTGAATGAAATCACTGTAGTTTTTATGTAGGATGGGTGCATGTATTTATTTAGAGGATCTTTTTAAAAATATTTGCAAAAAGGTTGAACTTTTTCATTTGACATAGTGTTTAAATGAATAAGATGTGTAGGATGTGCCTTAGGCAATTGATAGGAGACGTGTTTATACTTGCCAACAAAATGCTTTCATATAGACTCCCTTTAACTTTCAGTTATGGTTCTGAGATGTGGATTCCATGTTTCCATGGAAAACCTGACTGCTCTTGTGGATAGCTAATGAAATGCAGAGAGACTCTTCTTTGTAGTGCAGTTCTGTTATCAATAGCACTTTAGTTTATGTGGGAATGTAGCATGGGATATTCGAGCCTGCAGCTGCTTACCTCCACTGCTTGTCTCGCCTGTCCCTCCTCTTCTTGCCACGACACTGCCCATGTGCACACCAATTATGTTGAGCTTGTACCAGTGCCCAACAAACTGCTTTATGAGGATATTTAGCTTGCTGAAATAGGGAAAAAATACATATATATAAATAAAGTATATACACTTTATCTATAATGTGTGTGTGTGTGTGTATATATACTTTATATATATATTTATATACATTTTAACGGATATTTACGTGTGGGCCTTGCAAGTTAACTGGTTTAGTGAACAATCTGGCAAGTGTCAGTGTCTTGGAGGAAGGAAGGAGGTAGAACGCTGAAACCAGAGCAACAGAGGGAGAAGGGGATGAGCAAGTGGGAGGAGGCTTTCCTCCTCCTGGCAGCACTGAGCCATATCCCATGACAAAGCAACCTCTGACCCTCTTAAACCCCATGCCCATACTGTGGGAACAGAGACCACAAACTGATTTCATTTCCTTCACCCTGGGAGTGAAAGAGATGGGAGATTTGTGTTTTCTGCAGGGGAGCCAGCTCCCACCAGTGTGCCTTGACTGCTGTGGTGGGCACAGCATTGTGACCACAGCTATTCTTCTACATGCATGATTCAAGTTGACAGGTATCAGCATGGCAATCCTCTTTGTGTGGCTTTTACCAGTAGAATCTCTGCTAGCTCCAAAATCCTTGCAGAGGGTTGCAGTTTTGGGAAGAGATTGAAGACCACCCTGTATGGGTGAGAATGGTTCCACTTGGGATGGCTGTTTTGAGTATTGTTTTCTTCTGAAATTGTCTCTTTCCCTGTTCTCTGTTTGTGTCTCAAATACCTTTTTGTTGCAACTTATTTTGACAGTATCAGAAACAGATAAAACACAATAAAGTAAAAATAATCCCTCTGATAGACATAAAATACTCCTGTAATGACCAAAGTGCACCCAGCATCACTGTATGCAATGTGAAAAGACATTTTATGTCCAGTTCAGTGTTAACTCAATTTTATTGTCAGTGGGCAGTTCCTGGAAGTCCGTGCTCAGTTTGTTTCCTTCTCAAGTCTGAAAGCTGGAGGCATTCTTCTTTAGAAGTGTAGTGGCTGACAGCCCTGCAGTGATGGCTCAATACACTTCCAGCTGCACCACAAATTGTCACCAGGAATGAAGTAAGAGAATAAAGTGGAGTCACTGAGAGAGGCAACAAAAGCAACAAACTCATCAGTGCAATGTGACTTGGTTTTAGTGGCAACCATGTGTTCAGAAAATAACTGACTTTAAGTCACAGTCAAATCAACACTTTGTAAAAGGAGAGGCAGGTGATGGATCATATAGTAATTATACTGGGAATAAAAGTGTAACCACTCTGGTAGTAGGGCTAGGAATGCTTTCTTTATGAACAGTCCTAAAATAAGTCAAGAACATGCCAATGTATGGGAGATCCAAAATAAAATACATCATTTAAAAGACACTTGTTGTAATGGCCCAACTTGCATCAGAGAGAACTTCTGTATTTTTGTGTGTATCAGATCAATGAATCATTCCTTATTTCCTCTGTCACCTCCATTTCTTTCTCTTCATGGTGACACATACAGATTTTTTCTTTTAATATGTGTTCTTTAGATTCTTCATTTAAAACTCCAACATGACTGCTATATCCTGGATGTGACAGGAAGTTTGCAGCTCACAGTACTAAATCAAACCACCAGGCATAAAGGACTACATAGTGTGATATGTGATGAACATGTTTATGGTTGGCTTTCTCCCACTGCTGTCACTCGTTGCTTCATCATTGCAGGTCTGTGGGCTTTGGTGTGAGGCCTGAGAGTAGAAGCTACAATGGATATGTTTTGCAGTTTGCTGTCACTGAAGTCAGTGGTAAAGGATTCTTTGATCCCAGTGAACCAGGATCAGTTAGAACATGACCTTCATACATTTCTCTATTACATGAGTGCTGCTTGTCACTGTCCTAGCTCCATTCTGAGTCATTTCTGTTTCTATGCCTCTACATTACTGCTTTTAAATTAAAATAAATTGAAGTAAATGTCATCTTTGCTTTATGTATGCACCAATGCAAACCTTTTACTCAATGGAACCCATTAGATCATCTATTATCCATTACTTTGTCTTTGTAATTTAGAAGCTATAGATTTGCTTCATTAGTCTGTTTTGCTATAGAACCTATAATAATACTTAAAAGAAAAAAAAGCCATGCAAAATGTACACATTTGTTGTTGATCACATGAAATTTATTAACTTTTAAGAAACAGAGCTGCACATTTCCATAAAATCTTTAAAGATGCTAGTTAATTGCTATGTGATCTTTCCTAACGTGCCAGATTACTTCACCCTGAGTGCCATTCAGTGTTGTAAATTTTGCTCCCTGACTTGTAATCGTTAGTGGTTATTCCCCTGATGATCTTATTAGCCTTGAGTACAAACACTTCATATATCCCACTGAATAACTTAGTCTGTGGAGTTCTTTCAATATGCATAGATAGCCAAAGGTATCTTTAGTTTATTGTGGGGTTGCCCCCATCCTTCTCCTCCCCCCCGAAGTGAAGTGACACTGTTACTATATAACCTTATCTTCACTAATTCTATTTTTACAAGGCTAAAACCTGTCATATTTTGTAGGAATAGGCAAAGTCTCTCATTGGATTGATACAGCAGTACAAGCAAGAATTGTACATACAAGCTATCTGAAAAAGCTCTATATCTTTATTTGTTAGCATTTACCCCCACATTTATACTAACTAGTCTAGTAAAAGTTATTGTATGGTTTCAGGCCCAAATTTATGTACAGATTTTGTTTTTTTAAAGTCTTTAGACTGTAACACATACTGTGCTTTTTCAGTGCTGTGTTAGCAAGAGCTGAATGGTCCAAGGACACCTTTTCTTTATTGATCTATGATGACATAATATTGCATAACTATGTATTATATAAAATCACAGAATAGTAGGGGTTGGAAGGGCCTTCTGGAGATCAGATAGTCCTACCTCCCTGCTACAACCTCTCTGGGCAGCCTGTTCCAGTGCTCTGGCACCCTCACAGAAAGAAGTTTCTCCTTATGTTCAGATAGAACAAGTGGCAACAGGCACAAGAAGGAACCCAGGAGGTTCTGTCACTAGGCACCACTGATGAGAGTCTGGCNTCTTGTGCCTGTTGCCACTTATCCTGTCACTAGGCACCACTGATGAGAGTCTGGCCCCATCTTCTAGCCTCCTGCCCTTTAGATATTGATAAGCATTGAGAAGATAACCTCTCAGTCTGCTCTTTTCCAAGCTAACCAGTGTTATTTTGATGATGATACTTCTATATAGAGACTGTAATGTAAAAGCTGAGGTAACTAGCTGAAGTCTTGATAGTACATTTCCATGGTTGTTTTTTTCTGTTTACTCTCAAATGTTCATCACTTTTATCTTTTTGTGCAGTCTGCACGTGATCTTCCTTCACAGGTTTTCAGTCCTGGTGTCCTAGATTCTGCATTTACAGGGACTCTCTGAGTTGCTAGTATCATGATGGTAATTACAAATGCTACCACCTCATGTTAGAGTTTGAGAGAAAAGTTGAAATTCCTTTGGCATTCTTTTTGTTCTGGAGATAGAGTTGTGTTACTGGCTTTGAACAGCTGCTGACTGATTGCTTCTCTTGGTCTGTAGAGAGATTGGATGCTTTTTTGACTTTGTTTTTGTGTGAATGATGGTGGGACCCTGATGTTCTAGTTTACAAGCAAAGGTAAGGTTGGCTTAGACATAACTAAATGCACTAACAAGTATCCTGGTCACAGGCAAGATTATTCTGAGTTTTCATTATGAGGGTAAACGTTGTTTTGTTCTTACTGCTCTATAACAGAGCAGAAAAATCACTAAATCTGTGACCAATTGCAACCCATCTGCTTCTAATGGGACAAGAGATAGAATGGAAGAGCTAGGACCTGAGGCAAGAAAAGAGTCGTAGAGGTTTCATTAAAAGATTTATGTGTAAGGTCACATAAGGGAAGGTGAAGTTTTCTCTAGTTGTTTGCCAACCAGTTGCTTTTTCTCTAGGTTTCTGAGGATTTCTAGACCTTGAAGTCTCCCAGCCTACTTCAAAGTTTTGTAAACACTTATCTTTGCTTTTTTCACATGGTACACTGAGGCACAAAGGGGTTATGTGGTTTCTCCAGTGAAAATGAGGATAATGGACTGTTTGAATCCTGGGATTTAACATTAAATATGTATAGTGTGTGTGTGTGTCTAGATATATGGTGCATATATATATGTGGTGCTAAAAATATCTGCTATGTGTATATTTTTTCCCCAACTGTCTTGTTTTGTTGGTTTGATTTTTTTCCCCTCTTTTTTAGCCTACTTAAAACTTAGCCTTTCCTCAACTGTTGCCAAATGCTGTGAAACATTTGTAGCTGTCCTAATTCTGGCTCATGAGCCATGCTAAAAATTCCTCTTTCAATTGACAGCTTTCTTTGCCAGATTATAATATTCCCAGCTGATTAGTTATCTTAACCCCAGGGTTTTTTTTTTCTGAGAAGTACAATTAGCAGAATTTGTTTCAAGCTACTCCTAGCAGTTTGCTGTAGAATGTAATTTCTTTAATGTTTTTCTGAGCAATGAGTGTTATTTATTTTTGAAAACTCTGTTGCTAAGACTATCTTTTCATCCCTTTCCTTTTTTTCCTCCTCTTCCCCCAATGCCAAGAAATAATAATGAAATCTGGAACTAAGAGCAGTCCTGGCATTTAACTCTGTTGGATTCTGGATATGCAGCAGTTGGATGCTGTTAAAATACAACTGTTTACAGAAATAACACCACATAGAGAGGTAGCTGGGAAGAGAGGGGGAAAGCAGAAGGATTAGGAGCTTTCACAAGTGCAGTTGGGAATTTCTCTACCTCTAAGCAGGGTGTGCACTGCTGGGCTGATTTAGAAGAGGTTTCACCTCCTACTTGAAACCAGAGGGAGGCCAAAATGAAGGTCGTGCCCCTTGCCAGCATGACCATTCATTAGGATATTCAGAGACTGTAAGCTCTAAAGCAGAGTCAGGGTGTTTTATACCTCCTTATTTATCAGCACTGATTGAAAAGGCAGATAGCAATCTTGCATGTGGCTTTTATAGAACTTTTTATAAAGATAAAAACTCAGTAACATATCTTTCACTTAGAAGTGAAGTGAAAACAGCAGCTGATGTTTGCTGAATGTCTGCTGAAGTGTGATTAAATTCTTAGGGGAGGAAAAAAAATAAAGGAAAAGTTACTGCAAGGAGCTCTTAAAATTATTAGGTACCAGTGCTGAAGACTGGATGTGTCTGGTTTCCATCATGGGCACAACAGTATGGTAGGAGGTCATGTGGCAGATCTAAGCAGGATACGAGGATGCAGGAAGAGAACTAGTCCCAGATTTCACACTGTTGTGGTCCGGCTTTTTGCCAAAGAGTTTTTGGAAGTTGAACAAAGAAGGGCTATAAAAAAATCCCCATGTGTCTCGAGGTACATTAAATACATCCCATAAGTTTATCAGTTGGAGCCATGGACTATTGTAGTAAAAAAAGGTGTGGATAGGCTTTCTGATACTCAGAATGAGGAAGTGATAGACTGTCTACTTTTGTTTATACTTAATTGTTCTGATTTTGTATTTCATTCAAACAGGGAGGAGGCTGAAATGCTACACAGGTCCTTTGGTAAATGCCATAGACTTCTCTTTTAGCTGCACAGAAAAAAAATCTGTGTTTAAAATCCTCTTAATGAAATTAAAGGTTCTGAATCCACTCTTACTGTGAACTTTCCATTTAACAAATCTCTTCCACAGATTTGTTGAATTTAAGCTGTTTCAGTAGACATGACAAAAGAAGCTGGACTGCATATTTAAAAGATGAGCAGAATTGTCAGGGAGTAAGGAAATGTCAGTTGTGTCCATTAGACCATTAATGATAATTTTTGTGTTTACCAATTAGTGGAAGACAATATAACTATTTAAACTCAGGATAGGATTAATATAATTTGAATGATTATTTTCAAACTGAAGTCATGGGAGATTGTAGCTTCCTTCTGTTTCTTTCTTTTCTTCCTTTTTATTTGCTTTTAAATAGAAATAAAAGACTAAAAAGATTTACATTGGCCAGAGTTTAATTTGTATTGACTTTTATATCTTACCTCTGAGGTTTGGAAAAAATGGAATCAAATTAAGTCAGACACACACAAATGAGAAGATATTGCTTAGAGCTGCATGAATACTAAAACACCTAAATCCAACCTAAACCAAAAGTGACCTGAAAAGTCAACCCAGCATGGGAGATATGGACTTGGGGACTTCAGAAATGTTATTTATGTTTTACTGAGTATTTCTTGAAGGCACAAAACTCTGTGTTGGAGGGAAAGAGTTCAGAATACTGAATTTATTTCAATAATAATCTCATGAAAAATATTTGTATGAAGAAGAGTACCAGTTTATCTGACAAGTCTATAGATAATAAAACAGAAACTGAACTATTTTGCAATAATAATACTTCAAGTCTTGGTCATCACACACAATTTGGTGCAACATGTGATCACAGGCACTTTATATTACAAAATAAGCTTGGTTTGTAGATTTATAACTTGTATACCATATAAGGAAGTCATAAGAGCATACACTGTGTAGATGCAGAAGTATCCCATGGTTTCCTTCCCAATCTACCAATTTGAGGTCTATGTTCAGTGTTCTTAACTATTTTAATGAACTTACTTTGTAATTTTCTGTTGAGTACAGAAACATTTTTGTCATTCCACAACGTATTTTTAACATGGACCAAAGGGAGTATCAGTTGAATTTTCAGTTATAAAGGAACATTTCAGAGTTCAGCTCTCTGTTAACTATAAATTTCTGCCTGGATTCTTTTATTCTCAAGAACTTGCTGTGATATGAACTTGTGTTTGTATCAAATGGGATAAAGGCTTTGCTATTTACATGTTAATACATGTGTGATACTTAGTGTTTAATAACAAAGGCTACAACTTGCATGTTCTATTGCACTGAGGTTGCTGATGACTTATTTATCACTGTTATTTTTGGTCAGCCAGCTACTGTAGTGATGCTGCATAGAACAGGGAAGTCAGCTCAAGCCAAAGAAGCATAAGACCTTAGTCAAAAGAGATATTGTGGAAATCACCCTGTACATGCTGTCAATGAACTGGATGCTCTGAGCATTATCTACTGACCCTGCTGGCTGGTGACATTTTAAAATTACTAATAAAAAACAGGTTGTGATGATAAATTTCTTGGCCAATGGGGAATTACCTGACCCTTTGAAGGCAAGCTGCACTGCCTCCATATATAGGTTCTCTGTATCAAGTACTGCTGGGAAATTCTGAAGTTAGGTATCTTGTGGAGGTTTTAGTGAGATGAAAAGGGTGCTGAGGGATATCTGTTCAAATAACTTGGATTTCTTTAATAGAGTGTAGCTTGAATAAAATTCCTTACATTTCAGTATCAATGACCTTAAAAGAAAAAAAAATCCTTTTTTTAATGAGTTCTATCACTATAATTGAGAGCTTATCCAAAACTGCACAGCTGTGCAGTTTCCTGCACAGACAGGGAAACAACCTGGATGTAAAGCATCATAATATGTTAGCCTTTGTCCTCTCCCTTCTCTCAGATGTCTGAGCAGAATAAAAGGTGGCAGTGTGACAGATATCTTTTGGGAGCACTTAGCACTTAAATGGATTTTTCCTATTGCAATACTAAATTGTAGAGTTACTATCATAAAACACCCAAAATAGATTTACATTTAAATTGTAACAGAACAAGGGAAATAATGTCATGACAAGGCAACAAAACGGGAAAGCAAATTCCAGTATACATCAGCTCCTTATTGCAGTCTCCAGTTAGTTGAGAAATTAGGAACTTTATTTTGAGTCATGCCTTTCCAAGAAATAAATACATTCAGTGGTTCCCTCTGAAGCTTTCAGCCTTGTAGATAAACCCTCTCCAATGACAGCATGGACCAGGATGAGGGGTTAGGAGAGATCCTGCTGGCTGTCCCTGTCTCCCAAAACAATCCTTCTCATGTCTGTTTCTCTCCACATGCTTTAGACTCCTTTTGTAATTTTCCATTATTAATTTGAAGACTTTGGGTTTTGTTTTAAATCCATAGTGGTATACTTTTTTTACTCTTTCCCTTTTACTTCTGTTTGTTCATCTGTGGCCTTTACACAATCTCTCTCTTGTTCTTTCTCCCAGAATGATATTTCTTCCAATTTTATGAATAATCAAAGTTCAGCCTGGCTTCCATGAGACTGTGAGTGTATTTGTGCAAAAGTAACATGTAAACAAATGATTCTTGTGAATATGGAGCAGAATTTTTTTTTCTGGTCCATAGAGCCACAGTGGATTAAGTCAATTCCTAATAATGAATGAGGTAACAGTGGTTTTTGTGTGTGGGTTGTTTTTTTTTTCTGTAGCCTTTGATTTTCACATGGAATAAATAATCAGAGATATCAGTGGAGGTTTTGGGTTGTTCTTGTTGTGGTAGGTTGGTTTGTTTGCTTTGGGTTCTTTTTTTTGAGTTAAGTTCTGCTTAGTTGATGAGTGGGGTGGAGGTTTGACTCAGAAGCATGCTTTGTGAGGATGAATCTTCCCTTGATTCTTGAACAATCTCTGTTAGTCAAGCTTATGCAGTAAAATCCTGCTTTAGCAAAATAGCATGACCTTCCTGCACTTGAAAAATCAACTTTTCCGTTCTGTTGAGTTTGTGGGTTTTCCCCAGTTCTAGTTAATTAACAGAGGAAACTTTCTAGGGAGCTTGCAATTTATGAATTGTGCTTTTAATATAAATGGGTTTTTAATATTAAGAAAATAAAACACATTTAGAGGGGAACTAACCTATAACAGTATGTGACTTATGCAAACTGTATTTGTCTTAATAATAACACTGACTTTCATAGCTCTTATAACTACTAGAATAATTAAGAGCATGTCACTGCTCTTAAAGAGGAATGTCTCCTATTCACTTGAGAGTCAATTTAAATTACAAATGAAATAAGGAAAAAGTGCCTTAGAAACTGATGTGTACATATTGGTACCACAGTGAACAGATAGCAATTAGTGATAAGTGATTTGCCTCAAAGTTGCTTTGAAAAGCACAGGAGGCAAAGCTCAATACACAGCAAATAAGCTTGGACTCACTGGAGAGAAGAGAAAGTTAATTTTCCCTCCAGGGCAATAATGTTCCAGGTGATATATATGCAATGGATTTTGCCACATGGTATTTTAATGCTGCCAAACAATGAGTTTCCATGTCTTTTCTTTAAGAGATTCTTTCACAACTGATCTATTTAGCAGGTCTTACAATTCACTTAGAAGCTTGTGTCTTTTCTTTCCAAATGAATCAATGGCATCAATTAGGATTGATTAGTAAGGTCAGGCTTGGTATTGCACTTGGAAAGGTGCATAACCAGAGGTGGTCATGGCATGAGAATGCAGGATTGACTCATTATATATTGTTGTGGTGGAGCGTGAGAATCAGAGATGCTATTGCTTGCATCTCCAGACAACTAAAATATACATTACACAGAAAATGTGTGGAAAAGCCAGTAACTGACCCAAATTCAGGTCATCTGAACTGAAGACTCAGAGAATGTTCTCTTGACAACCGTTTATGGATAAAATAAACCATTTTTTAATTGATGGGAAACTTCCTAATGCTTAAAAATAGCTAAAGGGCAGAGAGGATGATCTTTGGGCCAGATTCTTTTTAGTGGTATCCAGTGACAGGACAAGGAAGAGGCAACAGGCACAAAACAGAACCCTGGAGGTTCGGTATTTACATGAGGAGAAACTTGTCTGTGAGGGTGGCAGAGCATTGGAACAGGCTGTCCAGAGAGATTCCAAACCCACCTGGACACAACTCGGGGCAACATACTGTAGGTGACCCAGCTTTAGCAGTGGGGTTGGACTAGATGATCTCTAGAGGTCCCTTTCTACCCTACTGTTCTGTGATTCTGCCATGGCTGAAAAACATTTCAATGGCTGCAGTGACATTTCAGCTATTTTGCTTCTACCAATGTGTACAAATAACTAAAGCTATTTACTGACTATAGATTTTTTCTTGTGTTTTTCTGTCAAATATACCACTCCTAGAGATGACAACTTTGAAGTCTTTGAGGGATTCATATAGATGTCTAAACGTACAGTGCATTTTACCAATCAACCTGTCTCAATTCTATTTTGTGGCATAGAATTTCATTGATTGGTTTTGAATCTGTGTTATGCTCTTCAGCTATTTCTAGTTCTTGATTTTGGTTTTGATTATTTTATTTACTTCCTGAAATTATGTAATACAATCTGATTTACCCAGAAGAAATATGTTTGGAGGCAGCTTTTAATTTTTTTTTTCCTTCAGTCTAGTTTGGCAGAAGTAGGACTACTCTCTGTCTGTATTTCCCCAAATGTGTTTACTTTCCTGATGAATGTTCTGGCTGAACTAGAAAAATTCAGACTAGACATCCTGTCGTGTTGTCATAGCCAGTGCTTTGGTTAGACTGGAAAAATACAGGTCAGCTCTTAAACCAGCAAGTTCAACAGATCAACATTTGTGCACCAGAGTAAGCCCAAGCAAACCAGATATACTGAATATGAGGTATGCAGGTGTGTATGTATTTCTCTCTTGGTAAGCCAAGACAGGAATATGTGAGTCTTAATGACATGGTGAAAATAAAAATAGCTGTGAGCCTTAAAGGGTTGTTTTCTTCCAAGCTTCTTCTCAGAAGCAACTTTTATTCACCATATTATTTCTATAACTGATTTCTTTGACACATTTCTTTTCCTCTTCCTATGGTGGTAGAGACCCTTGGTTAGTCAAAGTGCTGTGGGAAATAAGAGTGTGTCCCCTTAAATTGGGAGGGGGGAAGTGCTGTGGAAAAAAACCAAACATGAATGGCAAGGTTAGATCTTCTCCCTGAATGGTGAATGTGAAAGAAACTTAAAAAAGGTGGAAAACCAGAGTATGGCTTTAGTCCAGTGTACATCTTACTACAGAAGGTCTTATAGGAAGCTGAAGCCAATGGCAGCTCATTTGGAGAGCATCATGGCAAGTTTGAGCAACTTAGAAGGCTCTTCATCCCATTCAGAGTGTACCAAGTGTATTTGTGGGATGCCAGATAGGGAGTGCCTCATTAAAAGAGAAATTACTTTTGTTGATTTGGATGATATTGGGATACATTTCAAAAGCTTGAGATGTTGCTCTAGTGTGGAAGTTGAATAAAAGGACCTTAAAATTAAAACCTAAAATCCTCCCAAAACTCCTGGAGGAAGCTGGCAATCAGAAAAGTTCTGGCACCTCTCCACAACTGGTAGTTTTACTGGAATAAATGCAAATCATCTTTGAGCTTAAGGTTGTGCATGTGAAAGCTTTTAATTTTGTTCAAATGAATTACCTATAATTATCTTGTTGTTAATACCTAGAAGTAGAGTACTAAAAGATGTTGAATATTTACAGTAATTTACCATTAATCAATGAAAAAAAAAAAACCACCAACCTTGACAGACAGGTTGAAATTGCATTACTGAAAAAAAAAAAAAAACCCCACCAGCCTCTATCCTACATTAGTAATTTGCTGTATAAAATTCAAAAGAGAAATGCTAGCAGTGTGGAAAACTGTTTATTGATGAGGTTTGCATGCAGATGTTTCTTACAGCAATAAGAGCTCACATAGGTACTTTACAAGCAAACATAAAGGCAAAAGAGTGATCCCAAGATGTCTATGATCCAAAAGGCATATGTAACATATGAAATGAAAATGTAAATCAGTAGTTGAGTGTGAGGGAAATATGTAAGTCAAGACTGAAAACATTCATGGGTATTGCATTTCATATTCTGACTGCTTTATTGGCAAGCATTAGCTTGTCTTGCTTACAGTTGACCATTCTAAACAAACACACAGATCAAAATTCAACAGTTTTATAATTATTTTATTATTTGTTGGGCCACACGTGGATGTTTCATTTAAAATTTATGTTTCAATTAGGCTTTGTGTTTAGCTGGAGGTGATGCTATGCTTGCACAGTGCAATTTCGTTGTAGGTTTTAAAATGGATTAGTGTGGTGTCCATTTTATGCTAGCATTAAATGTTTAGGAACATCAGTGCTTCTTATCAGTTTGACTGGTTTTGAAGCATTTTCACTTTGTGAAATGCAATTAATGTTAAACTACTTATTACCTTTCTTGGACTCTAAGATGTTTACGTGAATCAGTGAATCAGTTCTTCCATTTTTTTGTAGTGTTACTGGACAGCAAAAGTAAAAGTAGTCCATGTTTTTAAAAGCAGTCTCTCAGGAGAGAAATTCAGTCAAACTCCCTATTCTCAGAATGCCTAGAGTAATTCCTCAAATATCAGTCCAAGTGACATATATCATAGTAGGGTAGATTTCCCCTTCCCTCAAGTGCTGTTTTGTCTTTTACTCTCCTGTCCTTAGTGTCACAATTATCTGCTTTAACGTATGGACATATATTATTGGTTGGGTGTTTTGGTTTTGGGGTTCTTTTTGTTGCTGTTTTTGTTTGTTTTTTCTTACCACCATTTTTTGTTGTTGGTTTTTTCTTTATTGTTGATGCTGATAAAATGATATCATTTTGTCCAAGTTGGAATAGTTCTTTCCTTCAAAGCAGTGCTCCTGCAATTCACTTTATTGAAAGGCATTTTTAGATGTAGGTCATAGAACTTAACAATCCTTTTGTTAGGTTTTTGTATGGAATACTGTTAAAAAGAAAACAACAAGAGAGTAAGAAAAGGAGCACAAGAAGAGGGTTTTTATAGGCTCTATCCTGCTCTAAAAGACTGACCTGTATTAAAAATAGAAAGACACTACAGTTTAGGTCTTGTAGTCTGCTGTACACAACATTTGATAGCCTGCAGAAAATGGGAAGGGATTCTTCTGAAATGTTTAAAAGGGAGAGTATTCTACGTGTTACAAGTTCATTCCTTGATCACATAGGAATATCCTCAGTGTGGGAATGTGGTATAAATCCAATTCCTACATCATTCTCACCAAACCTGGAATGGGAAGGCAGTTGAATTTCATGTGAGATTATAGTGATTTACACCAGTTCTTTCCTATAGTGGATCTTCAGCATTCAGTAACATCTGCAATGGCTAAGTTAAGGGCTGCAGGTAAACTTACACCACATACTACTCTTGTTTTGGTCTGAGTTAGGTTTTATTTGTTGTTTTGTTTTTGTTTGTGAGTAATATAATGCTGGTGAGCCACAAACTGTTTCTATTGTAATAATGGTGACTCAGTGAATTCTTAAACTTGAGTTCTTAAAACTGACCTTTAAATCAGGAACCAGCTAGTATGAGGAAAACATGGCCTGAGGGTGACCTGCTACCAAGAGGATGGAACTTGAGCTGTCACCACTGTATTTATAGTTACTGGTGACTTAATATAGGCAATGCTTCACCTATTAAATCTATTAAGTCATTTCTTTGTGAGCTACTGGCTAGCAAGGTTGTTGGCAGTAAGATGTGTCTGTTCCCTTTCCTTAGTAACAAGGAGTTTGCCAAAATCCAGATCCTTTCTCTATCCTTTGACAGCATCTTTCTCTGGAGCCTTTTTGCCCTTCCAAAGTAGATCTTTCCATTGAACTTTTTGAGGGGGAAGTTTGTCTTCCTATAGCCTTAGGTAGTTTTAAGACTTAAGATGTGGTGCAGCAAAATGCACCAAAGAGTCTTCAGGATGTTTTAAGTTTTGTAGACCCGTTTTTCTTAGGACTGGTTTCTTGACTTTGGCCATGACTTTACCAAATGGCTTCAGAAATGATGTCAGCAGGTTTCCTGTCCCAGTCCACCACAAATGCCTTTTATTGCCTGGAAGAGAGCCATCCTATTAATGAGTACCCACCTGCCTAGGTCTCAGAGCCAAACAGGGCACAGCTTTTACATGAGCTTCAGCATAAATCCACCAGACAGAAACTTTTATTCATAGCTGGACACCCCTCTGATTCCTTGGGACTAAAATCCCTTTCTCAAATCAAAGATTGACCCATCCAGGACCATTTCCACCTCATCTGTTGTTCCAAATGCTGAGTTTGTTCCTACCTTTTCAGTAAAGCTCTGGGATGTAATGATTCAAAGTAGCTGCAGAGGAGGCTGACTGCATCCTTTCACGGGACAGTAGCTCTCATCTCTGTTCATTAAACAAAAGAGTTTGCTGAAAACAAGGATCGTAAAATGAAATGCTTATGCCTGGTACTCTTACTGGTGTTGTACTTGAGACAGCTAAGCATCAGCAAAGGAGAGCTTGCACAAAAAAAATAAAGCAATTACTGGGTATCTTGATTGTTTATACCTGCAGTTTGCCTTAAGGCCATGGGGAGAAGGATGATGGTTGGTTTGGGTGTTTTATGACCTCCTGTGATGGACTCTCCCCCCACCACTGTTACCTCCATGAAGGACTGCTCTTGTCCATGGGACCAACCCCACTGCCATGCAATTCTGGCTTGATGTGTTAGGTAGAGTTATCCTGCTGTCCTCAATTAAGTAGGTGCTGAGGATCAGCCTCAAGTTCCTCCTTTGTGAGTGCTGCTTGTAATCAGCTCTGGTGGAAGTGAGTGTGTGGACAGTGCTTGATTGCACTCTAGGTGCAAAGTACAGAACAGGTTGCTGTCTTCCTTATTCTCCCTGCCTTCTCCAGAGTGAAATCTAATTAAGAAACTAAGTGGACATTGTCCCTTCATCACCTGATCTGTGACATGCCTGGGAAAATACTGACATAGTACCTGCATAACACTTGTTAAAGCAGCACAATTACAAGTAAATAGCATGACTTTCTGTCCAGATAAGGTATTTTTGATAAGGTGCATATTATGACCTCTTAAGTAACAGCTGTTGCCAGTAGCTGAGAAATGGAGTTATGGACTCAGTTCTTGGCTAAGGCACAATATAATGGGCTGTGGCATAGAGGAGTGAACCTCCCACTTGAATTTTGCTTCTACCCAATTGAAATGAGGAGAGAGACTATGATTACCACCCCAAACTCAGAGTTAGGAAAATGTCTTCTTTTCTGTTGATGCCTGTGAAGTAGATTCTTGTAAACATGAACTCTAGGTATTATTGGTGAGTAACAAAAAGTCTTGGTTGGAGTGTGCATGTATAAGATGTTGCTGACAAGTAGTTGAGGGCTGTGGGCTGAAGGAGGGGTCTGTACATTTAACTTGATGCCAGGATGGTAAATCATTGGGTTAAGGGCATACAGCTCAGGCCAGGCCCCTTGCAAGGCTGACTGATTGTGCTTGGCTGTGGCTCTTCTTGCCACAGCCTTTCTACAGAGCACAGGAGATGCAGAAGGTTTTCCCATTTGTTACTTTATCCATAGGGAACTGCTGGTGAGCAGGGTCAGGGAAGCTCAAGGATATTCAAGAGCTACTGCTTGCTTACTGCTCCTCTCCACATTCTACTCTTGATGAGTGGATGCACAAGACTCAATAAAATAGTTCATATATGCAAATGAACAAACAAGAGAATTATCAAGAAATTCCTATCAAATTGGGGAGGGGAAAAAAAGTCAATTGTCTTATCTTTCCTGGAGACACATGCTGTGACGAGATAAGCAGTTCATCTTCCCAGGTACCTTCCATTAAGTATATTATCCAATCAACTGGGATGTATAAGACATATTGCAATTCTAATCTCCTCAGGCAAGTAGTATTCAATTACACTTACCATTTTAAAAAGAGAAATATCCTGAGCATTTAGAGTGCTTGCATTTTTGGCACTCAGTCTTGTTATGTGAAGGCTAATAAAGAACATTCCACTAAGAAAGGCATAGGACGGGCAGATGAAATATGGAAAAAATATTATGTACATCCTGAAGTGGAAATGTTCACCATCCCTCAAAATGGTTTCCTGACATCTTATCTAATGTTCTGAAATTAGGTCAAGGATGGAGAATGAGAGAGAATTGCCATCCATTTCTATGCCTACAGTGCATGTTTTGTGTATATAATTATAATTAAAATAGACATGCCATTGAATACTTTGTTTGCAAGTGCCCTTTCTGTTTTAAAAGTGCATTCAATGATGTACTTTGTTTTGTTATGTAAATTACTCTTTGGATTGAATACTGTTCAGACAGACCAATTTTCCTGTTACTCTTCTAAGCAAATATGAGAGATGTCAGAAGTCTGTCGCAGCTCCTACAAGCTCTGTTGAAGGGATGCCTGCTCTGTCACATAAGATAGAGCAAATCAGCAGATAAGTTGAGTCACAGACAGGTTCATAATTTGGTAGGAGACTACTACTTCTATTCATTTGACTTAAAAAGAAAGTAACATAATATCTTTGGAGGGTTATGGGAAAATCTCTGCTTCATATCTGTTACTGGAAGGACTTGAAGCAGGGCTTACAGTTGAGGTTGTTTACCTCCTTCCTGTATCAAACCCTATTTTCAGTTGTTTATCTTCTTTAAGCTTTACATATATTGGCAGAAACTTCAATGTCAGATATGAGCTAAGCTAAATACTAGGTTATTTCAGTCTATGGAACATACCCAATATTTAAGAGAAAGAGATTAAAGTAAAATACATTGTTTGACTATTACATTTAAGTAGTATAACATTTCACTGAGATGCTCTAAAGACACGGTGAAGCAAGGAAGCATTTCCCAAATTCCTTCATCTTTCCATTCCTTTCTAAAGTGACCTTCAACCTTCTTCATTCAAAGTACAATTAAATATGTTGTTGAGAGTATACAGATTCTATTCCTGCTCTTGCCCATGAAATACACCAGCATCTTTATTCTTCATGTCCATATTTGGCCAAGGTACAAAGATCTAAAAATTCATGCATATTAAGTGGGTATTTTCTTACATTTTAACATCTATTTCCTTGAAAGGTCCTTTGCTTTTTGCACAAGGCATGCTCCATACACCTCTGTAAATGATGACACATGCAAGGTAATTTTCCATCCCTATTTCCTTTTTCCTTTTTCTTCCCTCATTGTTCCACCAGCCCTGAACAGATGCCATCTTTGGACTGAAAAGAATTGAGCCAACTCTGTGCTCCTTCTTTGTCTTCTTGCATGTAGGTGCAGTAAAAAAGGTAAGGCTACCTGTGGCCAAACAGATTCTCCCATACGTCCCCTCCTTTACAGCCTTCCTTCTGCTCCTTTTTGGTGATGTGAGCCAAGGAAAGTAGTTGTTTCCTTGTTCAGTATCACAGATAAGAGATCCAATGCAGGCAAGGAAATGGTGAGAAACACAAGCATAGTCTTAAGTGTCATCTCAGGGAAGGTCACCTAGTAGGATGGGGTTCTTCTTCAAAGTTGATATGCATTTATCTACTTATTAGGCAGATTCTGCCCATAGATGTTTACTCTTCACATATACCTTTCAGTGTGACTAGTCAGAGCTGAAACTTTGCAAAAGTACCAAATCTTTAATTATCCCTATGTGATCTGGAAGTGAGCAATGCACAAGGTATAAAAAGCTAATTGCACAAGAATTTCAATGCTTGCAAGTGCAGAGCGAAGCTGAGATCTGTGGATAGATATGCTCTAGAGGATATGTTTGGCCAAATTTAGTCTTACATCCTCTTGAAATACCTGGTATGACATCTCTTTACAGAACAACTCGAAGTAAGCAGACAAGTTAGTAAAGATAGGTCCTTATTAATGGGAAGAAATATATACACTTCAGCTGTATTCCCCTCCCTGCACCTCTCTATATCCCACAGTTATTTTCTACTCCATTTATATTGTTGTCAGAGCAGTTCTAACCTAATCAAGTAGAAGACATATTTTATATATTTTATTTTAACCCTGGCTAGAGCACAAGGCTATCTGTAAATTAAGGTTTTTGGAGACTGGCTTTTTGTCTCCCTTACAGTTTTCCACACAAAACCAAAACAAAAGAAACCCTCTAATGTGGTGAATAGGGCTTATTACTTAGTGATGTTGCCTTCTCTTTCCAGCCTCAGGTTCCCAGTGGGTCCATATGCTTACCTCACTAGCTAACTTTGCAATGAACTGTTCATCTCCTTCAAAGAGAAATGGCTTTTCTGGAGATAGGCAGTTAAGACAGCATTAATAAAAACCTCTGTGGAAACACTTACCTTCTGGTGGCCTCTTGAGAAATGCTGCCCTCTTTTACATTGGTTCTTTCCTGTATTATGCAGGAAAGAAAAGTATTTGTCTGTTTTTTCCCATTGCTCTTGCAGTTTAAATTAGGCCAGTCACAGGTACTTAAGTCCCTGCTACATGTTTCCTCCTGAATTCCAATATTTTGAAAAGTTCAGGACTCTCGGAGGGTCAAATTAACTGGGGAGTAAACTCTGAATCAGTTTCTTGACCTTCCTTCTCCCTTAGTCTTTGTTCCTTCTGCCCTCACTGAATAAATAGTTTGCAGCAATTGAATGTCAGGAATTTCAAATAGCCAGTTTATAAATAAGCACTTTACACTGCCCCAAAATGCTACACAAAGATTATTTCACTTTTTGTAGCAGTATATTAGACCAAGAAAAGTGACATTCATGTTAAAATCTCTAATCTCTCTGAGTTTTAGTGGAAGAGTCTGTTACATTACTGACAGTGTGGCTGCTGTTGTTTGAACAGAAGTACTGAAGGATCAGTTTGATTATTAGAAGTAAACAGATCTGCCAAAAACTTTAATTGAAGTTTGAGAATTAGATTTCATTCTTTGTTCACAGAATAATAGCTGTAATGATGCATCTGTAAGGTAGAAGTGGTGTGGAAATATGGAGGAACTTACTTTTTTTCCCCCAACGTTTCTATTATATCTTCACCATCAATATAGTAGAATAAATACTGTATTGTATTGTTTACCCAACAGGTTTACTGACCTGAAAACATGTTCAGGTCACCTGTATATAATGTCGTCTGCCTAAGCAGCAGTTCTTTTATTTGGTAAGCAGTTCCTGACACTGAACTAAATGTCCAACTCTTAATTGGATATTAGAATTTGACAGAATTCACACTTTCTACTCCAATGCAGGTATTTAGTTTGGTACATTGTGGTGTGTAAGGCATAATGCTTTCAGGAAGAGTTGAGACAGAAATAGCTAATAACAAGAGCCCAGTACAAGCTTGAAGCAGAAGGAAACCATAACCCTCTGCTGAGAGACTTGGTTACTCTATCAAGACTGTGCCTGTCCCTAGCTTAGCTATTTACCATGGTTGCAACTGAAGAAATGGATATTTTGCAAATAATAATATCCCTTGATCCCTTGCAGTACAGGTCTGGGGTTGTCTTCTAACTGCCTGTGTAAAACCTCTGTATAATTGGTTGTGACTAAATCTCCCATGACAACATTTCAAAATGATTTTTCCTCTTGGGTCTTCAGATGCATACCATGAGTGCCATGTTTTCAAGCAGTAGTTCAAACATTGTCTGAGGATAACTTACAGGGTCACTAATGCATCTGAATGGCATTGTTAGAACATCTAACAGGAATGACATTAGTGCTTTTTATTGTTCATCAAAGCTTACCGTTCATCATCAAAGCAGTCTGTAAGGTTAATTNGTTAGTGCTTTTTATTGTTCATCATCAAAGCAGTCTGTAAGGTTAATTTTGACATAGAATCCAGTATGCTAAACAATAGAGGTATTTTTTTTTGTTGTTGTTGGTCATAGGCTGTAGGAAATACCCACAGGTGCCCCTGTAGGAGGTTTACTGGGATTTTTCATTTTTTACTGCTGTTTTGGACCTAAATCTTTAGGCTTTGAGTTTGAGGAAAAGGGAGTATCATCTTGCACACTAATTACTTTTATTCATTTCCATATTGCCTTTAGCTAAATGTCTTTGATGTATGCCCTCAGTCTACCACTCAGTATTTTAAGGTCATGGAGGAAAATAAAGCTTGTTATGGTTTTGATTTACTAGAAGCTCCTTCTTCCAGAAACAAGGTTGGCTGGAAAATTGCCTGGTGTCAAAGGACCTGGGGGTGCTGGTTGACAGCTGGGTGAAGATAAGCCAGGTTTAGACCTCTCAGTATAAGGTGAGAGACATTGAGGTGCTGGAGTGTGTCCAAAAGAAGGGCAACAAAACTGGTGAATGCTCTAGGACACAAGATTTGTGAGGAGTGACTGAGGGAACTAGGATTATTTAGCCTGGAGAAGAGGAGGCTGAGGGGAGACCTTATCACTTTGTACAGCTACCTCAAAGAAGGTTTTAGCAAGATGGGAGTCATTCTCTTCTCCCAAGTGATTAGGGACAGGACAAGAGGAAATGACCCCAAGTTGTGCCTGAGGAGGTTTAGGTTGGACATTAGGACAAATGAAGACAGGCTGAGAGATTTGGGATTGTTCAGCCTGGAAAAGAGAAGGCTTCGAGGGGATCTTATAGCAGTTTTCCAGTGCCTAAAGGGAGATTATAGGACAGAAGGGGAGAGACTTTTTAAGCAGTCAGACTGTGATAGGACAAGGGGGAGTGGCTATAAGCTGAAGGAGGGGAAATTTAGATTGGAGATTATGAGGGAGTTCTTTACCCGGGGAGTGGTTAGGCACTGGAACAGGTTGCCCAGAGAGGTTGTGGATGCCCCATCCCTGGCAGTGTTCAAGGCCAGGCTGGATGTGGCCCCTGGGTGACCTGGTCTAGTGATTGACATCCCTGCTCAGTGTGGGGAGATTGGAACTAGATGATCTTTAGGGTCCCTTCCAACCTGGCCATTCTAGGATTCTATGAAAGAGTAGCTAAGCATTGGAAAAGGCTGCATAGGAAGTGGTGGAATCACCATACCTGGAAGCATTAAAAAATGTGCCGGTACGGCACATGGTGACATGGTTTAGTGGCATGGTGGTATTGGGTTGATGATTGGACTTGGTGATCTTGGAGATCTTTTGCACCCTCGATGATTCAATGATTTCTGTGATAAGGTTCTGTTGTTGGTAGGTGAGAACACACTTCTGTGCTAAGCAAATTGTAGCACCTTCTTAGGTATGAGGTGATGAGTTCAAAGTAGCAGTTCCCTACAATTTTCTGCACTATTCAGAATGCAGGTATTTACCTAATTAATGGTAATGATAACGAAGATGTGTTAATGCACAGTATTTTAAAAATAAGTGATAGTAGAGCTAGTTTCACAATGATCACCACTACAAGCATCTCTGTCATCTTGATGAAATCACCTTTTTAAGGATTGTCATTCATTTTCAAACTAACATCTTAGACTCCTGAGATGAAGGGAACAATATTGTGGTTTCTTGCTCTATATAACCTGATACCAACAGCTTTTTGTTTCAGTTTTTATTGCATAAAAATCAGGTGAATCTAATCCAGAATAACTACATTTAACAGAAAAGAAAGAAAAAGGCAGAGATAACAAAAGTGTAACATATGCAAAGACATTTACTCTACGTAGGTTTGTGTTAGGTGCTCAGCAAGTGGTGGCCCTTTAACTTTCTGATTAAGTTTCTTAGGTTCATGTAGTATATGTTGGTTTTAGGAGTAATGAGGAATACTGAAGAACAAAATTTGTTCTTTTCTCCTTACCTCTTTCAACAGCAGTTTTAAGGACATATAAAATCAGCAAGCCTTTAGAAAATCTCATTTTCTTTTTAGAGAAATAGAAAATCTTAACCTAAAGAGTTCTGTGGAAATATTGCCAGGGGATGTCAAATTTATTCTGCATTTTAATGAAATCACAAATGAGTCAATTTAAAACTAGTATACCATAAACTGTGCTTCCTTCCTACATCTGTTCATAAACATAGAGAGATGTATACCTAGGGGAAACTTGGTTCCTCTTACATGCAAGGAGGAAAAATTCTAACTAGGGATACATATTTTTCTCCATTCCCTGTGGGTAAACATCACAGAAGCAAACCTAGTTAAGTTTCATTTCTAAGGCATAGAGCTTCTTGTCAATCATAGTTGTTAATAAGGTTTGGTGGAGACAGAAGTATGTCACTGTGTATATCCATGTAGTGCTGCAATTTGCAGTGATTCAGTCAAGCATAACTCTTGCCTAACAAACCATACGAACCATAATATCAAAACATAAGAGTAGGAAAAGTCTTATTTACTAACAGCTCATTTTGCAGAAAGTTTCCTGGATTCTATAGCAAACAGCAACTCTGCCTTTTAAAGAAAACTTCAAAAGACCAAAATGAAACAAACTTTGAAGACATGTTTAGTTATTACATATAATTGAAATAGATGTATGCAATCTCTAGGTCTTCTAAATAGACATTTTTAGGAGTTAGAAATGACATGTGCAGGGGGATTATAAATGAACCCTTGTGTAATCATTGCCTTGCTTTTGTCAAAACTGGATCCCCAAGCTCTGCTGAATTACATTTGGGGTATACAAGTATTTCTAAAAGAGTATTTGTGCTAATTGACATCACCAGGCATCCGTGGCTACAACTGACATCTTGCCTGACATTCATTAAGTCTCCCAATGATACACTGCTTACCATGTGGTTATTTTGTTTCAAATGAGTGGGACATGCTTCAGGTAATCCTTGTTGCCAGAACTTGGGTCCTAAAATCAGTGTCTCTTCTGACAGCAATGACTGAGCACAGTCCCATCTGGTGAATGGAAGGTATGTTTTGACCACTGTTAACTCTTTTTGGGGGGGAGGGATGGGGGGGGACACACTCTTTTATTGCTGTTATTCTTGCATAGCTCCTAAACCAATCCATCCATATGACTTTAGACAAGTCAAACTTAAAGCAAGGACTGTAAATTTTTCATTCAGGTTGAGCAATTGCACCAGGAATTCTGTCAATTTAAACTGAAATGTAAGTGTAATAGGCACATATGGTGTTACTTGTGCTCAAAATAGAAATATTATTTGTAAAAAAATCGTACTTTTATTCTCATTGATTCAAAACTGTTGCTTCATTGTATGTTTAGGGGATTTTTTGGCTTTTTTTCTGCAGTGTAGGTCAGCATAGCATGTAGCATATGGAATTCACATGCTCAAATTACATAAAGATGATGCTTTGTGAACCCAGCCACAACTAAAATACATGGCAATAGCAATCTTGATTAATTCTTCAGTTGGGAAGTCAGTCTTGAAAAATCATGAGTAATTCTTGGATTCCTCAAACCCTTGAAGGAGTGTAACTGTTGTGAAGTGTAGAATAAAGATTCAGGCTTAAGAGTATGAAGGGGATGTTAGTGCTTACTGCATTAATTGTGGAAGTTGCTTGCCCCTAAAAGAGTATATGGACTTGAGTGGCCCACAAAGATACTGAAACACTTCTTGCTGCAGTAAGTAGCAGTAGAGAAATTAAGAGATCTGCCATTTGAAGTGCTGATCCACCATCAACACTATATGATCTCCAGAAGGTGTTTTCCAAATGTTACTCTATAGTGGGAATGCTGCAGTGACACACACCCTCCTTAATTCCTGTAAATTAATATTTTCTTAGCACCTCTTTAATTTCTGTGCTAAATTGGTTAGAAATGGTCACAATATTTTAACAGCTTTTCTTTTTCTAATATGACACTTAAGTTTGAGGTGAAAGTTGTTGTCTCCTCCATCTCTAATTAATTGTGCCAGCAGCCATAACATTTTATTATGTGATTCATACAGCTTTTTATTTGGCATGAAATAGAAGTGAGCTAGCTTTGGGGTATGAGCTGTTCCTAGAGCAGAGACTTGTATATTATTCTCTTTAACATCACCTTAGAAGATATTTAAAAATTCCTTTTAGTTTTGCCCAGGTTTTTGGTGGTTGTTCTCTTCAGAATTTGTTAGCTGGCAGTTCAAAGATCAGCCATGCTGGTGATAACCCTTTTCTTCTGCATGTCCAGCCTTGCAGTATAATTTTGCCAGTTGGTATCTGATCTCTGCTCACCACAGCGTGATGCCAGGGTCTGCTAAAAGAGTTAGGACAAAACTAAGCTTAATCCATTGAGCAGTTGTCATTCACCATTTCTCTTTTCCCAGTTCTAGGTATGTTTATGTGTTGCAATGAAATTGGTTGTGGTCAAAATGCTTGTCAAGTAAAAGGAACAGTAGGAAGAGAATAGCAGAAGAGGCTCTATGGATCAGCTCCTTTCTCTCTAGCTTTTGTACAGGGTATTGACTCAAACCACACTGATATAGTGGATATTCCTCTGCCAGGGCATCAAGGGGAAAAAAATATGCCAATTACAGAGAGAGAAAGAACTGAAGGTTACATTCTGCTATTTTCTCTGGTGGAAGTTGAGTCATCATTAGTCATACATTATTGCACAACACCTTAAATATTGGTCTTAATTACAATCCAGATCATTGTGTTTTGTAACACGCTCATATATATCTCTAGTCAAGATGAAAATAAATGTAGTATAATATTTTCCACAGTAGCAGCCCTTAACTCATCAAGGCAGCTATATTAGAAGGCTTTTTGGTTCTAGTGGTTGATTAGCAAAGGCTGGATCTATTTTATTTAAACAAAATATGAAGCAAGATGAATAGCAGGAAAACAAATACTCTGTAATGGAATCATTTGATGTAGCTTCATTAGATCTCTGCCTTCTACTTAATGTCATGTTAATTCAATGTAAAAAATAATAAATCTGAAAGTAGATGCTGTTAGGTCACTGTAGTTGCTGAAACACACAGAAGTGGAATAGTCAGAGAGCATTTTAACATCCAGTAGAGCTGAGATCTTATCTTATTGCTGGTTAATGGCAGGACAGTATAAAAAAAATCAGGCAAAGCTTGGGAGTCTGGGTTGGCAGTTGAAGAACTCATCCATCCTATCCCTGTGCTTCCCTAGCAACCAAAGGGAAAGATTAATCTTTGACTCCTGTGACTTTGACACCTATATAAAAGAGATAATTTCATTGGAGAATAGTTACTATTCACCCCTGTGGCCATTACATGAATATTTAGCATAAGATCAAAATGCAATAACTATTTTCTTGCTTCTGATTCAAAACACACTATCAGGAGTGGTTTGCTGTTAATATCAGAGAGCCTCTCTAGGTGACAACTGCCTCTCAGAAACCAGCCTTCACAGAATAGCATTCAGATGCTGTCTGATTTACAAATCTGTAATTCCCCAGGGCTTTTTATACCATAACCTCAAATACAAAGTACAGTTTTGTCTTTCCAGAAGTGGCTTTGAGAAGTTCTGTGCTTGAAGTTAGTTTTATTTGTGGTTTAGAACTTACTGATGTAATTCTTCGTATTCCTTAGACTTTTTTCATGTTTAAGATCTATTGATTTACCAAGAAACAACTTCAGAATAAAAACCCAAGCAAACAGTCTAAAGCATTAAAACTAGGTGAGGATGGTAAAAGTGTAGTAAATGTACTTTGAATTACAGTAGCACTTGCACACTTAAAAGGTTTGAGCCAAGCATAATCTCATTCTCTGTATACAATCAGTTTCTGGTTCTTTTCTTTCTAGAAAACCCCAAACCAAACTACAGACTTCCTCAAAATCTCTGTCCTTCACCAGATTCCAAAAGGTCATAGTTGTCATTCTGGTATTTATGGAGTACCCTTCAAAACTGTAAGCTGGATCTTGTGCCTGTTTTCCCTCTCTTTTGTATATTTTCTTAGGTTGATACTTTTTGGCAGAATTTGGGCTAACAGGGTAACATCTCATCAATGTTGGTGTCTTTGGTGGAGGGCAGGAAATCTTTTTCTTTTTTTTTTCCTAGTCCAAGTTAATTATCTCTCTAACACAAACACATGCTGTAGAGTGTATCTTACAAGTCACTTACCTGTTTTGCTTCAGGTTTTGCAGAGCCACCAGGGTGAGTGGCAAAAACTGTTCAATGTTTCACCATATTCCAGTGAGGATTTCATTGTGGAATGGACTGTAGAAACAGAGGAAAAATTGCAGCATCCACTGTCAGCCCAGAATATCTGGTACTTTCCTTTCTTCTGTGCACTTCCCTCTCTGTACAGGTTAGAATATAGCAAAACTATTAACTCCTGAGAGGAGAGTTTATAACAGTGAACAGGAAGAATATTTTCATAGAATCATAGAATGGCCAGGTTGGAAGGGACCTTAAAGATCATCATAAGCATAGCAATGATTGAAGTATTTTGTAGGCAATTTCCTTGCTTTTAAGCAAAACTGATGGTAATACACATTGCAGTTTTTCAAGTGTGTGTGTGCTTTCAGCTTTATGGAGAATTTTCTAAGTGCTTTGTTGAATGGAGGTCAGTGATCTTTGTTGAGTAGAGAAGGACTTGGGCATATCCTTAAATATAAGCACACAGTTATGTGCTTTGCTGATTTCCCCTAAATACACTACATTGCTGAGTATTACTTATAACTAAGATAAGATTGCTAGGAAAATGAACCATAAGTGGTGCCTTTCCCAAGGGTTTAATGCCCTTTACAAGATCTTTTTATGCATCTGTGTGAAGATATACAGCTTTTGGCTTATTACAATACACTTACCTTTGCTTCTGACCAATATTTAAGGTGGTGTGCGTCCTCAGGACTTCACTGCCAGCGTCCAAGCTTGCTAGAGGCTAGGCTTCGCGAACGAAGATCCAGGGAGGGCTCCATCCATGCTCCTCATCAGTGCCTTTTCCAAGCGCACTGATAAAAAGAGGATAGCAGATAGCACCCTCGAGCCTGCGCTATGGAATTTTTTAGGTGAGACACAGCATGTGCAGAGCTGGACCCACCCTTTAGTCCTAAGGTTCATCTGCCAGGACCTAGCAAGGCCTTACAGGGCTAAACAATTTCCATCTGCCCAGGTTTGGAATCAGAGTTGTCCCTCTCCTAGGATGACTGCCAGAAGGCTAATGAGCTCGTCCTACCCATCCAAGGATTCTAGGAACATGGGTATCACTCCCCACACTTTCCCGTGGGCAATGAGTTTAATGCTCCCTCTGCTGTCGGCACAGTTATGGCACCAGGGGCCACAGGAGACCACAAGTGATTTTCAGACTGTGCCTGAACGTGAAATGATTTTACAGCTACAAATCAGCTCCTGAGCTTTTCCATCCTTACTTGCTGCTGCTTGAGCCTTTTAAGAACAAGAGCAGAGGCTCTCTGGTACATCTTCCCCTAACATCCTGCAGCTAGGAGGAACCCTAGAGACTGGCAGCACCAGTATCAGCCTTGCACCTGGACAGCAGGACAGCTGAGCTGTGTATCCTGACCCTAAGATCATGCCTCACTTCACATTCTTATATCTTAGTAAAAGAAGTTCATGAGTCAACTTCACACTTCTCCCAATAGTGTGATCTCCCATTGTTTGCTTAGAGTAGCTTTTAAAATGGAAAACATGGCTTTGTTTGGCAGTTACCTTGGAATGCTATTTTTTTTTTTGTGAAATGATTTTACAGCTAAATGTGTTAATACCTTAGCTCATGCTTGATCTCCTTTTGTAAAGAAAGGAAAAAAAACCTGGAAGACTTGAGTCCTTTTACTTCTAAAAAAACTCCCTCCATTATCTCTATCCTTGCCTACTTCTCTAGCTATCACAATATATGCATACATGCATATAAATATAGATAAAAATACAGAAATAAATTGTGCTAGCTGTGCATACAGAAGAATAATGAACTATTTGCTGTATTAAACCTATTTTGTTTTGGAATAGAATGAAATTTCCATCCCCAGGTGCACAAAGGCAGTAACTCTCATACCTGATGAGCAATGGGTATGGTAGGGGGGCTGGTACCAGGATTAGCTTGCTGAATTTATTTGATATCATTTTGGTTTACTAATACTTGCATACATTTATTGTCAGCCTGTTCTTATCTGAAACCAGGATTTAGGCCTTCATTTTTGCCTCTTCTCCTTTGTATGAAATATCTCTGCATTTGCTTTTGCTGAGTATCAAGGTCTTTTGTGATTCTATGTATGAGCAGATGACCTTCTTTCATAAAATAATGTACCTTGCTAGTTTGAGAAGATATACTACTTTATTTTAGCAATAATTAAATAACCTGTAATTAATGCTTTAGTAAGAACACATTGTATTTTTCACTTGCAATTGGAAATATGATTATTTTCTAATTGTTCTAGTAAAAATATCCTTTAGTTTTCCAAACAGAACTTGATTACTTCCTCTAGAGAAAACAAAAAGAGGAGAAACATAACCTTTCTTGATTTATTTTAATTTAAAAAGCCAACCTATTTCTGGTTATATTCATATATACATTTAGGTCTACCTTAAGCCCTCCATTTGTTTATTAGAATATTTTTTGATACTGTATGTGTTTTCAGATGTAGTGTGTTATATGTTGGATTACACACATGAAAATCTCAAAGTGCTATATCATTTAAGCAATTTGGTGAAGATGACTCCAAGATTCCAGTGGTGATGATCAGCTCTGATAATATTCTTGGCAGTACTTGGGTAGTAAGCGAAGCCAGCATGGTGCTGGCACTAGAATGTGGGATACTTAGGTGTATGCAAGTCAAAATTATTTGTGGGTACAGCAGATGGAGAGAGGTGATTCTGCCACTTCACTCTGCTCTGGTGAGACCTC
The DNA here is from genome assembly GCA_013396975.1 of Bucco capensis. NCBI lineage: Eukaryota > Metazoa > Chordata > Aves > Piciformes > Bucconidae > Bucco > Bucco capensis. The sequence goes on from VWZO01007383.1 coordinate 604,829, forward strand.
ATCTGGAATACTGTGTCCAGTTCTGGAGCCCTCAATACAGAAAGGACATGGAGCTGATGGAGCAGGTCCAGAGGAAGGCCACGAGAATGATTTCTGGATGTGAAAGGACAGATGAGAGGATGCTGGTTTGCAGTAGGGCACATTCAGAGGTTGGACCTTTATCACCTCTGTGTTATGCCTGCAACTGTACTTACCAATTGCAGCTGCTTCTCTTGTTTTGCAGAGATTCCTGACTAAACAGCAATTACCTTCAGTGCAGGACCGGAAGGAGTGTACAGGGAAAGAAAGAGCATTTTAGAATCCTGGTGTATTCTATGGATTTGCACTTTCATTTCAGTTGACAAGAAACAGCACAGCAGCTACAGGTTTCAATTTGAGGGTTTTTTTTCTTTTTAAATGTCCTGAGACACTGACATTGTTCAATGCTTTGAGATTCAGATTTCCAATGCTTTTATTTCAAGTTTCATTCTTATCATTATGATAAAAAGGCATTGCAACTGAGAGGAAGAAGATAGTCATCTGTGTATATTTCCAGACCCTCTTTTCAGTGGATATTTTCAAACACAAGATCCTGTTGAATTTTGAAGCATGTGGAGGTTGATTGATGCTGTAGTTGATTTGAGCTGATTTCCCTTCGAACTGTCATTGAAAGACTAAAGGTGATAAGGTAGCTTTCGTGATGAGCACTGCATATGGTTTACTGATAAGGAAGCTGGAGAGGAAATACTCTCTTTAAAAACATTCAGGATGGAAGGAAGAGAAGAGGGAAGGATGGGAAAAGCTCTGAGTGTTAACATTTCTGCTGGATCCAAACCAGCACAGAGTCTTGCATCAAGGCCCAATGGATGCAGGCAAAGCAAAGAACTGGAACTCAGATTAAAGCAAAGCAAAAGAAATTTTCTAAACAGCAACAATTATTTAAGAAAAATTACTCACTAAAAAACCCCAACGTATTTGGTAAATTACTATAAGGCTTGGATATTCCTCAAAATATAGTGACAAAATCCTCTACTGTTACTGCCCACTTTACATTCTGCAGTGAGTTTAGCTTAGCTGACCTGAAATTCTGACACACAGATTTATATATACTTCTATAATTCTAATTTTACATTTTGAAAGGCATATTATTGGAGACTTTGCATTCTAGTTTGGATAGCCCTTCAGGTGCCTAAAGATGGCCACTTTTTTCTGATTTTGTTTTTAGTTCTCGTAGTTTTGGAAGTTGCTCAAGTTCATTCACACCTTGAGAACAGCTTGAAAAAAAAATCTTACTAGTCTGTTTCTGATCCCCAAAATGGGAAAATGCAGTAAAACTGACAGGTCCTATTAGAAATCTTAAGGTGATACATCAGACTATGATTTAAATGCACAAATCATAATATTAAATAGTTCTTACACTGTAATTCATTAATTTAATTTCATGATCTTTATGTGGACTATGAATAATGCTCCCAAGATTGGTGCCTTGAGATCTGTCTTAAAAACTGGGATTTTAGTTGTGGTGTCTCTCTCCCAAGTGCAGTTGGACATATGTAGTACCAGCAGGAGCTATTCTGCCTCCAAGATTTTGCTTCTTTATAGGTCTGCCAACACTTTGGAACCCAGATATAGAAATATATGAGGTAAGCAAATGTTATTTATAGCATTTAATAGATGTGAGGGGTTTTATTACTTTTTTTTTTCCAGTGGTGATATCTCTTGAATCTTCTTTGGCTGTAAAATGAAAGAACAATGGTAATTAAGTGTATTTTATGCAAATGTAGGTAATGATCTATTAACCTATGGTATCAAAGCTATTTTCACATTCATCATTCTGTGACCTTCTAATATGGGGAAAATTAGTACAATTCCAGTCTATGCTGTTGTACTAATGCATTTTGTAAGAGTATAATAAGTATGTAGTAAAGTAAACAAATTTTGAACTAGAATTGAAGAATGAGGAGTTTAGGATTGGGCACACAACACACACACACACACACAATTCAAAACAAAACTTTAACAGTGAAATGTTTTATTTCTGCTTTTAGCACTTGGATATCAGAGTGTAAAGAGCAACAGTGAGTAATAATAAACTGTAACAGTGCTAAGAGAAAGGCTATTGTAAGCATAATACATAGTATTAACAGACAATGAAATTGGAGTCTCTTTTTATAACATTTTTCTCCCCTTATGCATATCTTTAGAATATTTGTGACTGGAAAAGGTACCTGTGTCTTCTGTTTTTTCCATATGGTCCCATAGTAACAGATGCCTGAAATGGCTTAGGAAAGGTGTGACTCATGCTATCTGCTGGATATTTCTTGGCATTTTTTCCCTTGATTTGTCAAAATATTGCACAAAAGAATGTTCATTTATAGGATTACAGACTAAACCCTACATTTAGAAATGCTGTCATAAATGCCTGCATGCAGTCTGGCTGTCTTTCCTGCCAAGGACTGTTAATGCTTAAATTAGCCACCTGATGGTCTGGTGCCTTGTTTTTCACAAATGTCAACTGCTCATGAAAGAAATAACAGGGTTTGTTTGTGGGTTTTTTTTCCCCCTATCAAATCACAGAATAACATTCTGAGTGAGCTCATAACTCCCACTAATTGCTGGCTAAAATTTACATGTACTTTCTTCTGCATTCTTTCATGCTCTACTGTAGGTTAAATGGCAGCACATAGAGTTGCCAGCAAGACTTGCAAGTAGGACTCTTCAAACTTAGTCTCTTGGAAAGAAAATGTGGCTGAGATAAGAAAGCAGAAAACTTGATCTCAGTCTTGATTCTTGTTTCTGGTTGTAATTGTATGCAATTATTAAGTAAAGAATTCAAATCACAGGCTTTTCCTCTATACAGGGCTTATTCAGATAAAAGGCATATTAATTTTCTATGGTTTTCTTCTACTGAAGTATACTTAGTATTTAAGATGACTACTTTTTTTTTGGTCATCTCTATTTCCTCTTTGCCCTCCCCTTTCCAGCTCTAAATTCCCCAATATCCAGAATCTGTATCAAAGTCCAGATGAATTAAAAATAAATAAAAAAAATTAACCCCCCTATTTCTGATGGTGGGAAGCAGTATTTAAGAAATTTCCTTTTCTAAAAGCTTTTCTTGAGTTGTCAAAAGAAAAATCAAAACAAATCAAACTGTGATATATTTCCTATAGTACTATTTAATTTCTAAAATTACATTACCATAAAAGCTGTTCAAGTCATACTTTTAAGCACTTTTAAACTACTGCTATAGTCTGAGGAACTGTTCCTTAGAACATACTTTACTTCAGACATAAAACTACCCCTTGAAGATCAGACATTCTTAGTCTGATTGAAAATGTGATTTTTACAGCTCTCTAGCAAACTATTCTGAGACCCAGTTAATCATTTTAGGTAGCTACAAATATCTGGAATTCCTACAGCTCACTAGCAGTTTTTCACAGTAAGCAAATGGGAATATTTTCAAAGGAATAGAGGCTTCAGTGAGCAGACTGAGAAACCAGATGGAATATTGTCACCATCAATGTGTTTGTATCAAGCATGAAGATAAGGCTTGCCTATGTAAATCTCCCAACAGCAGGGCCTCCAGAGATGTTCTTTATATCTCTGCTTCCTCTCGACCTCATGGTTAAAAAACATGTTCTTAATTTTACTTTAAGAATTTCGTATAACCAAACCTTCAAGTAATCATTACATGGTGAGAACATCTAAAAAAGAGGCAGCTGATTGAGATGGAAGTGCTTAGGGGACAGAGTCACCTTGGAGGTAGGAAATAGCAGCAGTCCTTTGAGACTTGCCCTGCCACTGGCTACGCAGGGAAGTGATGGAATTACCATTCCTGGAAGTGGCTCTCTATAGCTCTCTATAACTACCTGAAGGGAGGTTGNGACCAAGTGTGACTATTGCCAAGGTGCTTAACACCTGGGACAGGCTGTAAGGATCATTGCAATATAGTATATTGTTTGAGAAAGGGAAAAGCAAAAAATCTTCTGACAACAAAGGAGCATTTAAAGCAGTTATTTTAGTTACCCAAACTGAATTTCACCAGGAGGAGCCACAGTTTTTTTTAAAAAGATTAGAGGATCTGTTAGCCAAAGATGGCAATTAACAATTCTCCTTTATTTCCTGCATGTTATCTGTATGTGGGATGGTAAAATATCTTGCTTTCAGAATGTGAGTGTCTGTGAGCTAGCATTTGAAATGATGAGGGCACAAAGAGATCTGGTATTCACAGCAGGAACTTCAAAGCTTGTGTCTGGCATGCACTACTTACTTTTAATAGCTTGTGCTCTGAAAATCTGTTTAAAAACTTGTTATGCTAGTTGAAACCAAGCAATAATGAGTCCACAAGTAACTATTTGCTTTGGACCATAATGGAATATGGCAGTTTCCTGACTAGACTCAACCAATATAGACATTATGAGCACAGTAGAGTTAACAGCTAAAGGCTTTCAATGTAAGCTCTTCATCTGGTACAAGCAGTGTACTAAATGGCTGTATCAGAACATAACCAATCTGACAGTTTTGCAGTATATTTCATCTGTTAGAGCTTTTTTTTTCTTAAGCTGCATCAGTTCCCTAAGCCTGTTCAAGTTGTAACTGATCATAATTAACAGTAAGCTTCTAGGCTGCTGTTGTAATAGTAGAGTACCTTCTTTTTAAAAGGCTAAAGGACTTTGTATACAAATTATAGAAATAATATTATGTATTATTAGGATAAGTAGGCTTGGCTCACATAAGCTACACCATGTTTCTAAGAAATGTTTTATAGTATGTTTTTTGTATGGATTTGATAAGAGGTTTCCAAGGCTTTCTGGAATATTTTCTTCTTGTTCTCCTTCAACAGGAAGATTCCTGTTGTTTCATCTTTTGTTATTGGGTTTGTTTGGTTTGATTTTAGTTGTGTGTAGGGTTTTTTGTGGTTCTCTCCCCCCCTCTTACACTACTTTCTAATGTTCTTAAATGATGTACTTTTTCTTTTCATTATATGAGAGAGTGGTCTAGACATGACTTGAACTAGTGTTTTGGTTTGGAGGACAGATGGAGTTCCTTGAAAATGTAGTATTTCCCACCTAAACATCAGTAAAAACTTCTTTCCTGGGAGGGTGCCAGAGCACTGGCCCAGGCTGCCCAGAGAGCTTGTGGAGTCTCCTTCTATGGAAAGATTCCAAACGTGCTGGAAGGTGATCCTGGGCAACTTGCTCTAGATGTTAACCTGCTTTAGCAGGGGGGTTCGACTAAATGATACCCAGGGATCCTTTCCAACCCACATCATGGTAGGATTCTGTGATTTGTCTGTGGTTTGGTATCACTTAAAAATAGCTAATCATCTCCATGTTGGCTTCTGAAAATCTTCCTACTTCTGCTACTAGGCATCACTTTCATTTTATTTAAACTAGCTACTATACTCCAGCAAAATACTCTGTGAGAAACTAGCCATGTCATTGTGCATTAAGAATTAATAGGGGGAAAAAATAGTTAAGATGAGCTTTCCATAGACAATCTTAATATTGTGATCTTTTGCTCTGCATTATTGATGTGTATGTGTTATGGTGGTGAGTGCAGTGGAAAAGCATTTGGCACGTTCACACTGCACAGAGCACAGTAATGTAGAGAAGCATTCACACGTGCTAAAAGTGCTTCTGTGCTGCATATTCACCTAAATGTAGAGAGCTGGTTGCCATTCTTATATGGGGTGAATGAAAGGGCTGCAGACAATGCCAAATTTTCCTTTTTTTTGGTATGCTGCAGAACATTTCTTAGAGATCTGTGGCTTTGAGACATACCAGTGAGACTTGGGAGATTTTTCTGAGGCTGAGCTGGAAAACAAATACAAGTTTTGAAGCTGCTGCGTTCTTGGTGTTAGTGTGGTGGTTTGATGTGTGTAGATATTTCAGAAAAAATATGTATTATGCTATTTTAGTTTCAGTGAAATGAAGGAAATAATAATAAAAAAGCTCTAGTCACCTATTAGCAGTAACTAAGAATGTGGTTACTTTTAGTGGTGAAATAGAAATGCAGTGAATTGAAACTGCTCCTATGGGTACTTTGGTTTACTAGTGTTGCTGCTTCAAAAGCTTTGTAAGGAGAAAAAAGGAAATTGGCTAAGCATTATTAAGTTGAACGTGGCAAGGAACTGTTATTCCATATTTTGAAAGTTAGTTGATAAAAGAACAACTGTAATTATGTCACTGATATTAATGTTTTAGAGACAAACAGTTAAATAATTCACAGTGATGTGAAGTACTGTATGTTTGTGGAAGATAGTTTATCTCTCAGAAGTAATTCTGAAAAAAAAAATATTTAGAGATATGAATAGTAAAGCAGTTACACTAGTTTTCTATGCAGTGTTTTTGACCACAGTGTGAACTTTTCACAACGTATAAAACTTTTATTAGCTCCCATCTCTGACTGCTGTCTTCACTTAGGCGAGGTTAACATAGGGTCCTCATTTTGTTTTGAATAGCATCAAAACTTCTCATCTTGACATCTGCAGTATTTAATTTTTGCTTCATAATTTTGATTCATTTATCTAGGTGTTTGAACTATGCTCTAGCCTCCTTTAATGGAGCTGTAGAGAGCAAGTTAGTCTCCCCTGAGCCTCCTTTTTCCCTAGATTAAACAACCCTGGTGTTCTCAGATGCTCCTTACAAGACTTGTGCTCTTGACCCCTCACCAGCTTTGTTGCCCTTCTTTGGACATGTTCCAGAACTTCAATGTTTATCTTGTAGTATAATATATAAATAATATTCAAAATTATATATATATACATGTTTGTGTATGAATATACAAATATTTTCTAGAAATTACTATAGCTATACAAGTATAGGTTAAGAACATATAGGATCAATTTCCTTCTGAATATTTTTAATAATAACTTAGTATTACTATCTCCTCTACAATGTTTTTTGGCAATACCCAACATTGTGTTCTTCAGTCAATGAGCTACATTGCTCTTTAAAAGCCTTTTCTTAACTACTAGCTCCCTGGCTAGAACATGCCACCAAATACTGAATGGTGGTAGAGACAGTGTCCAGGATCTCCCTCTTCCCCCCACCCTCACTGTAGAGTCAGGTTTTCTTTTATCCCCACTTTTTAGCTCAGTAGCTACGTACACACTCTGTATAAAATGTGATAGCATTAACAGATGGAGTTGCATAATACCTGACAACAGAACAGTTGGGAACCCTCCAAGGAGGTATGAAATGGGGATTAAAGTCTCCTCAGCTGGAGGAAGGATATGGACCAAGGTGTCCCACAGAGAATATTGTGTCAGCAGGGTAGGCAGTAGAAGGCAGTGGGGCACCTTTTTTCTTTCTTTTTCCTGAAATAATCCGAGCTCATCTACAAGTGAAAGAGCTGAATGTACTCTAGCTCTGATAGGACTTGAATGTATACTTGAACGTTTTCAGACCTCTTTTTTGTGCCTGCTCTGCAAGAGGAACTCTGCCTACCCTTAAGTGCTAGAAAGTTGTGTGTAAGCTGTTAATATTTATGGATGCCTAAGGCCTCTTCAAAATGTATTCTAGAGTTTCATACTAAAAATGTCAAATTAAAGTTACTTTGGCAATGACATTTTTTGTTGTTTGTATAGTACTGTTCTTTGTAATAACTAAAATAACTCATCCGGAGAAGGTACAGATGCTGGGCAGAAGGATAATATTGTGCCAATATTTAAAAAGAGGAGAAGCAACATTTCTGGTGATTTGCTGACCTGTTAGCCTGACATTGATCCAGAGCAAAATAATGCAGTGGTTAATACAAAGGTTGCTTTATAAAAATGTAAGGAAGTTAATGTAATTAATGCCAAACAGCAATGACTAAGGGAAAATAGATCCTACCAAGCTACCCTCATACTGGTTTTGCTGAGATTACAAACTTGATTGGTAAAGATATTGGCATTGGTCATATGCCTTGGAAAAAAATACCTATAGCATGTGATGCCTTAAGAATAAAAGCAAAGCAATACAATGCAGGAGATTAAAAATAAGCAACTGGTGTATTTTTAAAACAAATGTATTTTAAACAGTTTTGGCATCGCTGAGTAGATCTGTTTTGAGGTTCTTTTTCTGTATTATTTAATTTTTAGCATACGTGATAAATACAAAATGAGTATTCATAAATTTTTCAGATTACACAGGAGTTAGGGATATGGGTAATGAGGATTGTAACAGATCAGATTCAGAGTGGCTGTGGAATATTTGTGTGCAAGCAAGCAGCATGCAAAAAAAGCCCATGCCCTTAATAAAGCCACACTTGCAGAGAAGATGATGCTACCTAGGAAGTCATTACTGTTGCAGGCTGTTATTTTAATGGAAATGAATTAAATATGAGTTCTTAGTGCTGTGTATGTGTACACATAGGATGTAGCAGGCAGGAATACAGAAATGGTGCCTCTGAATTTTTATAAACAGTGTCAGAAAGTCAGCTATCTCTGTGGACAGGTCAAGGCATGTGTTGGCATTTTGAACAATATTCATAAAAGACTCCCAAGAGAGATGAAAAGTCTATTTATGCTTTCCCTGTAAAGGAAAACTGGAAGAAACAAAAAATGTTGTAATTTATCCAAGTTGTAGAAGTGAAAGTTAAAGCCTGACTTTGTTTTTGGTTGGGGAACAGTAATTTGATAGAGAAGTGGAAGGGAAGGGGTTGACCTTCCTGTCAAACAGATAAGATTTGCTAAAGGCTGAACCCATAGGTGTGTGGGTTTGGTTGAACTTCTAAACAGTGGAAAAAATCAAAGCCCTTTTTTACCCTTAGTTTCAGAGCTAGCTGAGGTTTCTCACTGCAGTGATTCATAGAATCATAGAATGGCCNTTAGTGTTTCAGAGCTGACTGAGGTTTCTCACTGCAGTGATTCTTTCCATTTATACTGAAGGATTCTCACCAGCATGGTGATAGTGGTGTGTTTGTGAGCCCAGCTGAGCCACTTGTCCAACACAACATTCCAAAGCTTGGGAACCTGGAGCTTTGCTCCTTGAGGACATCAAAGCTTGTTCCAGCAAAAAATTCCAAAGACTGTTGTCTGGGTAACTGTATCTCATAACATTTTTATCTTAACAGTGATGAAATGGAAACTGATGATAGATAGAGACATTAAAAAATCCCATGCACAAATTCAGGGGCAGGTAAATGTTGGCTGTGCAAGTGTTGTCTGAGAGAGTAGAAAAACATCTGTCAAGCTAAGGAATCAACAGTTGTCAAGAAGGAGCAATATAAACCTTAGTGGTATGTATTATTTTGAGAGGTTTCAAGGTAGAAATGACAGTAAGTGGATTATTGGAAGGTGAGGACGAATAGAAGATAGACAGAACAAGCCCCATACCCCACTTATGTAAGACAAATTCCAAATTTTATTTTTAGCAAGATAGGACAGTCATGGAGAATAGAGTAATATGCTATAAATGAAGAGTGCTGACAAAGCATATGTTGGTAAAAACTGAAGAAGGATAATGAAATAGGACAGAGAAGGCTGAATTTTTTCCAGTGTTCCATAATGCAAATGAAAAGATGCCATTACAGTTGATCTTTCTTGAGGAAGTAGTCTATGTATATTCATTTCTTAAACAAAAAAGATTAAATGCCTCAGTAAAAAAAAAAATCTGATTTTTCTACTTCAGTTTATAGTAAATATCCTAATAGAACTAAATTTAGAGTTCTACAACTAGAAAAGATGAAATGGAGAATGATTCTTAATTTTTAAATTATTATTATTTTGTGTTAATTTTTGATGTAGAATTTAGAGGTTTAAGTCTAGGTTTTTCAGCACACTTAAAATTGCTTTTCTTCTCCTCTCCTACCTTTGTGAGCACATAAAAATGAATTAAGTTCCTCACTGTTCATGTGCTTAAATAGGAAGTGTTATAAATCTGGGTTCAGATAGGTGCCCCTATGTGCAGTGCTCAAGGTAGTCATGCTTTTGATATATATATTTTTAATTATATTATTGTTTAGTGTGCATTATTCTATCAAGCTAGATAAATTCCCCTTGTCTGGAGAGTAGACAGGGTAATAAACCAAGAACATTAGTAAACCCCAGACTACAGTTTCAGGGGAGCCTCAAGCAAATATGGTTAAGTGTTCCTAAATACCCATATGCTTAAAACAGAGCAAAAATGTATTTAGTTTTTACAGAGTTCTGTACTTTTGGTGGATGACCTGGTTTTGGAGTGAGGAGGAAATTGCTGAAAATAATCTAAGGCAAGCTTTTCCTTGTGCTATGATTAGAAGTATGAGGAATGCTATAAATCTTTGATTGGAGGCAGCCTTTTGAGTTTCCAAATCTTCTGTCTTAATGGGAGATTCTATTGAACATCTGAAACACCAAAGAGCTCCACGTAACTGAGCCTCAGGCTCAATTAACTCCATCTCTTACTGGTATTGAACAATTATTTTGTTGAAAGCAGAAGTATATTTTTCATTTTTTCTCCATGCTTACTAAAAGCACAGAAGTTACTTGATGATCATAGAATCATAGAATGCTAGGGGTTGGAAGGGGCCTAGAAAGATCATCTAGTCCAACCCCCCTGCCAGAGCAGGATCACCTAGATGAGCTCACACAGGAATGTGTCCAGGCAGCTCTTGAATGTCTCCAGAGAAGGAGACTCCACAACCTCCCTGGGCAGCCTGTTTCAGTGCTTTGCAATATGATATCATATGATATTGTACGGTCTTTATATTGTTCTGGGTTTTTTTTCCATCCTTGTGGTCTAATTCATCACCAGTCATCATGGTTAGGCTTCATGAACGAAGATCCAGGATCACCAGTATGGCTTAAGCATGAACATATATTCAGCTAGCCTGGGCCTGAGATCCCTGTAATTCCCCAACACAGGCTGGCTAGCTGAACAAAAAGAAGCCTTAATTAAATTATTGCATAAATTCCCTTTGGAGAAGCTGAATAAAATTCACTAGATGTAGGATATCCAGCTCTGAGCAGATGTGAAAAGACATCTGCATGCCTAGTGAACTGGCAAAGAAATCCTAAATTTGAGCTATTGAAATGTACTGCTGTGAGATGCTTATTTTTGAAGGAATTGCCTCTGCTTTGGAAGCATCCTTGTTTTTCCTTAACCTGTTTAGTCTGGGAGGTTTGTTTGGCTTTGATTAAATACACTGTACTCATGACTGCCAGTCTAGTTGGTGCAAAAGAGAGGAGCACCTAGGTTTGCTGCCTCATTGCTGTGCACTCTACAAACTTGTCAGAAGAGAAGCAGAGAGCCAGATCTATTTCTCTGATGTGACAGGGTGCTGGAGAAAAGCAAATACTATGTGTAGAGCTGGTTGACATTGTGAAGCCAGATTGTTACACAGGGATCTGTCAGTTTTGATATTTTGGCTGAAAAGGGGAAGGAGAAGGACTTCCCAAAATACTGTGTTAGCATGAGCTGTGCTGAAAACATCTCAGACTGTCTTTGAGTGCTCTGGATCAGGGTCTGGGGGGGATGGAGAGCAAAACCTTGAGCATGGTCTTTGGTGGGCTGGATACTCCTCCCAGATACCATCTTAGACATATGGACAATTCCTGAAACCAAAGAATGAAAGTGTAAGTTTGAAACAAGATGTTTCAACCTGCCAGTACTGGGTAACTGTTCAGGACACTTAATTTTTCTCAATTTAGAACAACTATAAGTTTAGAAATACTTCAAGTGCTGCAATAAGAGTATTGCCACAGCCTTGCAGGGGTTTCATTGACTGCCTCCCTATGGCTTTCTGTCTAACAGTAACTATTAAGTGAACAGATTTAGGATGTTATTTTTAACTGTGATATCCTTTGGCTTATCATGGGTTGTGATGGAAGAGTCATCTCTCCCATTTCAGGATGGATCTTTGAGTGTGAATACCTTCCCCAAAAACATACTGCATGAGGACAGACTGTTACATCATTTTTAGCTGGTGCTTTATAGCTGCCTGACAGCTGGCATGTTCCTTAACAAGATGTAATCTGGTCATAATACCAACAGTACAAACCCTGACATGATACTTAAACAACAGCATGTTCTTTTGATTCTCCTTTGCCCTCTTAAATGCCACTGCACAAATAGCAGAGACAATTGCCCATTGACCAAAGCAATTATTTTTATGTAGGTGGACATGTTGATAATGCTAATCAATTGGAATCTCCTTGTACTCCTAGGAGGTCTTTATTTATCTAAGAGGCTGAAAGCATGTTAAATCTCTTTAGAAAAATACCTTTCTAGAGAGAAACAAATAGTTGTCTAAAAAGATGAGGAAAACTCCTGCTTTTTTTTCTCTTTAGTAAGGATTTTTATTTTTTTTCATGGAAATAAGATGTTCTGGAAGGATGATGTCTTGTTTAACATTGGACAACAATAATTATAATGATAAAAAAGAGTTGATCAGACTATTAGCATGTGGTTCCTCTAGCAGCAGTATTTCTGTTGTTTTCTTTGCTGTCACTTAAAATCTGTTCATCTGCACAGCGAGGCATGTCAGGAGAGGATCTGTCTGCAGACTACTCAATTTTTCAATCAATAGGTTAATTTTGGCACCTTCAAGCTTTCTAAGCATGCTTGGATTGTGCAAGTGCTAGTGTTGACGCACAGGAGGAGGGGAGGACAGCCAAGCTTGGATTATAGAGGAAGATCAGGAGCAGATATTTTAAACTTTGAGGCTGCAATCGTGGTGTATTCTCTGACTGATGTGCATCTTGAATGGGAGGAATTTAGGGAGGAATTTGCTGGATAAGTTGTTGTTTCAGAGGAAAATAGTGGATAATACTGTCCCAATGGCTAACGAAAGTATTGCTTTCTGTTCATTTCAGTCCTTGGCCTTTGCCTTTAAGTTGTCTTTCACTTTTTTTACAGTACAGCAAATTTTAAACAGATTTTCAGCTCTCAGCTAATGGTTCTGCATGAGTGGGTTCACACTGGTTGAAATGTGGTCTCACTGCTGACCTTGCCCAGGGTGCTTCAACCTCCTCATTTGCACAGATACAAATTTTCGAGAGTCACGTTATGACTCACATTATTTTTTCTGTCACATAATGTAAACTGGAGTTTAAATCATAAATATCATACTGTGATACTGTGAAATCACTTTTTTGAAAGTTGAGAAGGCAAAATCAAAAAAAATAAATGGGAAAAAAAAAAGGAAGTAGGGGAAACTCTTTGTTATTAGGAAAAAGCTTTATAGTGAACTCTTACCTCCTAACTATTTCAACTAGGTAAGATCATTAAACAGTTTGGATTGGAAGGGACATTTAAAGGTCATCTAGTCCAACACCCCTGCAATGAGCAGGGGCACCTTCAATTAGATCACATAGCTCAGAGCCTTGTCCAACCTGGCCTTGAGTGTTTCCAGGGATGGGACATGTACCACCTCTCTGGGCACCCTGGAGTGTTTCATCACCCTCAGTGTAAAAAAATGTCTTCCTTATCTCAAGTCTCTGGCAGGGCAGCATGGGAATTTACCCATCTGGAGGAGGTTTAGCTCACAATCCAGGTAGCCAAACACCTCCACTGTCAGCTGACAAAAACTCTTATCCAATAATAAAGAAAACATTAGCTACATTCAAGTTCCGTTGGATAGTGTATACACTAATAATAAATAAGCTTAAGGATTTAGAATCATGAAGACAGCTAAGCTGGTGATACCGAGAGTCCAACTAATTCAGTAAAGTCTTTTGGAAAGTGGCCAGTAGGGGAACATGAAGATACAGGATTCATGGAGACTTAACTATCATTGGGATACCTCAGAGGATTTAACTGGTGGCTTAAGGAGGAAAGAAAGGTGCTTTTTGAGTGGGATGTGTATCTGTGCCATCCTAACTGATAGGCAATGACAGACTCTCTGCCCAACCTGGTTTGGAATCCATTGACTTCCATTAAGGCCTACCCCAGTGCTTTGCCAGACTGTGGTTTTAAATGATGGGTTGACAAGATTCTTTTTAAAAGTCATCTTCCTTTTATATATGAAACACATGAAGTAATAATGTTTGAGATTTGTTTTTTTTTCAACTTTTACTATATGAATTGTTATTTTATATATGCTGATCTTGTTCCTGTTTATCAGACTGAACAATTTTGCCCTGCTTTTGCATTTTTTTCCTTTTATTATCTTTTATTTCTGATTTCAAAACTTCTCTGTAGTGTATCTTAGAATGCATCTCAAATTTTTTGTACTTTTCTGTAGTTCTACTCTAAGCCTTTCTTGAGCTAAGATGTCTAGGCTTGTATGGAAAATTCCAGACATGTTACATCATGAATTTACACAATGGCATAATGATGTTTTTGAGATGTTCTTAAAATTTTCCATTTGCCTTTTTGAGTGCTGCTGAACATTAAGCTGACACTTTGAGAGACCTGTCTGACGTGACACTAGATGCCTTGTACGTGTGGCAGTGTATTATCTAGGGCTGATGGTTGTGCTAGGTAGGGTTATTTTTACTTGCTTGCAGCTCATTGCCATTCAGCCCTATCTACCATTTGATCACCAGCCATTCTCTATTGTCTGTGCCTTTTCAATCAAACTCATGTACAAATGTTCAGACTTGCCACATGATTTACTTAAATATTGGATATCACAGGTCTAAGCACTGATCCTTGAAATAGCCTACACTGCCTCTTATGGGATGGGAAAGAATACTACCATATCATTTTTTATCTGTTAGGGAATCTTTAATTAACCAGATGACCCACTCTCTTATCTTATGATACATGTATTTTAAGATCTTTAGGTAAAGGACATGAAGTTCACTAAGGCCAAATGCCAGGTACTGCACCTTGGCCATAACAAACCCCAGCAGCGCTACAGGCTCAGGGAGGAGTAGCTGGAGAGCTGCCAGGCACAGAGGGACCTAGGGGTGCTGATTGACAGCTGAACATGAGCCAGCAGTGTGCCCAGGTGGCCAAGAAGGCCAACAGCATCCTGGCCTGGATCAGGAACAGTGTTGTCAGCAGGAGCAGGGAGGTGATCATGCCCCTTTACTGAGCTTTGGGGAGGCCTCACCTCGAGTACTGCATCCAGTTTTGGGCCCCTCACTACAAGAGGGACATTGAGGTGCTGGAGAGGGTACAGAGGTTACCAAGCTGGTAAAGGGCTTAGAACATAAGCCTGATGAGGAAAGACTGAGGGATCTGGGCCTGTTTAGCCTGGAAAAGAGGAGACTGAGGGGAGACCTCATTGCTCTCTATAACTACCTGAAGGGAGGCTGTAGAGAAGCAGGAATTGGTCTGTTCTCCCTGGTAGAGAGGGATAGGACAAGGGGAAATGGATGGAAATTGCGCCAGGGGAGGTTCAGGCTGGACATTAGGAGGAATTTCTTTGCTGCAAGGGTTGTCAGCTATTGGAACAGGCTGCCCAGGGAGGTGCTTGAGTCACCGTCCCTGGAGGTGTTTAAGAGACGGCTGGATGTTGTGTTGGGGAGCATCATTTAGTGGGGTGATAGGGCTAGGACAAAGGCTGGACTTGATGATCTTCAAGGTCTCTTCCAGCTGTAACTGTTCTATTATTCTATGACACTAAGAAAAACAAGGTTATCATATAGGCATAGCTTGCATTAATTATTCTTTTCCAGAACTATTTGCTTTTTCAGTGGGTTTGTACATACTTGAGAGGCACTTAATCCACTATTTCAGCAATTTCTCTGTTTATCCTGTTAATTCTCTTATTTTCTGTGTCTGTTAGTTCTTTTATTTTGATACAATTTCCACCAGTTTTCTAAGAGTAGAAGTCTCATTTTATCTCTCTACCAGTTGTGGTTTATGTAGATGCTAAAAACATACTAATTGCTGTAATACTGCACCTGCTACTTACACTTAAACGGGTGTGTGGTCTGTCACATGTAGGTTGCTCATTAGTCCTAAAAAGCAAAAGAAATGGCATTGAAATACTGTATTTTGAATGAGTTTGCTGTGTTGTAGTCTCTTAAGAGGGATGGAGGAGTTTGTATTTGTGTTTGCATAGGCACAGAGCTATGTATGCTGGAGAGAGGCAACATCAACCAAAATAATATACCTCAAAGGTTAACAGTGCTTCATTCTGCTGAATGAAAGGGACATGGAGACTCCTCTTACCTTGAAGACCCACTCCATACTCTGGGTTAGTGTTTGTCCCCTTGGTGACACAAAATGCTGTACAGGCACAGAGGGATGTAATAATAACACACAGTAGGATGAAACTATCTGAGCAGTTTTATTTGTCTTTTATTATTCTTATTCTTATTCTTATTTTTATTTATTTAGTGACCAGGGGGATAATTCCGTTTAAGCGGAAAACTAAGACAATTGTTTATGCCAGAGATGCTACTGCAAGGATTTTTTTGATGGTTGTGGTTATTTATTCACATGAAGGGGGGGGGGGGGAAATAAGGGTTCCCTTAGCAATTTTTTTAATCTTGATTTTTACTAAGCTCACATTATGAAAATGAGTTGCCTCTGAGGAATTGTTCTCTATAAATTTAGCCTTTGTGATTAAATTTAGCAATATAGTGAAACAGAATTTTAACTCATTTAGAAAATCTCAATCCATCTCTTAATGAAGTTTCCATAATCAACTTATATGGGGAAAAAGAAAATTAGGAAAATTCAATGTTTAACAGTTAAAATGTGACACTGTGCAGACCCCAAGACACTAGGAAGAAGAAACTACTGCTAGGCTTTGCTTTACAGAACATTTTCCATTGTTGTCTTACAGCTAATTTTCAAAGTTTATTTTCACCAGTGGAGTAGTACAATGTTTTGAATAGCAAAATATGATGTTTTCTTTTATTACTGCGAGGAAACTTACTCAGTTTAAGCTAAAAAAGATGGTTTGATACATTGTTTTTCTCAAACAATTTCCCAGCAGTGAGAAATTAGAGATTAGTGTCAAATGGTGATTCTTTGCCACTGAAATATGTTCTAAAAGAGCAGGTGCCTGGAATTTTACTATGTAATACCTCAAAGACAATGTGTATTTTTGAGGTGTTCCTGGGCACATGTGAGATGGAAATAATAACCTACACTAGAAAAGATGTAATTTTTCTCCCAGTTGTTTTTCCCATGCAAGAACTGCAATAAAGCCAAAAAATGAGATTTGGTATTAATAGAATCATAGAATGGTTTGGGTTAGAAGGGACCATTGGAGGCAATCTAGTCCAACCCCCCTGCAGTGGGCAGGGACATCCCCAACTAGAGCAGGTTGCCCAGAGCCTTGGCAAGCCTCACCTTGAATGCCTCCA
>VWZO01007383.1:623339-700500 GCA_013396975.1 Bucco capensis
TGCTTCATGGCTGATTAGTGACCCTCAGGACTGTGAATTCCACCAATGGATGATCACTGCAGCCCAGGAAGCCTCCAATCTTGAGATCCCTGATGAGCTCGTCTGTCATCTGCATTGGTGACCAGTAGATCAAGTATTGCACCCCCCTGGGCACAGGTGTCTGTTTGTTGTGTTAGGAAGTTCTCATCGAGACACTCCAGGAGCCTTCTGGATTGCCTACTGCTTGCTGTGTTGTTTTTCCAGCAAATGTCAGGGTGGTTGAAGTCCCCAGCAGGACAAGAGCCTGTGAGCCTGATGCCTCCTGTAGTTGGAGTAGGAATGCTTCATCAACAGACTCCTCTGGATCTGGAGGCCTCTAGTAGACTCCAGTATATGTTTCTAATAATGTTTCTAACCTTCTGAATGATTAATATTTAGATGATGACTTTGTACAAGTAAGATTATTCAGTTCCTTTGATTATAAGCCTTAATAGCGATAATGAACACAAGGTTAAATAACGCTGATAGAGCATTTTTCAGTGCAGGAGTTCAAATGTTACATACACATAATTAATTATACTTTAGAGGATTACTATTATAAGCATGTAAGCATATTAAGGAAAAGTTAGCAAAACTAGTGTTTTGTCACACTGTGAGCCAGGAATCATAGAATCATTGCTGTCAGAAAGAGCTCCAAGATCCTCAAGTCCAACTGTTGACCCAACAGCACCATGCTACTAAACCATGCCATGCAAGTACCATCTCTATATGGTTTTTTAACACCTTCAGAGATGGTGACTCCACCACTTCCCTGGGTAGCCTGTTCCAATCTCTAACCATTCTTTCAGTGAAGAAATTTTTCCTAATATCCAACCTAAACCTCTTCTGGTGCAGCTTGAGGCCATTTGCTCTTGTCCTATCTCTAGCTACCTGAGGTAAGAGACTGACTTAGGAGAAAAGACCAACCTAACAGAGGTGAGGGCAGAACCAAAAAATCCCAAGTTTGACACCCTCTCTTAATCACTGGATGCAAATACTTTATTTTTCATGCTGTTTAGTTTGTTTTTAGTAAATAGCAAACTCTGTGCTCAAATCGCCATTCTGTTAACTTCACTTAGCTAAATGTGGAGGAGCAAGTAAATATGAGTAAAACTTTGATGCAGTCAGGTTTTTTTCCTGAGAATGTCAATGCCGTGGCACTGCCTTGAGGTGTGTGTGAGGGTCACAAAAAGGCTAAGCAGCAGATTTAAGTGCCAAATAATGTTGAGGTTACCACTCTAATAGAAAAGGGTTGCTGTTAAGGAGGCTTGAGATCTTGCTGCACTTTGCTGCTTCAGTATATGAACAGGTCTCTTTCTTTGGCTCAGGTTTCCCTGTTGTCTTTGCAGTCAGCCAGCCTTTAAATGTGAAGGAGGTAGGATGTGGAGTATTTTATTTTTTCAGAGCTTTTTTACTAAATAGGTCAAAATAGAAAAAAATGAAAAGATACGCAGGTCACAACATTGATGCTGCTTCCCCAAATCAAAAAGAAATCTGAATTCTGAAATATTTTGAATTACTTACCTTCTTTTAATAGATGTTGAACCTTTTGGTTTGATTGTACACTTCTTTTTTTTATGAGGTTTGGAGACAAAAGGGCAGGCCTGGAAGACATTTGTTGCTTGGAAGAAGAGATATGGTCCTGCCCAAAATAAAGGAGACTCAAGCCCCACTAAAGGTGTTTTTATGAGAGTCAGTGCCACAAAATGTTGCCTTTTACAGTTTTCCTGAGAAAAGCCATTGCCCACTGAGTGCTGTAACAGGGATCTAGGAATCCATCAAGCTGAGGTTTTTACACCTCGGAGCTATGGAAACCCCTTGCTCACATAGAATTCTAGAATGGTTTGGGTTGCAATGGACCTTAAGGATCATCTAGTTCCAACCTCCCTGCCATGGGCAGGGATGACATCCACTAGACCAGGTTGCCCAGGGCCCCATCCAACCTGGCCTTGAATACTGCCAGGGATGGAGCATCTAGAAATTCTCTTGGCAACCTGTGTCTTACCATCCTCTGAGTAAAGTATTTCTTCATAACACCTAATCTAAATCTCCCCGTTTTTCAGTTTAAATCCATTCCCCCTTGTCGTATCACTATCCACTCCTCTTTAAAGTCTGTCTCCTCACCTCCTTCCTTCCACAATAAGGCTCTCCCTGGAGCTTTCTCTTCTCCAGGCTGATCAACCCCAACTCTCTTAGTTGTTTTCATAGGGGAGCTTCTCCAGCCCTCAGATCATCTATATGGCCATCGTCTGGGTGTAGGATGAAGGTATTTTTTTATTAACATTCTTCCTCAGACTGTTTTTTTTATTAATCATGGCATGTAAACAGTATAACCCCAGAGTGGGGTAGTTGATTCAGGCATCAATAGTAATTACTGCAGTTCTTAGTCTTGTGACTGTATACCTGTGAGAGGCATTTGCTGGAACTGAACATAACATCTTCATGAGTACTTGATCTCATGTGTATCCCTGCCAGTGGAAACGGGAGAAATGTCATGTGCATGCACACAGTCACACCAGGGTGTATTTACCACTCGTCTTCAGGAGCTCATCTGTTCAGCTTCTCACCTCCCATGTCTCTCCAGGGTGAGGGGAGGTTGTCTGAATGTCTTAGTTAGCTGAGAAGCAGAACACATTCAGCTTTGGCTATTAAAAATGAGTGCAAATTAAGGTAAATTAGAAGAATCATGATCTATTTAATAGTCCTATTTCCACATTATTTATTCAGAAGAACTTTCTATTAATGGTGCATTGGACTCACAAAGCAATTAACTCCATCCCTCTCACTGATCCCTCTACAGATACACTGACATGCTCTGCAGAACAAAGGATTTGATCCTTTGGGATTAAGATGCTGGTTTGTTTTCATTTGCTTATCACTGTGTTAACACATAAGGGAAAATGATTCCTTACATTGCTGCTTTCTGTGAAGACACAGAAGGTCACAAAGATGTATATAGACCTATATTCATTTCAGAAATATTCTCTGTTGCTAATATTCAGAGCCTCTAAAATAATTGGCTCTTCTTCCTTCAAGTCTGCTTTGCCCTTGTCTCCCTGAGTAATGACAAATGAGTACACAGCTTCTGTTTTCTACATTTAGTTTGGTGCCTGAAGGAGATACAAAGCACAGATAATGGCTCTTCTCAAAGAGGACAAGTGGTGTTAGATAAACTATCCAGTATTTCATTGACAGAAAGATGCATTCTTTCTCACTTCCATGGGGTTCAGGAATCAGTTTTGGGATGGTGAATGCCTTTGTGAAAGATGGTTTTGTTTTCTCCATAACTCTAATAAATACTGTAATGCTGAAGTGAATGAACATTTTAATTATTCTGAAACGTAATTTATGCATTAGTTTCCATAGTAACTTGTCATTGCTGTGGCATGGTTGGAGCTAGTGATATTTGTGAGTGTAGAAAGTCAATTTATGCAATGATTTACAATGTAGCATTTGATTTCTCAAGTAACTACTAGTTTTGCTGGTTATGGCCAGCCACATTTATACTGAAATTCTTCTGTGTTCCTTCCATAGGTATAAAGTAGATGGGGAAATTAGTCAATGAGGTCACTGTATTGTAAGCATTTAGAACTGTAATTGAAATGTGTTCCAGCAGAAGGCTGTATTTTCAAAAATATACTCCTTTGACACATGGGAATATTGTTCCTTCAGGGCTTGCTCCACTGTTAAATAAAGATTTAAGTGTTTAGCTCTGAAGGAATCATCACTTTCAACAAGGGACAATTCACTGTGCCAATAAAAAGGTTGTGTACAATTTAGAAAGAACAGGGAAACAATATTCTTGGCTCCAATTAGTTTTCTTGATATATCATGTAATATAGTCCTCAGAAGGATATAAATGATACTAACACTTTCATTTTGACATAATAAGCCTTCTAGAGAATTATTGAGTTTGAATGAAAAATGCATAGAGTACTTGCAGCCCTGTTACTCTTGCAACTATTGTTGCATGTGTTTGTACGTGGAAGAAACTCTCATGGATTAAATCATGAGCTATTGCTGCTGTACACTTAGTTTTTTAATAGATATCTTTTAACAGTTTATGGAAATCTGCAGCAATAGAACATCTTGGAGAAGAGGTAGTTCATCCCAAAATGAGTTTGCTGGTGTGGAAGAGAAGGGACACACAAATCTTGTCTTGATTACAGAACCAAATAGCTGCAGAGCCAGAATGTACCCAAGAATGGTTTCATAAAGACATCAGAGTCTATGCTGATAAGGTTAGAATGTCAGATACCCATGATTTGATCAGATTGATCTGTGATTAGTTGGCATCATTTGGAATCTGACTTGAATTTCTCTATAATGATCTCATAGTCAGGGTACCATATGGTAATTAGTTGAATTTTTCAAAGCTTTAAAGGTTTCTTTTGCTTGTAGGTTCACTAGATTATCTGCTGGTACATGAGGTAAAAACTGGAGATATTGTAATCATAGCTTCATCTATGATTTTTTTGTTGTTGTTTAAGTGTCAGTTCTTACAATGTAGATGACTAGTTATTCAGTTTGAGCAAGAAGTAAAGAATGAAGGATTAACACAAATGTGACTTAAAATGATTTAAAATAATAGAGTAAGGTGTGTGTGTGTGAAGTATTTCTACTGTGTGTGAAATGGCCTCTCTGGAGTTAACAGTATTTTGACAGTAATAGAGAGAGTGATACCAACACACACAGTTAAAA
This sequence comes from Bucco capensis, assembly GCA_013396975.1. Classification (NCBI taxonomy): domain Eukaryota; kingdom Metazoa; phylum Chordata; class Aves; order Piciformes; family Bucconidae; genus Bucco; species Bucco capensis. The sequence continues at coordinate 628,059 of VWZO01007383.1, forward strand.
GGATTGTATGTGGTCCCATGGGTGCCTTCACCTTTGTGTGGCTACAGGACTTGTATTTGCAATTCTCCAGCCTGCCTTTTTCCTTTAGCTGTGTATCCTCTCAGCTGCAGCTATGTGGTCCAGGGCCCTTGTGGCAGTGATGCCTCTTGCTGCTGTTAAGCTGAGGTTTTGTGCTATTACACCCATGGTCTTCCATGTGCAAACCTATGATTGGTTCTCATGGGAAGCAGCTGCTGCTGGGGTGAGAATCATCTCACTCCTCCCCTCCTTTCATAACTTTTTCATACCCCTTATTTTTTGCTTTCTGGCTGTCAGTAGTGGAAAACAAAACTGCACATAATGAAGCAGATAGCAGTCATTCAGGGGGAGGGTTTAGGTTAGGTATTAGGAAAAGGTTCTTCACCCAGAGGGGTGGTAAAGCACTGGAAACGGGCTCCTCGGGGAAGTGGACACGATGCCAAGCCTTACACAATTCAAGAAGCATTTGGACAATGCTCTTAAAGACATGGTATAATTTTGGGGGTTATGTGCAGAGACAGGAGTTGGACTCTGATCCTCATGGCTCCTTTCCAACTCAGTGATTCCGTGATTTAAATATCTGATCAGATATTTAAGTATCTGATAAGGAATACACTACCACAGTTGTGCCTGATCAAGGACTATACGGTTGGCAGTTATAGCATCAGAAGTGGTAGCCACATGAGACTGGGGGAAAGCATAGCAAAAAGTCACTGCTGGCATCACTACCTTCTGCACTGCAGAAGCTTGTGTCGGCATCCTCTCTGCAACAATTTAGTGCTTAAACAAGCACATCAGTAAATTGCTACCTGGATTACAGAGCATAAGTATTGCAATTGTAACTGTGCCCAGTTCACAAATAGGTGTTGCACTGGAAAGGGAAAGGGTAGGAAGTGGGAATGGAGCAGAGCTGGTCAGAAAACATCTATTCTCCTCTTCTGCTCACCTGAGAAATGTTCATTGTCCACTGCATCTATTGTTTTCATTCTCATTTGATGATGGAGGAGTAAGAAATAGATTTGTTCCTCAGAGGTCAGTTGGAACACTGATGGACAAACAGATTGAGATTGTGTTTTGGGATAAATTTTCTAAGGGATTTGAATGTGGCTTTCCTTTTTCACTCTCTTCTCTACCCTCCTTGGTTACCAGAAATAACTGACCAATGGAAGTTACACAGAGACTTCCACCAACTATGAATTGTTTTTTTAATATATATTTATCCATTCTGAGTGTTACCATCTCCTAATGGAAATAGTAAAAGGTTGAGCATAACATTAAAAAAAGCTGCCCTGAGAAAGAATTGAGGTTGGGAGCAGTAAAATGTATGAGTAAAATGGGAAAAAGTCACATCAGTGAAACTTCATTAGTACCTGACATGCTTTATTTTAGTAAAGTCCCTGAATAATTTTATTTCCTGCAGAAGATCTACACATACAAATGTTGCAACTAATACACTACTAAAAAGTTTGTAGAAACTTAAAAAAGGCCAAGTTTGGAAGACTGCTGAAGACTGACTATATCTTGAAGACTGTGGAAACAGCAAGGGCAGATTAGAAATGAAGAATCAGTTTATCTATCACCATTTTCCTATTTTACTCTGTCTCAGTTATTTTTTTCTGTAAGATGAGGATAATAGGATGTCTGTTGGGTGAACTAGTCAGAATGTGGTCACGTAGACAAATTGCAATAGTTGAGGAAGTTACTGCTTGTCGAATGAGTAGCAAAAAAAATGTATGAATATTCCATCTTGTTTCAAAGTAAAATGTGATAACCCATGTGCATTATACTTGGGAAATGGAGTGTGTTTTACATACACACCCATTCCCACCACATGCAGAGTTAATGACTGTGGTTTGACAGATAAACTATCATTTAACTGTCATCCCATGAATGTGACCAGTGATTCGTATGCAGAACTGTTACATTCCTCAGCAGCTTTGTAATTCCTGTTTTCTAAATCTACAGGCATACACCATATGCAGATGTTTTTATGCCACAAGAGTTACACATATGCTATTGCTAGTTGGTAGGTTTTAAGCACGTGCTTTTTATGCAGTGTTAGTAGTGCTGCTGTTGGAATTTCAGCCATTTATCTAAGTGACTAAAAATCACAGAATCTTTAAGGTTGGATGAGACCTCTAAGATCATCAAGTCTAACCATTCCTATCACTGCCATGCCACTAAATCATGTCCTAAGTAAAACATCTATACATTTCTTAAACTCTTTCAGGGATGGTTACTCCACCACTTCCCTGGGCAGCCTGTTCTAAGACTTAACAACCCTTTCAGTGAAGAAATTTTTCCTGACATCCAATCTCAACCTCCCCTGGTGCAACTTAAGGTCATTTCCTCTTGTCCTCATTATGTTTTCATTGTGGACAGTTGCTTGAGATGTTTTTATTCCTTCCCTTGGTTTTTGGTAAGGGGTGAACATCAAGAAATCTAACTGTATTGCTAGTATTCTGTCATTACTGCAAAAATAATTTGGTAAACTAGTGCTAGGTACTTTTTCCATACTTTCTGACAGTAAATTGCTATCTGTGGGCTGAAAGTTTGGGTGGCATATATTTGAAGCACTAGAAAGCACTCATTCTATCAAGTAGCTTCTTTCTGTGTGTGATCCTATCTGCCCTCAGTCAGTGGCTAACTGAAGGTGAGTGAAGGCTCTTGAAACTTTCTGGACAGTTCTCTGTTCAACAGGAAGGTGCATCAGGCTTGGTTTTTCTGCACCTCTAAAATCTACCTTAGCTAGAAAAACAACGACCAAACTCTTTCCTAAGCTTGGCAGATTTAGTCCACAAGTAAGAGATAATGATAATTGATACTTCAGGGACATTTTTATTAAACTAGCACTTAAGGCACAAGAAGGGGTGGTGCTCCTGCCCTTCTGCTCAGTTGTGAAGGCTTAGCAGTCAGAGCATTCTCTGTTCCCTTTTCTTTCTGAAGGATTCATACCCACAGGCTGTGGGCTAGAATATTGTTTCAGTCTTAGTTTCTAATTAAAATACATGTATTATGTAGCCAGTGCTTTTCTGTGCCTCTTTGCTCCATGTGCATGTGTTCAGAAGATTCTTTGGGACTATCACATTTTATATGATGGAGAGGGTGCAGTGGGGGTGGATTCTACACTGCTATTAAGATTTGTTAGAAGGAAAAAGAAACTAAGAGGGGAGAAGGGGAAATGAAGCAGTGGTAAGCATAGCTTGAAGAGAGAAAAGCAACCTGCATGACCTGACTCTCAGGGTATTGTCTCCTTTCCATATCACAATCAGCAGGTAGAAGGACAATGAGAATTTCATCTCTAGTTTCTCATCATTTCTCGTCCATGGTTGCAATATTCTTACTCAATTCAGAGTTGGATGTTGATTGCTTAGGTTTGTGCCTCTTAAATGCTAGACCAGATTTTCATTTTGGTGATATCTGTTACTGTACAATTCTGCTATATATCTTGTCCCCATTTCTGAATAAACAACCTGTTCTTCAGTAAATAGCTGAAGAGATTATCCAAAGCATCCATTTGGTGACTGAAAGACTTCTGTATTTTAGACCTATTTTTAGAAATCAATGAAATACAGCATGTGGAATGCTGCACTGTATAACAGTCATGGATCACTGGACACCGTAGAGAAGTCTGTAAAATATCACAATTTCAGTTAATTATAGTGTTGTAAGTCTGCATAGTTATCTGGAAAAGAAAGATTTAAAACAATGAAAGGGTTTTAGTTTAGCAGAGTATTTATTGCACTGTGATCAATAAGATGAAAAGAATTTTAATGCATTTTTAATTTCGGTTGGGAAACTGGTGAAACTTTGAAATACAGGCAAAACAGAAATTAATAGGTCCTCGTTCTTTTACATGATATATGTATACATTAAAACCACATGTAGATGTAGTAGTGAAAAAAATCTATCAGTTTTCACCACATATATCTTTGCACTGCAATGCTTTGGTGATTGCAGCATCATTTTTTTTCACCACAAAAAGTGGCATATGTAATTGTAGGGGAAGGCACAATTACAAACTGCATGCAATTACAGCCAAACAAGTAAACAAAATAAAATGACATTCAGTAAGTTAAAGAATAGCTGAAAGCCTTTCAATGGAGATGCCAAAGAGGAGTTTCTGCAGCTCTACAATTTGCCAAATTGTTGTCATTTAGGAGAACTTACCCACAGCAGCTCAGAGTAGAGCAAATGATTGGCAAATTGTCTTTCTAAATTATTGTATTCTCTTCTGATTGGGTTTCCCCTATTATTCATTGACAAGATCTTAATATTTTCAAAGTTGAGAACTTGCCTATTTTGCTTTACAACTGAACTTTCCTATTCTGCCATTCTCATGAAGCGAGGCACTCTCCCTGTGAGGGACACATCTCAGGAAATCAGTAATATTTTGAAGATATGATTGTAATAAAAAAAGCTTTATGAGTTTTTAAAAAGATCTCACAGAGGAGGATAAACACTATGTCTGTATTGTTCAGGAGTCTATCACTGAAATAAGTTCTATCTTCTGGATCTAAATCAATGGGAGAAGTAAACAAAGCTGCAGAGATAAGGTCATGTTCTTGCCTATAGACAGATCCTGTTTCTAAAGAAATTAAATTTGGATTGTAACCAACTGCTGAGAATTTCTTTGTTGCCTTGTATACAGTTACTGGAACTGCAGTGTAATTAATTCTGGTTAGCACTACAGGACACAGATCAAATGGAGATTTTCTCTTAACCTTTTCTCCCATGATCTACAACTGCCCTAAGGGGATTGCTGTTGCTTTCTTGTGGAAAGGGACAGATTCCCACAAAGGGCAATTTTTGGTTTCTCATTGTTGGAAAAAATTGAAAGTTATTAGGGATAGAAGGGGAGCTGGCATAGGGATTCTTTCATATCCCTTCAACAACAAAAAGAATAATCATAAAAAATGCTCTTCAGCCTCTCCAGACACAGTCAGATTGTTTTCTGATATCATGGAGTGCGTTCTGCAGCTGCATCCTCTTGACAAGTAATCCTCCCTCTCTGCCACCAGCATACTTCAAGATAATTGGCTGGAATAGTCTTAGCAAATAATTATTTGACCAATTAAAGCTGTTAGTCTGCAGAATAATGAACTTTGAATAGATCTTTAATTCCTACATTTTTACAAATGGGGAGAGGAAAATAATATTCTTGAGGTTGTTGAGTAAATAGTTTCCTTTGAGAACACTGCAAAGATGCTGAAGTTTTTTCATTTCTGCAAACATTTATGGAAACCAACTGCTCTTCAGTTTGATGCTTAAGGGAAACAAAGCAGGAAAATGAGAAGTGAATACTGACCTAACAGATTTATAGAAGTTCTTTTAGACAAGGCTTTTGAATCCTTTTTTTAGTTTATTCACCCAGAATCGTATAGTCAAAGAATATCTTTAGAAATCAAGACCTACATATAAGGTCCTACCCTGTTCAGTGAAGAGCTTTCCATTTAACTCTTATGTTCAAGCTAGTTTAAAATGTTATTCAAGTAATTGACAGGCCAAACAAACTATATATGGCATATTTCTCCTGTACCTGTGTAACAAACAGTGAAGCAATTGATATCAATATTAGATTAACAGTCCATGTTCAAGCTCTGGAGCATGTCACCAACTCACTGCTTTGTCAACTCAGAGGAAACCAACAATGGAGGTGCTTTGGGATGGAACATCTTAAAAAGGACCTTGTAATTGGGCAGTAATCTCTCATACTTGCAGTATTTTCTTTGACATTTAAGCTGAGTGAGCAAGCTGCTGCAAGGGCTTGGATTAAAAATTCTATTGTAAGCTAAGAGGAAAAAGAAAGAAGCAACTCTGGGGAAAAACCCTGCTTATATCTTAAAGCAAGCAGATAACTCATAGTGGAAGTGGGGGGAAAAAACATCAAATCGAGGAGTAGCTCACCAAAACAGTAATATCTGGAGAATAAATATGATAGTGGGCGAAGGAGTATTAGCAAAAGCAGCAGGAGCTAAAGACTAAAGCCTAAGTATTTTAAGTGCAAGAGTAGCTGAAAGCTCTGCATTTATCAGACTGAAATAATGGCACATTTGCTCCATTGCATTCTAAAGTAATTTTCTGTAGGACAGAAAAATACCTTGTTTTGAAATGAGGTGGAAATTAAAATGCAGCACCGTCTCTGGGGTTCTTGGTTTAGCTAAGTTTTTTGACAACTACCAATGTCAGAAAAGGCTTCTGCTCGAAGTGTCTGTAGTTTGGGTTAAGAAAATAAAGCAATGCTTTGATGGCTTTTGTGTCATGGATGTAGATTTGAGTTATCTGTTGCTTTCTGGATTGTCTGCAAATAAGTTGCTTATATTTCAGTCAATATGAATTTAATTTAAACTAAAGGTGGTTAAAAAATTAAATGTATGAGAGTGTACAGCATTTTAAAACACCATTAAAAAACCTCCCCTTGTTCATTTACTTAATGCCAAATTACAAAACTGAGCTTAAAATTCTAAGAAATAATAAAAAAAAGTGTTATATTTGATTTCATCATAACTTGCTGATGCCTCAAATTGGAAATGTTCATCAAGAACATCTGCCTGATGGTTTTTCCAGCACTGGTTCTCCCTGTCTTCTAATTTGCACACTTCTGAGGTATTCTGCACCATTTATTCTGACTACAAACTGTCCTGCCACAGAAATTGTGAAGAGTATGTGTGTCACATGCACCAGTTCAGTTAAGACTTTAGGTTATCCAGTGTGGTACTGAGGCAAATTCCCCTCACATGCTCCAGCATCTCCATCCTTATGCTGGCATTAGCTCTCACCTGATCTCTCTAGGAGCTGGCAGGTCTTGCTGTGGTTAGAACAAAAAATTATCTTTATTGGTTTGATTCTCCCCACTTTGCTCTGTGAAGACTCAATGATTCTGCCACACGATGAGGCTGTGCCTACTTAAATGTTTTAGTTCAGCTCAGGGATGTGTACTTAAGTTCCAGGCCTCTGAACAAATTTCATTGTTTCAATATTAGCAGTTTTTCAAAAGGAGTTTGTTCTAGTTTGGCAAATTTATGTTCTTCTCAAATGCATTTGTTTAAGTAGTGAGATACTATGTTGAAATGGTACAAATTTTCTTGGTACCTTAAGTTAATGATATTTTGTGATTGTCATAAACAGTAAGTTTTACAACATTTGTGAGGAAAGAATGGAAGTGTAGGTGCAAGGAGGATAGAGGTTGGTTGTTTTTTTTTCTCTCATCCTCTTCTTTATCTGAGTAGTAGCATATAGAATCTTTCTTCAGTCTTAAACTCAAGGTTAATGTTGAGCTGCTTAACAAAGAGCACAGGGAAGTTTGAAAGCTAGCACATCCAGCAGCACAACCTTTATTTCACCCAGACAGTAGTCAGAGGCTGCAACTTCAATTAGAACTACATGTAACCTTGATTTGATCTTTAGTTTAAGTGAAAATGTCACTATATAGCAACAATTCAACCAAAACAAATATTGCAAGTTATTTGCCAGTCTAAGTTGCAAGAAAATCAATGAATTGTTGGGGTTTTTTTTTTATTTAATTCATAGGATCATTTATTTTCTCTTTGCAGCATTAATAAAAACATACTTTCTTCACAAAATTGTGCAGAATGACACATATATGTCTGTGAACTGATGTTCACAGCTGGCTTGATTAAGAGAGATCAAAGCAGGGAAGGAATTTCATTGGAATTCAGAAACTAATAGTACCTTGCCATGAGATGCAGAAATAGTCAAATGGATAGTAAGAAAATCATGCTGGCAAGTGTATTCTATAAATAATTTGATTTAGCAGCTATCATATTTAGCCAAAGGTTTGCATATCTTTTGGATACTTTGTGCATGGAAAATAGTCCCCCCCATTGCCAATCAGTTCTTCCTACTTGAAAAGCAGCCACCATGACCTTTATTCTAATGAGGAAGGGAAGCTTTACCTGCATCTCTTTTATAGCCCTGTAATTGCCTTGATTTCTGTGAACTTACTCTTGATTTATGTTGCAATAAATAAATAAATAAAACTAACTAACATAGCCACACGACCTCCATGTAATTATTGAGATGTTAGCTGTATTAGCCTCTTAGCATCATACTTGACAGTATGGCATAAAGAACAGCAGCTGCCTTACAGAAAGGTTAGAGATTATTAATAAGCTCCACATAGAAGAAAAACTTCAATTGTGGGTCTCATAAATAAACTACTCAAAAATGTATAGTGCATGCACTTAATATGTAGTCAATTATGCATGATCTTACATGCTTTTATTTTTGCTTTTCCTGTATATTCAATTACTTGAATTTAATAATATACAGACTGTCTCTCAATCAACATACCCTTGAGACCCTGATCTGATGTTTTTCAAATTAAAGCCTCATTGGTTATGTTAAATGGAACTAAATATATATTTCAGAAAAATGAGAAAGACATACCAATATTGACATTCAGGGACTGGAAAGAAAATCATCTCAAAATCTTGATCTGAACCTTGTTTGAAGATTTTATTTAAATCAGACTTTCACATTTTCCATTAATATTTCTGGATGACTTATACAAATATGCATTCCTGGGAAATTACACGGTGTCATAGTACAGTAAACTTTTTTATTTGAAGCAAATGATGACTGTGAAGATCACAGTTTGTGGCTGCAGAGAAGATGGAGGCTCCTTTTTTACAAGGAGTCACATGGAGAAGTGAGGGGTGATGAGTACAAGTTACTCACAAGAGGAACATTTTTTTCACAAAGGTAATCAGCCCCTGGAGTAATCTTCTTAGGGAAGTGGTGGATTCCCCAACATTGGACACTCTTAAGATTCAGCTGGATGGATGCTGGTTCATCTTGTCTAGACTGTGCTTTTGCCAAGAAAGGTTTGACCAGATGATCCTTGAGATCTCTTGCAATCTGGAATTCTATGATAATCACATTGTTCTGGTTTCATGTTTGAAGTTAGTATGGAGAGGTTATGTTGGATGGACAAATTACCTCATGATTGTACTTATATACTGTACAGTTAGTAGCAATGCTTAATTTAAAGGCAGGGGAGCTGTGGTTCTGCTAATGCTCAGTTCCGATCTGTGTGTTCCACATGTGCATGAGAATGATTAGTCCAGTAATTGTGTATTTATTTCAATCTGAGAATGTGTCATTTTAACCTTCTTTTAAATAGTTCTGAGTAAAAAGTACAACTAATCAGGCCAACATGCAGGTGCAATGTGCAGGTTTCCTAGCCTAGACTTTACTTTCTGATGACCATCTAATCCATCTCTCTGAGCTCATATGTAAAAATGACATGAATAATCTGTCACATCTACTACATATTGTGTGCTCTTCTTAGTGCAATGCTGTTGTTTATAACTATATGTGAAGTTTCATGCTTCTGCATTTTAGTGGAATAATTACCTTTTACAGAAGGAATGTTATTGACATGTCCATCATGATCTGGTTTGTGAAGCCCTGGATACTTGTGCCAGACCTGCAGCAGGTTCTTGTGCAGGATTTTTCTGTTATGTTTTCTTCTACTTGTTACCACTGTGCCTTTTTATTTTTAATGTTTAATCCAATTTTTATAATTGCTCTTCCTAGCTAGTGACTTTTGTAATTTTATTACATTACCTGCTTTCTTAGATTGAAGATTTTTCCATAGTACCAAATGGACGGATCAGGTATGGTTGTACAAAAAGATGAAAAAAGTCAGTTACAAATACATGAGGAGTGGCTTCTGCTGTGTGACTTAGTAACAGTTTTCAGGAAAGTAACTCTGGCTAACAGTTGGTAGCACTTCATTAAAGGGTCAGCAACATAAAAGCTTGAAGACATATCCACCGAAGACATATCAATCCCAGTGCTCTCAAAGCTTTTTTTTCTTTTATAAATGCAATTACTGTTCTTCATCCTTTTTGTTCTCGCAGTTTGCCATCTTCTTAAAAGGAATTCACATACATAAATTAGTATCTTTTTACTGACATTTTCCATTTTGTTTTTTGAAGTCTCTCTCTGTCACTGTAAATGGTGTTTTCTTTTGCTTTCTGTGTACCTCATCTAATGCAGAAAGAGGAAAATCAATGGTAGGGATACTTCTCTATTTACCCTGTGCTTTCTCTTCCTTTCAGAATGTCAGTTCTTCTAACATAAATTCAGAAAATGTAACAAGCAAAAAAATATAGCCCATCCTTCTACCTACCTGCCTACCAATCTGCCCACCTATTTATTTTCCTCCATACCAGAATGGGTAAGATTCATTCCATATGCTGAAGACCAGTGTGACATTCTGGCCTTCAGTTACACCTTGTAGTTTCCAAGGATTAACATTTGGCTTGATCATATCACAGGGGATGGAGAGCAGTTTTGATGAAGTTAGGGTGATGAACTCAGTAAGAAAAATTTGGGATAATTTTGATTTACTCAGAAGTTTGATAAAACGCAGCTTATCTATGTGTGCTTTTTAAATCTACTTTTATTTATCTTTCTTGTTTATTTGTTTGTTGATAAGGGTATAGGTTTTAGATTTGAGAAGGTGAGTATTTTTGCCCTTTGCATTTTCTTTTAAGGTTAATTTTGTATTAAGGACCAAAACAGGGTCAAAGCCTCGATGTTACACTGGCCTAAAGAATAAATGTCAGTGAGCTCATGTCCACTGAGGGACTTGTTCTCCTGAGACTGTATCTCTGTTCAGCAGCTCACTGAAGCTCTAGTGAAGACTGATTACAGTAGGATCTGACAATCATTTGAATCTCTGTGCATGTCAGCAGCTCTCCTCAGCTCAGGGGTGATGGAGAGATCTCTAGCTGTATGGAAACAGATATCAAGTCACTCAAGCAGTCTTCCCAATTGTTGAACATAGATACGTTGCAAATCACTTTAGGTCAAAGGAAAAAACACTTATGAGAAGGCACAGGGAGAGTTAGGTAGAAAAGTGAGATAACAGCTGGGAAAGCAGCTTGCAAAAGATTCAATTCCTTCAAACCATCAATAAGTATCAAGGCATTTGGATTTCCTGCTTAAATTAATGCAGCTGCTTGTGACAGTGCAGCCTTCTAACAAAGGAATTTTCATCTGAGGGATTGGACTAGTGATTTACAACATTGCTACTAGAAAAAGAAAAGATCTGGGTTTGAAGGATGGCATAGTTGGCTGGATAGGAGACACAAGAATCAAAAGTGATAATCCATTTCTGTAACATGAAGAGTACTGTTGCACTGCAGGATGAACATGATCAAGCTTTGCCCTGCTCAAGGCATGCCTGAGGTTGCAATGACTTCCCGGTGTGACCACACTACTGGGTTTTGGTCCTATCAAGTTCCTGTAAAATAAAGCAGAACAGTAGTTATAGTGCCTGCAAAACTGCATACAGGGAGGAATAAGGAGTTTAATTACCTACAGCTTTCTACTGGCAAGCTCTTAGAAGACATAATGAGAATTAAGGTATTTCATTGCTAGCTCTGTGAGAGCATACATGTGGCTGTGCCTCTAACTTCCAGTCTTTGACAGGGAGAACTATCCTTCCATAAAATCCAGAGGGAGATAGCAAGATTTTTAAGTTATTTTCTCTTTTCTTTATGAAGTAGTTTGCCAAGTTCAGTGCAGGCATAAAATCAATTTCTCCCCATTGAAAACTGCTTTTCATTTCAGTGAATTGTAATGTGTGCATGATGGGCTCAGGGGGCAGAGTTGTCTGTCAGGGCTGAAATAACTCTTGCTGCATCACTTGTTCTTGGTCTACAAGTTGTCTACCTGATGACTCTACCCCAAGATCATATGAGAATTGATGGGAGATAGGAAAAGATTCCAAGCCATTATGAAAATGAGTTGTTTTGTTCAGCTCACATTCATGCTGTATTAAAAAATTTGCAAAGTAGTTTGTTAAAAGAGGATGATTTCCTGCAAATGAAGGCAAATATGGTTATAAACCATGAAAAGATTTGCAGTGTGAAAAAAAACAGAGCCAAAAGATGAATGTGGCAATAACAACCAAGTCTCTTTCTGTAAGTATTTGTCTGTGGCATGTATTCAGCACAAACCAGATGGTATCTGAAATGCTGAACAATTCAAGCTACAGGCTGAAGAAGCCTAAGTTTAAATTTAGAAACAAAGAAAACCAAAATTGTTTTACTGACTGATCTAATCAACGTTGCCTAAGAGCTACAGAGGCTTAGAGTATAGTCTCTAAAATATGAAGTGGTGCAAGATACACTGCAATGTTGAGCATTATGTGGTTGTGTTGGAATATAGGGACTTTGTGGGTGCACAGGAGATGTTGAATGTTGAAATAGATACAATGCACAAGCAGTTATCAGCTGAAATTGAATGTTATTAAGAAAGTTGTGGTATCAGAGAGCACAGAACTATCTAGTGGCTAGACATGGGAAATTGAAGTTCAGATGTTTCTTCTGCTCCAGTTGAGAAATCTCAACTAGATTTTGGGGACAATTTCATAGAACAAAATCAAATTTCTTCTTTCTATTTCATTTCTGTTTGATTAGCAATGGCAAAACTATAAAAATTCTCAATAAAATAAACAATAAACCAAGAAAGCCCCCTGAAACAAACAAATTATAAAAGGCAAAACTCTATAAATGACAAAAGAGGTCATTAAAAGATCTCCTTGCATTTTCTCACAAAAATCTGCTTTGCTTTTACTGAAATCTGTTGGGAAATCTACTTCTCTAGAAGATGAGAGAAAGATGGTAAAATGTACCATCTTCCTGGGATTTCTATGGCACAGGGACTAACTAAAGCTGCTGAAAACAAGGATGTAGAAGTATTCAGAAAAATGAAATCTTGCTGGTAAATAGAGTCTTAGAAGTGAGATGAAATAGGAAATGTGAAAAAAAAAAATAGACTTAATAGTGTGTGGTTGGTGGGCTAAGAAGACTGAGACACCATTGTGAATACACATCAAGAGGAAAAAAAAGAGTTTAGTTAACATTTAGATTTCTTTCTTCAGCTATAAAAGGAGACTAATTGTATAATTTGCAGTTCATGTTCAGAAAGGGAAGAGATTTGCTGTGAACTAGAAGCCCTGCTATGAAATAGAGAAATTGGCAGTTCTGCACAATAGGCCAAGCATGAATTCCATTAGCCCTATGGCACAGTGGCTCTGAAAGCAAAGCTCACTGTACACTGCCCAAAACCTGGGTGAAAGTCAAACTGTGTAACAGGAAAGAGGATGTTCCCTACAGCAATCAGTCATCAAATAATGGAATGCCTCTGAAAGAGGAGCTGAATGCTGAACAAAATGCTGTGCCTCTCTTGAAGTCCACTTGTTAAACCAGTTCAAATCCTGTCAGTGGATGTACAGGGTTTCAAGAGTCTGATAAACTGGGGGTTTTGTGCATGTAATATTTAAACTTTGAATAATTCATTGAGCACAACAGACTTTTGGGAACTCAAGTGTCTCAGACTTTTAAGTGTCTAAAAAATAGGTTTCTTCTTTTAGGCACCTGAGTCTATAGAGTTCTATGCTCAGAAAGCATGACAGTTTCTCTAAGAGCTTCACTGGGAACTGTAGACATTAACTTAGCCTCTGATTGAAAAGCTTTCAGGTAATAGTTGTTTGTGTCTGCACACCAGTAAATCTGCTAGGGAAACAATGCAAGTACTGATGAGATTTTGGAACTTTAATGAAGCTCTACAATTCTTCCTCCTGTTTATCTTTCTACACAGAAAGGTGCACCCGTAGCAGTGAATGAACTATCTGCATCTTTGTAGACAAAAAAGTACATTTATTGAACATACAAAGAAATATGTAAGGCCTTATTTTTTCAGCTCATTTAAATAAAGGGAAAGAAAATTTCCTACTTATCAATCAAAGCTACAAACATTGTAGGTCTTTAAGAAAAGTGTGCAAAAACTATCCTAGAAAATGTACATCTTGAGGGGGTTTTGGTTTTGTTTTGCCCCAATTGCTGGATGCATCTGTTACATGACTTACTGTTTCTGATGCTGGGATATATGCAGATATTTTTGACCTCATAATATTTTATATTATATATAGTTTATCTTTGATATCTATATTTATTGATGGATTCTGTAGCTACTCTGTAGACAGTGTGAGGGGGAGAAACCTTTTAAACTAAAATTCATGTGAGCCACTGCCTGGAGTTGTTTTATGAAAGTAAAACTGTTGTTTTATGAAAGTAAATAGGGAAAGCATTTCTGTTTAACTGTAAAAGAAAGTCCTTGAAATTTATTTGGATAGTGGTTCATAGGCTGGGAGGTTTACTTGTTACTGTTCTTCTGATAAAAGAGAGTCACCTTGAAGAAAACGTGATACAAGCAAACTTGAGGAGTAAGTTTCCAAAGAACAGATCTGAAAAATAGGTGATATATTTACAGGGAAAAATGGGGCCAATATTTTTTCTATTGTGAGCTCAGCCTCAATACTTTTCTTTTAATGTGTAAAGTAAACGCGCTAGGGTAAAACTAGTGACTGTCAGAGAATGTGAATGGCAGAAAATGAGTAAGGACTAAAGAAGCACTTAAAAGTGGTATTTTTTTAAAAATAAAACTGGAAAAACAAAGACCACCAGGAGGCAGAGATTACAAAAGATGGGAGAAAGGTTCACCCAAACAGCATATTGCATTTTTTTCACCATGAAAGCATCCACAGGACAATAGGAGAGAGAAAGGGAAACATCACTCTTCAAGTATTTGTTGTATTGAAGAGGTCCAGAGGCTGAAACTTCTTCATGGTGTAGGCTTCTCTTTTTTAATCATCTCCAGCATGGGAAAAAGCAAAAAAGCTTTGGTGAGAAATAGAAAGAATAAAAGTTCCATTTAAAATACTTCTTTCGAACTCCATTGTTTACTTCTAGTCTTTATAATTGAGACGTGGAGGTCAAAGATCAGGAAAAAAGAAATTTCCTACATTCTTTAAAAATGGAAACAAATTTCAATAGCACAAGAATGAAACATCATCATTGAAACAGCTAAATGGGGATAAAAAGTAATCTCAGCTACTGATCTTCTCAACTGGTCTTCTTGGACTTAGGAGAATGTCAAAAAGTTCTGACACAAAATGGGCAAATCAACTGTCACGAATTGACAGTTCAGCAAACACTCTCTGTTTTGGTCTCTGTCTTCTGTTAGAGAAAAAATGCAGGTTTCACTAGGGAGAGGTTTCAATGTTTTTTCTTTTTTAAGCAAGACTAACAAGGGGAAAATGGGTAGTTTGGCACAAAGTTGGATCCCCACAGGTTTTACCCTAAATATTCTACACATTCTAAGAGCTAACTGCTGCAGAGTGTTTGTGCTGCTAATGGACATCTCTCAAAAAGAAGACTGTGGTAGTACATTACCTACCTCATTTTGCAGTAAAACACAAAGAGGCAACACAAAATTCTTCAGCCTGTTAGCAATTTCCATCCTTCTTAACCTGCAATTCAGTTCCTTGGCTAAGAAATAATACTTAGTTTCCTGATTGCCTTAGGGCTCTAGGAATGAGCTTTTGTCTAGTTGCAGTGCTGAAATTCCAGTTTGATCCCAGCTGGAGTTAATGATCAAGGTAATTAATTTATATTAATTTGAAGTCTGTTGGTGGCAGCTGAGCTAGCATCTCTACCATGGTGTTTCTCTGGGCTATGCACACACCCCTGCATTGAGCTCTGTCTGGTGTTTCTACCTAGTGCTGCTTGGAAGTGAAGATGGATGTCATTCTGTGAGCTTTTCCCAGATCAGAATTAAATTTAGTTGTCCACATTTCACTCTATAAGCCTTACATGCTCTGGATCTAGATCCAGAACATTTGAAGTTTTGGGAGGTAGTGAAGAGACTCAAAATGAAATGTTTGCAAAATGTTTTTAAAGCAAAATATCAGTGGATTCCATTGATGCTCTGCTAAGGAAAGGGAAATAAGAGACATTGAGGTGTAAGAAACTGAACATTAAAAAACACAGTAACTAAAATCACATCCTAGTCTTGTGGAAGTTGCATAAGGTTAATAGGAGTTGAGCAGGGATGAAAGTTAAGCATTACTAAGAAAAGGTTATGTTACTTTTTAGGTCATAAGCCAGAAATACACAGCACAAAATCTTGAGATCAATAGAATAACATTGTCAGTGCAGCAGCCTGTAAATGGAATCCTGTAAATATATGTCCTAAAAGTCCTTAGGAATGTATTCAGGTAAATAGGAGTATTATCTTTTCTTTCTGAGCTGCTTTCCTCAGAATAAAATGACTTCTGTGCTTCACCAAATGCCACAGCAAAGCAGGTAGGTTCAGCAACCACAAAAGGAATTGCTTGGAATTATATTCAAGTAAATGAACTACTTCTCCTATAATCTGACTGTAAAGAGTATACATAATTTTGACAACATTCAAACTCTTCTATACATCTTCTGTAGTTATCAGATATATACTTTCTGTCATCATTTATCTAACCATTGTAGACTTTCTTTTTAAGAAAAGCACCAGTACCCCAATAGTATCTGTTATGTACTTTCACTTTCCTGGAAAATTTTCACTTTTTATTTGAAGTGAACAATAAATGTCCCCACTCAAAAGATACTTAAATTGCAGCAGTTATTCTGAGCAGCAGTAAGCCTTTCCATTTTATAGGTACTGCACATTCTCAGCAAGGATTACTGAACACAGATCCACTAGTAGTATTTAGGAACCATGTCTGAAAGCTTTTGTTGGTTTTTCTTTCTGAAACATAACAGAAAAAATAATCAATTTGATGTCATTAGTGTTACAACTGTTCTTGAAGGGCAGGATTCTGTGCCCACACATGTAAAACTCAAGATAGAAATGGAGCTGAAAATATTAAGCTCATATCAGAAAAATGACAAACACCAAAATGTCTTAGATCTGTATTGCTACAGGTAAATTGATGGGAAGGATAATTTCTCTACTCAACAGTTAGTGAAAGATTTTTTCACTCTCTTTTTCTTTTTTTAATCATCATGATATTACAGGGACAATTGTGTGGTTTTCCTGTCTAAATATGAAAAAGGTTTGTTTATAGAGCTGTGCAAGAACTTTAGATTGCTAAATGCAGATCCAGTGTTAAATAATGGCTTTTCTACATTGAATTTTCCTTTAACTGTTCAGTCACAAGGTATTAGGACAAAACAGCAGAAAAGTTCTAGACAGAAACTACACTCTTATTTTGACAGATTAACATGTTCTAAAGTTTAGAATAATACATATATAAAGCCAACATAATAGATCTATCTTATTCATAAACCATTTTGCCACTTTCTTGGGTTTGATGTTTGGAAACATTACAGCTCTCCACCTGAATACATTTTTAAATCTTGATTCTTGGCAGTTAAAGCCTAATAGGAGGGCAAATGATCCTAACAGCTATCCTAAGTCTAGCTCAGAACACTCTGCTGTGATTAACTGGAAACCTCTTCACTACAGGTTCTGTTCTGAAAGAGATTAAGTAATTTCAAGAAACTGCTTTTCTGATTTATAAATAGAAACATACCTTCAGTTCTTTTCAACACACTAATTTTACCTAATGAATTTATCACTATAAACTTCCACTACAAATACATAAAACCTTTCTAAAAATAGTATGCACAGATATTAAGACAAATTGTGTTCTGTGTCCCTTTGTAGATGTTTAAGTGGAACAGGGTTGATTTCATAGTTTCATAAGAAAAAGATTTTTTCTTTTCATTTTGAATAGATTGTAAACCTAGGATTTTAATACTAGCTTGAATCCATTGAAATATATTGTTATATAAAACAAAGTGTTTTTTTTTCTCTTTCTGGAGTGTCATTTTTTTCAAGACTTTTCCATGATGCACATCTCTGTGCTAGACCTTCACAAGTACCAGTACAGGCTGGATTATTTGGTGTAAGTACTGTCCCAGGCTCCTCATGATGGAAGTGATTTTCCTAGTCACAAATGATCAATCTCATGGCTTAACACCAATACTTTACTGAAGAGAGAAGAGAAGGAAGATTGATATGGTTATAGAATCATAAAATAGTTTGGGTTGGAAGGAACTTCTAAAGGTCATGTAGTCCTACAGTGAGCAGGGACATCTTCAACTAGATCAGGTTACTCAGAGCCCTGTCCAAACTTTGGACATTGAATGTTTCCAAGGATGAGGCACCTACTGTTATGAAGTTCAAAATGAAGTAAAAATCCCAACTACTACTTTTTTCCTGATTTAAGCTTCTCCTTTAAATTAGGTAGGTTTCTTCTCTCTACAATACATCCTCACAGCATGCTTTGCCAGGTGGGAAAGTCTCAAGCAATTTGCACCTGAGACTTGCACAGACTTGCACTCTTACATTGTAGCAGTCATTCACACTTAGGTATTGCAGGTATTGGTCAGACTTTTCATTGCAACTGTATAATTTCCTCTGGTTTATAGCATTCTTGCTTTTAGAAGTGGTGCTGCTGGATATGGTAAAAGGTGAAAAGCTGAACGTTTGCGGTTATTATCTTCCAGTATTCAGTAGATATTAGCATTCAGGTACTACTATTCACTTCCCTTTACCTCTACCAAAGTTTCTACACTTCTGGACTCCCTTTCCTCTTGAGTATTCTGAGGTATTCTGCTCTTCTAGGACATGTTGGAAAGCTTAAAATACATTATAAGCAATGAAAATCCTGATGTTCCACTCTGAAAAACTGTTTTAATGAGTGGAAGGGGGAGAAGTCTCTTTAACCCTCTTTGGGGACAAGAGCTCAGCAGGCAAATAGTATTTTTTTCTACCTTTTTTTTCCCCTCAGTATTTCACAAGACATTGTTCTTACTTCTTCAGACTGACCAGACTTTAATGTCCCTGTCTTTTTTTCTTAGTGAGGATTCAGTTATAAGCCAGGATGGGCTCCTGGAAATCCCAGTGTGCTAGACTATTATTTTAGTGGTAAACTACCAATTTTTTGTTTCAAACAACATTATTATACAGGATTACACTGAAACTGACATTTTACAACATTGCTTTAGATAAACTATGAGCACTTTAGCTCTTTACACTCTTGCCTGTGCAGCAGCAGAAGCCTCCAGGAGTTGCTGAGCAGGTAGGTAAGGATCATGTCTCTGTTCAATTGCAGCTGAGGTGACCTGGCCTTGAGTTCAGCAAAATCTTGCTTCAAAGGGAATGGAGCTGAATGAGCTGGAACTTTCCCATGAATTTCATTAGTATATATCCAAAAATGGGGGAAGATCTGGCCTGAAAGGGCTGCAAACTGTTGGCTTGTTCACTAAGATTTACTGCATTTGTGTCTATCATGAGTTCTTTGTTTGCTTCCAGTGTGCTGTTATCTGAAGCCACTTTGGGTTTTGTATTGTGAAAAAGAAACAGCCAAGGCTGAAGGGAGGGAAGGTTATTCTATTCTGTAGCTGGTAAACACAGGAAACTCATTTTCTCTCTGAATTGTAGTACCTATCACACTGCAAAGCCTTTTAGAAGTCTCTGAGAATGACTAATTTAACATTTCTATAAGTAACACAGGCTTTTTATCAGCTGTTCTCATTTTTGTCCATATAAGTTTTGATTCACCTATGTTTGTTTCTGAGGAAGTTAATGAGGTGTGTGGTGTGAGAGTTGGAAACTTCAATATACATTAGAACATATGTTACATTTTATATGAAATGAAAGTCATTCCAGGTCAGTTTATAGTTATAGGCCAGTACAGGATCAAATAGGACCCTGAGTATCCATACAATATGAAGCCTTTCAATTTTTACCCCTTTGACACAGTGTATACTCCAGAAAACCTGATTAAATCTTTGATAGTGTTAAATGTTGTACTTGGAACAATTAAACTTGTTTCTCATCATTTCAGTGTGTGACTGCCTAAGAACAAAAAAAGTCACACAATTTATTTTAATTAGATGTAATTTACATTTATGTGTCTGTGTACAAAATAAGTGAATAACTCTTTGATTGCAAACCACCTAGCTCAGTTTAAAAATGCATGAGATGTATTTCTAAGTTAGTCCATTAAAGCTGAATTAAACATATAAGACAATCTTTAAAGTGAATAAGTAATTCAGATTTAATAACATTTTTTAAATATTAAAAAAACTCAAACCTGAAATACTTGGAAAATATTGGCCCTCTGAGCTAAATTTTCATGTGGTTGCAGAACACAGTTATGCATTTTAATGGTAAATTTCTACCCCAAAACCATAAATAAAACATGCATGTTGATACTAACATCATCTAATACAAAGTCTTAATGTATTGCAGACAAGATGGAAGAATCATTTTTTTACCTTTTTAAGATAAGAAGTTAAGGTATCAGTTTGTGTTCTAGTCTTTTCCTGTTTTTAAAACACTTGCATCTTCTGTTATAAATCTCATCAAACCTTGTGAAATTTCATATTATTTGGGAGTGGAGAACTATTTCTGTGTTTGAATTCTATTTCTACTGATGCAAAGATGAACTTAGGAAATTCTGTCTCAGTTCATAGACACTTCTGAGGTTGTATGTGGGTGCATTAATGTTCCTAGCGTGTGGACCATAGAAGGATTTCCATCAGTATTTCCAGAGCTTATTACAGATGGGATCCAGTAAATAACTCCTCCTGTTCCCTTATTTTAATAGAATTTCTGCAGTCTAATGAAGAGCTGAGCTGCAACATGATAGAACAGAATATATATAGATGGATGATGTGTGTAAATATAGTCAAACACATTTTTATAATGTCTGGCAGAGCTGATATGCTGCAGAGGTTCAGATCCCCTATCTGTTTCATAGAATCANTCTGCAGGGCTGCTTTCTATCATCTCATCCCCCAGCCTGTATTGACAGTGGGCATTGTTCCGACCCAGGTTTGTATCCAGCCATTCTATTACACTACTATATTTATAGACTCATGAAGGTTGGAAAAGGCCTCTAAGATCACTGAGTCCAACCATTAACCTAACACTGCCAAGTCACCACTAAACCATGTCCCTCTGTGCCACATCTACATGTTTTTTGAACACTTCAGCAATGGTGATGCCACCACTTCCCTGGGTAGCCTGTGCCAATACCTAACCACTCTTTCAGTGAAGAATTTTTTTCCTAACATCCAACCTGAACCTGCCCTGGTGCTACTTGAGGCCATTTGCTCTTGTCCTGTCACTTGTTACTTGGGAGAAGAGACCAACCCGCACCTCACTTCGACCTCCTTTGAGATAGTTGTAAAGAGTGAGAAGGTCTGTCCTCAGCCTCGTCTTTCCCAGACTAAACACCCTCAGTTCCCTCAACTGCTCCTCAGAAGACTTGTGTTTAGACCCTTCTTTTGGGTGGGCTCCAGCACCTCAATGTCCTTCTTGGAGTGAGGAGCCCAAAACTGAACCCAGTATTGGAGTTGTGGCCTTACCAGTGTTGAGTATAAGGGCACAATCACTATCCTAGTCCTGCTGGCCACACTAATGCAGTTGGCCACCTGGGCACACTGCTCTTTTGTTCTGTAAAGAACACTCCATGCAATTTTCCACTGACTTTTATGCACTTTGGATATGTAAATTTCCATAAAATAAGCATTGATGTGTTACAATATTGCTGGTATTAGGTACTTTAATTGTGTAAGTAATTAACACTTCTTTTGTTCAGCTCATTATCTTTTCCCTCAAACTGAGACTCTATTAGCAGCCCTTTCTGTATTGCACATAGACATCAAGTCATTACAGCAGTTGACACAAGACAGCCTTGAGATGTGTGACACTAATTAACTAAAAAACTCCGAATTAAAAATAGATTCCTTGTAACTAATGAGGAATGACCATCTACATGAGACAATATTCATTTTTTACTTCATTGATCATAAAGTATTGCTTCAGTGTGTTGCAGTAAATCACCAAAAAAAAAAATAATCCATTAACAAAGCTTCTCTGTCTCTGCAAGTACAGAGAATATTAATTAATTTTGCTTCCTGAAAACAGAGGACTTTTTTTCGCCCCTCCTCCAAAAATAACCAGGTATTATAAATTTGCAGTGGTTTTGTTTATGTATAAGTACAATCAAGGATTTTCCTTTATATTCTGATCTGATATATCTTACACGCAAGAGCTAAGTAGAAGCGTAGTTTGGCTTCTAAATTTTTAGGACCGTAGCAAAGAACATAAATTCTCTCTCTTCTTGTCTATAGGATAAGTCCATAGGATAAGTTGAAGCTGCAGTCATTGAGCAGGTATATAAAAACACTAAAACTTGTTGATGCATAACTATATTGTGCCAGGTAGTTGTGATGGAAGATTAAAATGGTGAGAATTGTTGTCTTTAATCAAACACCACTAGCACACTCAGTTTTGCACAAGAGAGAGAGTTCATGCTAGGTATGTCCTTTTGTGGGTTATTCATTCTTCTTGCTTCCAAACACCAACTTGTTTTCTCAGTAGCTAGTTATTTTAATTAGTATTTTGTAACTGCAAAGAGGTGGTTTTTTTTTTAGTACATGTGAGCTGCTGCATTGTCTTCTTACTATGTAATTTTGCAAGGTTGCTTTTCTGTATGTCAAAGTCAAATGAAAATTACAAGAGTCAAATTTAGGAATATTTAAGAAGGTCTAAAAACTGTGCAAGATCTAGTAGTTTTATTAATAGCTCCAGGATATTATAGAATGGGAAATAGGAAAGTGTGATTTACCTTACTGACATGCTAGTAGGTAATAAATGGGGTTTTTTTAAGGCACTATATACATGTACATATGCATGTATTTATAGAGTCTATAAAGTTAAGATAGTTGTTAAGGCTGATACAGTGAAAGTCATATAATATGTACAGAAAATATGAGTTTCCCAACATCTAATGAAGCAGTAGTGTGAATAGAAGGGTTTGATTTAACAATTGACAAAAAATAAGACATTTACCTTAACTCTAGTAATGGCCAGGATTTTATAATTGGTTCTATAGGAATGAAAATGTAGAAATGTGTGATATGCAAAGTGCACTCTGCTGCCTTATTGCATGGAGATGCAGCCCTTCTGGTGATATCAACAGAGATATTTTCACTGATATCTGAAAAAGATGCAAGCACAAATTAAAAATAACATTAAAACCTATTTTTATTTTGGACTTCAGGTCCTTGTCAGTTCCTCTATAAAGTACATTTATGTGTCTGCATTACCCTCTCCTCTAAACTCATTTTCATTCTTACATGGTGTGGCAGTCTTTAAGCACTATGTATCTATTAATTGATTTATTACATTAATCTTCTGACACAGTGTATGAACTCTTTGGGAAAGAATATTGAAATACTCCAGGCAACTCCAGTCTCATTTCCTCTCTCTTTCTCTTTGCCTCTACCATAATTTGTTCTTTGCTATTTATTTTTGTTTTCTCTAACTAGGGAAGCTGATAGTCCGGTAAGGTTTGTAACCATTGATTTCTCTGACCACCCTTAACCATCTTTAAAAAAAAACAACAAACCAAACAACCACAATTAATAAAAATAGTGACTTTGTCATCGTAGTCACTCCAGAACTGTTCACATTTAAAGCTGTTCAGTGAAAACTCCAGTCCTGTAGATCTCTTACATTAGATGGAGTTTGGCTGAGGACGTGGTCTTAGCTCCCTTTGGATGGGCAAAATTTCTATTTGAGCTAATATGTGATGCCAAATGTCCAACTGCATTTAGGAATCTAGGTGAATTTTGCTGCTGATGAGCTGAAGACCAACAGCATCCTTGCTTCTATCAGAAATAGTGTGGCCAGCAGGACTAGGGCCGTGATCAGCCTCTTGTACTCAGCACTGAGGGCACATATTGAATATTGGGTTCAGTTTTGGGCCCTTACTACAGGAAGGACATCGTGTTGCTGGAGCATGTCCAAAGAACAATGAGGCTGGTGAAAGATCTAGAGCACAAGTCTTGTGATGAGCAGATGAGAGAACTGGAATTGTTTAGTCTGAAGAGACCTCTGTACAGCTCCCTGAAAGGAGGTTAGAGCAAGATGAGGGTAGGGCTCTTCTCTTAAGTAACAAGTGATGGGATGAGAGGAAATGGCCTCAACTTGTGCCACGGGAAATTTATGTTGGACATTAGGAACAATTTATTTGCTGAAAGAGTTGCCAAGCCCTGGAACAGGCTGTCTAGGGAAGTGGTGGAATCATCATCCCTGCAAGTGTTAAAAAACTGTAAATAAGGCGCTTGGTGATGTGGTTTAGTGGTGACTTGGTAGTCATAGGGTAACAGTTGGACTCAACAATCTTAGAGGTCTTTTCCATGGCTTTTAGAGCTTTAGTAGGTAGAATTCTGTTAGGCAAAACCCACTTTTAGTCCAGATACCAATTCTGGCAGCTGCTCTCGGACTTATCACCCAAAGAGCTGTGTTCTGATTCCATGTTTGCCCAGAGATATTTTTGAATAATGATCCAAAGCTAAGCTGTTTTAGAAAGATTTCCTCTACCTATTTTTTTCCTCTTAGCCTTTGTACAACATTCAGCACTGGTTTCCTACTTCTCTCCAGTGGCTATCAGATCCATTACAGTAGTCCTGTGGCTCCATTAATTATTTTACATCTGTGTAGAGAAGAGGAGCAAGTGTCTGACTACACAAACCTCAGTGATCAGGAGCAAGATAGCCAAAGGACAAGTGTTTGCTGGAGAACCATCTCAAATAAAGCTCTTGACAGTCATTATAATGACAGTATGAAAACAATGCTCATGTTTTTAAACAAAATAACAAATAATTTTACTGTACAATATTAGACTGCTGGTTGTTTGTTTTTCTTTATTACTTACAAAGCCACACAGACACGGAGAAGGCAAGCAACTGCAGAGCATCATAAACCCAATATCCATATGCTCTGTTTTACACCTGTGAGCTCATTTCTATGTACCAGTAGTGCCAATGCTAAAAGCCTGTCACAGGAGGGGAGGAATTTGTCTGCAGTAACACACACAGTTGGAAACCATCATTTGGAAGCACGTCTCAATAGTATGGTGGTTTTTTTATTATGAGTTCTTGACTGACTAAATGATAGATGAGAACTGTAAGTGGAGGCTAGGGTCAATACAAATCCTTGGTTGGATTTGGAAAACTTTGGCTTGGATAGGTGTGTTTTTTCTCCCTGCACAAAGCACAATGAACCAGTCCTTGAAAAGGGAAGTAGATACTGAGAGCTGGTTGTGTCCACACTCTTCTGTTTATTAGAGAGAGGAGAGATGAGACACTTGATGCTGGATGCATAAGGGCTGTGAATCACCACAGATCAATGGGTTTAAAACTGTGATGCCTCAAAACCATCTTTTTATTTCCAAAGTTTTGTATTTTCTCTTTTGTTTCTGTTTGTTCCAGTGTTGCTTTCCACAGCCTTTAGCTCATCTCTTACATTTGGTCATAGTTTACTAGGGCATACTCTTTCCTTGAGGGAATAAGGACATATGTATTAGTTAGGAGGGTATATATTCCTTCACTTACACACTCACAAACCTACTGATTTTATTCTTTCTTGTGAAATATTATTCTGGAGGCAATATGCTGTATTTGTGAGGTGAGGGATTACAGCTATTGTTTTGCTGCAAACTTGGCCTGCTAGCCTCTTCTTTCCAGTTGTCCACTCCTAACACAGGTGCTTATTATTCTCCTTCTTTCATGGAAGCTGAATGCCTGATTTAATTGAAGGTGACTTCAAACTTACGTTCATTACCAGTCTATGTGGTTGAATAAAGGATATGGATAAAAGTAGCAAGGAGTATGGGGTTACTTATGATACATAAGTCCTTATTCAATATGAAATCCTTTCTTTGCATATATATAAGATACCAAAGAGTGAAGATTTTAGAGTAATTTCCATAAATTTATCCCAGTGTTTCAAAGCCCTGATATTAAAAATGTGTATCCAGTCCATGTGAAAAATTACCACATGTGTTTAGTTTACACTTGACACATTAACCTGTAACTACAGAAATTGATATGTAATATTCAACCTCTTGGAAGTTTTCAAACATTTAACATAAAAATAATTAAGTATGGAGAAATAGTCTTTTCTTTTCCCCTATTAATCTCTAATTTTCCCACAAAAGCAGCCTCATCTGATGGCCATAATTTAGCCCTAAACCATAAATATCTTTAAGGTACAGTATGCCTTATCTTGGCAGGTTAGAAACATTCCTTTAAGATGGTATGATTTCAGGTTTCATAAAAGATAAGCACTTTTAAAATCCCTGGTTATCAATGATGAACTGGACAAAAAAATGTAATAAACCACCTGTGAGGATGACTTTTCACACTTTTAATAGCATATCAGATCTTTTATATTACTTTGGCTGCATGTGGCAGGCTATTTCTTGTTGACAAGAGCTATGTTAAAGAATAAATATTAAGGTTTTTAAATGAATTCTGCAATTTTCAATGTCCTGTGCCACACTTTGTGCCCACAGTAGAAACAGAGTCTCAGCAATGCTATGTATGAGAACTAACTATATGTGTGGGTTTTAAGCTACTTATTGTTTTGTACCACAGTGGAATATTTTCATTTAAGCCCATATTTATCTAGAGAGACCCTAAAAGTTGTGTGGATTATTCTTTCTGAAACTTTGGGCTATTTTGACTTTATTACAGCCATGAATCAGCTTCATTTAATAATACCACAGAGAAGATCTGGGTAGTTGCTATACCAAAACTTCTCTAGAGGAATATGTGCTTCAGTCAGAACAGAAAAAAAGACATTTTTGGATGACTGTTATTTGCCTCAAAATGATCAGTTTTGTCTTTGGGTCAGATTCCATCCAGTGGATGTTGGTACTTTTGTACCTGGAGAGGTACAAAAAACCTTTTCCAAGGTTCCCACCTACAGATGCAGAAATGAGTTCAAGGGCCACTGAAGTGGGATAAGGTTTTGTTCAGGTTAACTGCTCACTGTGGAGAATGTTCACTCCATAGAGACACTTAAGAGAGCAGGATGGATCTGTAAGTCACTGATGTACAACACAAATGGGAATTTTGAAGGTATCCCACAGTTTGGTATAATTGTTTCTTGTGGCTGAGGATAGCCCAGGATTAGAGCTGTTAGAAAATTGATGGTCTTCAAGTAAATTGGATGCAGTGATGTAAAAGGGATGCCTAGTGCCTTATTTAAAAGTCTAACTACTTACCTGAGATGTTGAAAGAAAAAGCACTTTGTAAAAACTTAGCTGAGAAAGACAAAGGTGGAAAAAATAGACTCAGAAGTAGAAGCTTTGATGCTTTTTTTGGAACATCTGTCAAATGTGAGCATCTCTACATGAATTTGCAAGAAGTAGGGGTGTGTGTTTTACTGTCATTTAATAACATTTTGTGGACCTCGAATTTGCACCCTACTGTGTCTCATTTTGTCTGGCTATCTTTACAATCTTTGCAAATACCTTTTATTCATACTTTGTAATTCCTTAGTAAACTTAGCACACAATGTTGTACCTTAATTTACTTTAAATTTGGGGGAATGTTTCTAGAAGAAGGAAACATACAGAATGAAGTAGTATTTACTCATATTTGTTGCTAATAAACATATTATGTTGCTTGTGAAAACAAAACGTAGTTGAAATAATCAGTTAGTAGATGCTCAGTCATATTCTCTAGCTTCAAATCTAGTATAGTATGAGCCTGAAGTGAGACAGATACAGTTGTAGTTAAGCACAAATTCAAGACAGATGCCATGTCAGAAGTGCATGCTAAAATGTCTTCTGGCAGCAGCCTTTAATACTTATCAGGATGCTTCTTTGGTGGGAAACCAGAGGCTGTGTTTGATTCCATCATCTCCTGCTGGAGGATATCCCAAGGGTTGTCTTACCCCTTCTCAACCCCCACTGAAATACAGACACTTTGGCTGAAGTGATTTCAGCTAGATTGATTGTACATGGCACAGGTATTGCCAAAGCACAGTGTGGTTTTCTTCCATGCTTTCCCATGCTGGGGGTGTGCAGTGAGCCTTGACATGGTGTGACCAAACTAGAAATGGCTGTCCCAGGCAATTCAACAGCTGAAGAAATCTGGAACTGAAAGAAATCACTGTCCTTTTTACAGCCTCAGACAGGCTTCTGGGCACAGCCTGCTTTCTGGAGCATCTGGAAAAGCAGCAGTGACTTATTCCCCTGGACCTGCCTGGCCATCCCAGAGCTGTATCTAACCTTGTTACCCTCACCATGCCTCATCCTGAGCTTCACTCATGGCCAGACATTGTGGTCCATCCTCACAGAGGTACCCAGTGTCCCAGGCTGGGACTGCCCCAGCCACCTACCAGTTGGGCTGGATATTCCTAGAGTACCCCATAGTGCCTGCCTCACCTCTCTGCAGCTCATTTCTCATTTAGCCATCTGAAGAGGGTTGTAAGAGGCAGTTATACCAAGAAGACAGTTAGATACTCTATTTCCTGAGCCAGACTCTTTTGAGCAGCACAGCACTGCATGAGCAATGTTGATTCCATCCTCTTCCCCCTCCAAGCATCGTCCTGGTATAAGTGTTTGAAACATCAAGATGGTGTATTACTGTAATTGCAGCCAGCAGTTTTGACTATTTTTCCACCAAATGGCAAGGCTTGGAATGATTGTGTCTTTTGAAGGGAAGAAAAGGCACCATCCATCTTTTATATGCTTAGCATTCTTGCTCTGATGTAAAATACAGTGAGATTATTTTGAAGAAGAACACTTTTAAATTCCTTTTCCCCAAGTTCACTTGATGCTGCTGCCAGAAGTGGTTGTCTGTTAAAGCAAGAGGGAAGAGGAGTAAAGAAGATAAAAAGCTACTCATCTTTATTTGCATTAGACATTTCAAAAAGTGCAGCAGCTGGGGAGGACTCAGTGGTGCTAACTGTGCTGCTTCAAAGGCATCACAACATGCAGCTTTGTTTAGCTTAGTTTTTTTATTCACTGAAGGTGGTAGGAATTGTGGGCAGGGAGGCATTGGGATGTGCTGTCTTTATCCGCTGATATTGGAGGATTGAGACCTGTTACCTTTTAGAGTCATTTTTACAGGCAAAAGAGGTCCCAAGTCTTCTATAAAACAGGGCTTTTCGGGAGCTGAAGTTCATCTTCAATGTGTAAGTCCAGCTGACTAGTACACTTGAATTTTCCTTAGTCATAGGGATGAGTTAATAGCTTTTGATCTTAAACTCTCTGTTTTCACAAGTGCATAAAATGTCTCTTGAAAACAAAACAGTGTGAGTAAAACTTTTTGGAACATATTTCAGTTTCCATTCAAAGTAAATTCACTTCCCAATCAAATAAATCTAATTCAAGAAGCTCCTCTACTAGTATTTTAAGTTAGAGTATGTATTTAGAATTGCAGGATGTTTATGTCCTGAAGGAATCTTGCCTTGTAAAAGTAAGAATCATCAGGATTAAAGCTCAAAATCTTTAGGCAGGAGCATATCAGACAACTCCTGTTGAGATTTTAGATGTTAATGAAGAGATTCATTCTTTTCACTCATTACATTTAGAAGAGATATATTTATATGTATATGCTTATATATTTTTGTGGTAAGGTTTCAGTCTGCTGTCTGGTAAGGTGTGAATGCTGAAAGCTCTCTAGCAATCTTGGGTTTATATGTCAATAGTTCAAGTACCATAGTTTACATGCTTCACAGATTTATTTATTTTTTTAATTCAGGTTCTCTTATTTTAGAAGAATTTTTTTTTTAACTCCTCATGCTCTATTTACAGTTGCTTTTATGCATGGAATAAGCAAACTGTAAATAGCAAATCAGAAAACTAGTTTGATCTTGTTAAATGCACCATCCCTGGAGTGCTTAAGAAACAGATGCTCTACTTAGGGCCATGGTTTAGTGGTATGTTAGTGATAGGTATGGTTGGACTTGATGATCTTAGAGGTCTCTTCTAACATTAATGATTCTACAAGTCTATAATTCTGTGATGTTAGGTGCCTTCAAGTCCTGACACAAGAGAAATGGGAATCAAATTAGACCATTGCATTTTATATGACCTAACTGACGTTGAGAGCTTTGCTACCTGAAACTAGTTTGGGTATGGCCTTCTTTGAAAGCTCTGCAGAGTTAAACCAGTCCTGGAGGAATGCTGAGCACTGCTAGAGGCTTTAAACACTGTAGTCAGCTTTTTGTGCATGTGTACCTGAGATGCTTCATGGGATGAAGTGTCATACTTCCAGGCAAGAACAACAACAACAACAAAGAGTAAAATGCCTGAAGCCCAATGCTTGTGAAGAGCATGGAGCCACACTGCCCTCACCTCTTGTTTCCTTGCATGGTGCAGGGGCTCTGCCAGCACCAGGATTCTTATTATCATGGTCTTCAAGTCTTAGCATCTAGATAAGTTTGAATCATCCCTCCACTTCCCATTGTTCATGTCCTGTATTTTACTGCAAAATATAGCAAAAGTCTATTATTTGTGAAATATTTTCATACTTTATTTGTTAAGCACTTATTTCACCTAGAGCATAGTGAGAATAGTTGACTTCAGTCTTTTCCAACTATAGTGATTCTATGATTCCCTAGCTTAGGAATGCAGTTTTCTAGAAATAACTGTATGTCACATATGAGCATAATAAAAAAATGTGTTTTGTGGGGTTTTTGTGGTTTGTTTTGGTTTTGTGGTTTTTTTTCTTCTTTTTTTCATCCTGGAAGCACAAACATTATTTGAGGCAGAGTGCATTCATCCCCATGCATATTACCTTTTTATCCCTAGTACCAGTGTGGTTTGGTTTTGTTACTCAAGAATGTAATTAGTGTCACTCTAAGTTGGAAAGGTTAGAGGGAAGGAGGATGCTGTAAGGGTTTAGGGTTAAGTGCATCACACCTTCCTGCACAATGGATACACATGTTTTAGGGATGCATGCTCTGCTGAGGGAAAGGGAGTTCCTGCCCTGTGCTGCAGGGAGTTGTGTAAAAGAATACAAGCAAAAGCAATGTAAACCACTGAAAAATGGTATTTATTTTGCCCTCTCTAAAAGGTGGCCAGCTTCCTGACATGTGGCATGGCAGTGGGAGTTTGTAATTTAGGTTTTCCAACTGGGACATGTTTTTATTTGTTTTAAGTTAGGGTTTTTATTTAATGGGCTGTGCTAAGAGCTATCTGGATTTGTTAAGAAATGGTAAATTCCCCCCTGCCCGAGCTCTCTTTTGCTTTCTCCTGCTGACTTCAAGAGATCAGATCTGCCAAAGCTGAGATTTTCCCACTTACAAGGGAGCTTTCAGCTGTGGCCTGTGGTTTCTGTCGTTCGTCTTGGAGTTCGAACCTTGAAGAAGGTGAAAGCAAATTGCACTTGAGCACAGTGCATCTGTGCCAAACTCAATACAGCATCCCAGGATGTATTTCCCTTGAGGAAAATTCCAAGCTGTCAGAGTTTAGCACAGACTCAAGAGTCCAACACATGCAATCAAGGAGCTTAAACTTGTTTCCTGAAAAATTTCCATACCTTCAGTCTCTGTGTAGCTAACCATATACTGTGTATATATTGTGATTAATCCTCTAAATGAGCTAAACCCTTCAGACCTCTAAATGTTCTTTGCAGTGTGTTAAACATTTCAAAGTCTTTACCATGTGAAATGGTTCGTTGGTTTGTTGTTTTTTTTTAGTCAGCCAGAACCCTCCCTAAGAGATAAACAAAAGATATCCTCAAAAATCCCTAAACTTAATACTTAGAGATAAGTGGATAAGGGTGGATAGGCACTGGAACAGGTTGCCCAGAGAGGTTGTGGATGCCCCATCCCTGGCAGTGTTCAAGGCCAGGCTGGATGTGGCCCTGAGCAAGCTGGTCTAGTGATTGGCATGGCAGGGGGGTTGGAACTAGATGATCTTTAAGGTCCCTTCCAACCTGCCCATTCTAGGAATCTATGACATGGAGTGATTGCAGCTAGGATGGGATCCCAAAGGGAGCAATCCCAGCATCCTTATCCTCTCCCACCATCCTGAACTGTGCAGTTTCAGAGGCAGACTCCTGGGCTGGAGGAACAATTTCTCTGATCTAATGCATCCATAAATATGTAATATTTATGTGTCATTTCATAAATATTTAAAATTACCTCTATGGCACAACAATGAATATAAATACTGGTACCTGTTGCTCTTGATATGATTTGTGATATGATATTCAAAAGGCAATTGAACATTTTATGATACTTTTTAATGCTTGCAAAGCTTGATTTTATCATCTGTAAAACACCTGTATTTTGGGAAATAATCTTCACTGCCTCATTGATTTCCTTTTAATTGCACTAATCATTACTTGATGCTTTTAATTCTCCTAAATGCAGCAATGATAATGCACTAACAATCTGCACAATGGAGTAATACATGGAGTGTTGCCCTTAGCTTTAAAATGTAAATGCAACACAAAACTTTCTTTGCCTTCTTGCAAATATAAAAATATGTATAAGAATATCTTCTGTGTATTTTTCAGGTCCAGAGGAAGCAGATTTCAAGTGCCCCTCAAATTATGTTACCTGCCTTGGTACAAACAAATGCATTCACTTGTCCCAGCTCTGCAATGGTGTTTATGACTGTCCTGATGGGTATGATGAAGGAGTACACTGCAGGGGTAAGTAAATTTGCTAAGGAAAAAATGTTTTGACCTGAAGTCTTCTATTGTATTTTTTTTCTTTCCTTTTTGGTGGTGGGGTGGTTTTTTTATTGTTTTTTTTGGGGGGGGGTTGAGTTCAAAGGAAACAAGAACTTTCTTATTCATGGGAATACATGTAAAACAAAAGTGGATTGCTAAAGCTGTATTTTAATGTGTGTTTCAAGTTCATTTTAAAAATATTTTATGTCAACCACATGCAAGAACAAAGCCTGTACAGGTTTTCAGACTTCTTCTTTAATGGTTACTAACCTTGTATGATAGAAATGATTATACCAAAAGAAGGATGAGGAAGCCCTTTCTTAGGGAGCAAATGTTGGGCACCACACTATTTGCCAGAATATATATATGTGTATATATTTTTTTCTTTTCCTTATAACTTCTGTTTAAACAAGAAAGCCAAGAAAAACATCATAGATGCTATAAGCATTATTTTGCATTGAGAACTTGCCTTGGGGGGATTTTAATCTAGTAATCTGCTGTTTAAGAGTGTAGTTGCTACATTTTGGCAATGAGAAATCTTAATGAGAAACTGGTAGAGGTTAACCTGTTTAATATCTCAACCCTACTCAGAAGACTTAGGGTTTGCCTTGGAGATAGTTACAAGGTTGCTATATTAAGCCTAAATCTTGGATGCCAGGAGTCATTAACATTCAGTTAATCAGTAGACTTACTGCTAGGCAAATAATTGTTAATGGTCTTCAACAGATCTCATGTTCAAAACCAGAAACCAAAGGACAGGTCCTAGGACTTCTGTTGCAATCCAATGTGACAATACAAAGTCAAAGATGCAATACATGGTATAGTTCAGAAAGTTAAATATGAATTTAAAAGTTCCTGTGGATAGATTTCCAGAACTGTCGTCATAAAATCTAAGCCCACACCAGAAATAAACCATATGAGAAAGAAAATAAAGAATAAAATAGAAATAAAATGAGAGGGGAAAAAAAGAAGCCAGCTGGAATTAATGGGTGTGATACTGCTGACTTCACAAAACTACAAATAGGTATTTTTTATAGAACCAGGTGAGGATATAGACTGTCATAAAATATATGATAATTCTTATTCATGACGATAGGAGTAATTTCTTTTCTTGAAGAATCTACTTTTGTATAGACCTTGTTCAGAGAGCATTACACACAATCAAAATTTGTGTCAGGATATTGATTTTAGCACTGTCCCAGCATCCAGAAAACCTAAAAGTTTAACTGACCAAAGCAGTATTTGGGCCATACTGAAGCTTTCTGAAGTTGCAGATGAATGTTTTTCCAGGAACAGAATTGATCTATTAAGCATTGTGTAAATGTATATTCCTTGACAATTCATATATATAAATAAATTACTCTGGATTAAATGGCAGATGATTAAAAACCTCTAGTGCTACATAATTATTGCTTTATAACTTTCTTTTATTTTTATTGCATTTTAACTCTTTGAATTACAAGATAAATGGAATCAGAAAAAAAAATCATAGACTAAAAATAAACCCTTAAGTTAGTGTAAATGAAGTATGTTTTGTGTACATATGTAGCATTTTGTATATGTAGCCTGCACTTTGGAATGTGATAGCACATAAAATACCTCATCTTTATTCATGTCCTTTTAATTTATGCTCAAATATACCTTGTAAAGTTCGTGTTGATTCCCACTCCTTTATTATCATATATGAATATGAAAACTTCCCAATAGCAAAATTAATGTCTGCTCTAATAAATTAACATAGAATTTAGTAAAACACACTAAAAAATACATTACATCTAAACCACACAGAGCACATAGATAGTAAAGTTCTTCTATATTAATGCTTTACTTTAGTTTCCCAATACCTCATCTAGTAATTGGATAACAACTAATTAATACTGATTTTTGTAGGAATTATGTATTTCGACTTGCTTCTTAGAGGCAGTTCTTGAAATAAGTGAACATATTTTCATAAGCAGAACATTTCTATTAACAAAGCCAAAGAATATAGAAAACAATAAATATTCATCATGTAGTTTGATACTGACAACTGCCACTAATGTGTCATTATAATACCTTCCTTTTTATTAGATATTTGGTATGAATGCATTGTAGTTGTAATTATTTTATACTTATATATATGTAAGAACAAATAATGGGTAACTGTTGAGTCAAAAGCTGTAAAGTTGCTTTAGAAACAAAGCCAAATAGTTAGCTTTTTCTTGATATTAGGAAGAAAAATGGCATTCTAAGTACGTTCCTCTTCAATTAACATTGTTCATATGAAATTTTTGATTGAACAACAGCATAGTAGCAGTTTGAAATATTTTCTTACAAACAACTCAATTGATCCCAGAGCTGACTGTGTTCTAATAATCTATTGCTAGCAACACTGATAGTGCTGTGTAAATAAGTCACAGTTTATGCTCCAGGAAAATAAGTTATGATCTGAAGTATGGGGTTATGTGACCATGGAAAAGACCATTCCAGTGTATAGGTCACAACTTCACAGGGTTGAAAGCTTCTAATAATGCACAAGAACTTAATGGTGTACGAGCATTCAGTAATTGGAATTTCTTTCACTAAATTTCACATTCTTATGTTAATTCATTATATTATACTGTTTGAGAGATACATTCAGTCCTGGGCAAGTAAAAATATGGTCATATCTGCAGTGCAAAATGGTAATGTCTGTGAGATTTGGAGGAAATAGTAGTAAATACAATGACATTCCTGTCTCATCTTTTATTTCAGGCACATATGCATTTTTGCTGGTGAATGTAATGCATAAATTCAGGAGGGGTTGTGGCAATATGGAATAAAAAAAAAAATGGTTTATATGTATGGTTTTTCACATTATGCATTTCAGTGTCCTTCAGAGGTGAAGGAGTTCATGGTTCACTGAAACTCACAGCATGTAATAGTGCTAAGACATCTGTATTGGGTCATTTCGGGTTCTTTGCTATTTTTTGACTAATTAAAGAATACTTTAGTGAGGCTGAATAAGCAAGAGATCAAAGGATATACTAAACCCTCCTATAAATCATAGTCTGGGGCTGTACAGCTTTCTGAGATTCACCAGATAATTTCATTGCCATCTAACCCTGCTGAATTAAGGGAGTTGGTGCTTATCAGCTATTTGGAGGTTTGATAAAGCTCAGATGAATTTACCAATGCCATAACTAGACCCAAACTTGAGTAGTTCTGGTAGAGGACTGACCAGGAGTTGCTCTTGATAATTAAGTTTCCTTCTTTAACATAGTTCTTCAGGTTATTTTTAAAGCCTGGTCTTTATTTCAGTTGCGTTTTTTGGTCACTTTTAAAACTCAGATGTGTTGAGCTAAGTCATCTGCTACAGAGAGTCATCCAACTATTGCAAGCTGAACTATTTAGATCTAAGTTTTTCCTTCCCATAGGTCATCCCACTCCTGGCTACAGCTTGCTTCAGCCTCTGATTTGGTTGTCCTTTGAAGGTTACAATAGCTCATTTTGTTCTGAAGGCTTTAGGAACAGCTTAGACAAATATCCACTATGGATTAGACAGAGTAACATGGCCTTGAGTAAGTAAAGGATTAGACATATCCTTAATTTATAGAGAATTACAATCACTGTCGATCCCAGAAAGGGTTTTTTTGGTGGTTTGGTTTTTTTATAGGTCTGCAGAGGTGATCTGTACAGTTTTGTACAGAAAAAAAAAATGAGGCTGATATGCCATTTTTGGTCTGTCTCTGAGCTAGAGCTATAGAAAACTAGAACTTTTGCAGAATATAGAAATGCCCTTTTCCACTTAACTAAGTTAAAGGATAAGGATAAGTTATTATTAATAGCTGCAGGAATAGTTATGCTAAAATTCTGGATATTCCAGTCAGAAAATACTAAAAGAATAGAGGGGGAAAAAAAATGCTACCATTTTCTTTGATTTATGCCCGGTCATCCTAAAATGGAACATTGCTGGAACAAGGCAAATTGACATGGAATTAAGATGCCCAGGTGAGTTACTAATTATACACTGATGCTGTGACCCTAAAGCTGAAGTATAGTTTACATTATACTGTAGTATCCATTGAATTTCTCTGGATTGTGTTGTATTGTGCTGTGTGAATCCAGTTTATCCATCCTAGTTGACAAGACAAAATAGAAACAGCATTAATAGTCTGCATGTGTAATTCTCCAATGGATATGTTTACCAGAAAGTGTATGGAGGTCTCATTAAATAGTTCTCTGTCACAGCCTTGGCATGGATTATGCTCTGCACTTCTTGGTTTGAGGATAGACAAGCTAAGGCTTTGGGAAGGGGTAAAGCAGGAGTTCTGTAGGGCTTCTCTGGGAGTCTACTTGCACTAAAACCTTGAAGTGCAAAGAGCTGAGCAGGTTCTTGAAGACACTTTCTCTCTTTCTAATCACTGCTACTTGTTAGCTACCAGTGCTATCTGGCCACAGTATCACAGTGTGTCAGGGGTTGGAAGGGACCTAGAAAGATCATCTAGTCCAACCCCCCTGCCAGAGCAGGATCACCTAGGCGAACTCACACAGGAGAATGTGCCCAGGCAGCTCTGGAATGTCTCCAGACAAGGAGACTCCACAGCCTCCTGGGCAGCCTGGTCCAGTGCTCTGGCACCCTTACTAAAGAAGTTTCTCCTCATGTTAATACTAAACCTCCTGTGGTCCAACTTGCTNATCCCAGCTCTCTGACATGCAGGAGTCACTGGACCAGGGCTCACAGAACTCAGGACATTGCTCTTCCAGGCTCTGAATCACAACATCTCCTCGCTGAAGATGCAGTTGCATGAAAAGCATGTCTGTATCTTTTCCCATCTAAAATACTGATTATTCAGATTGCTTATACCACACATACTGAAATTAATCCTAATAGCAGGACTGTGACATCCATTAAAGCTCCTTGTTATGTGGAGAGTCACTAACCATGAGGTAATTGTCTGCATACAAGACTAGCCTGGGCATCCAGGAGAATCTGCCTTACCTTCAGGAGACTAAATATCTAATGTAAATAACTTCAGATTTTTGATTGATATATTAACTAGATGCAACCCAACACATTTTAGTGGATTAATTCAGATTGAAAAAAAAGTAGGGGATATCACAAAGGTTACTTGATATACTTTTTATATATATATATATATATAAAACTGAAATTTTGATTGAACATAACAGATCTCATAGACTCCTTGCAAGACTTCAGTTTGTTTGGGTCTTCGTTATCTGTGATTTGAACTGCAATCTCTAGTCCCTAAAATATACAAAGGGAAGCACTGGATCTTGTAGTCTTAAAAAACTGCAGAACACACATAAAGAAGTTTTTGCCAAATAATTGTTATGTTTGTAGCAGTCTATAGTCAGAGTATTATTTTTCTGTTTAGGCTTTTTGAATGAATTGTTAAAAACAAAGATAAATGCTGCTATTACTGAGTCATGTTTTTGTTCTGGCAATTCTACAGCTGGAACACTGGGAAATTTTAAATAGTGTTTATCAGAGGGGAAAATACACATTTCAGAATTTTGTGGGAGGTTGAGGCCTTTTGAAAATGAAGCAAAAATATTAAATTGGAAGTTATGGAGTTAAATTTACATTGTAGTCTTTTTTCTTTCTTTCTTTCTCATGAAGTTGTACAACAAAGAAAACCTAAATTCATCTAGAATTATAAATGTTCCCACCATTTTCTCATGAGGCTGTTTCTAGAAGCAGCGCACAGCTGCAAAAGAAATTCCTGTAAACTCATGTGGTTTCTTCTGACAAGCTTGAAATCAGCCATCCTTTAGGACTGTGATGTACAAAGTGTCACATCGGGTTGCTGAATCCCTGAACCCTCAGGAAATCTTAACAGTGTTCCAGATGCACCAGTGGGGCTGCTGAAACCATCAGGTAACATTCTAAATGATTCCCTCTGCAACTGCTCTGCATTCTACATCAAGCTCTTGGCTTGTAGTTGTAAGACAGAAAAGAGGACAAAGAGGGTAGGCAGGAAAAGAGCACAATCATAGGTGGTTTTGCTTTGGAACAGAGTGGCCTAATAAGTAACTGTATTTGTCTTATTTTGCTTTCTTTTGGTTTTAAAGTACCTCCTCCTCATCCCACCATCCAAATATCCATTTTCTTGTATATTATTCTCTTTCCTATCTTTTTGGCTTCGTAGAGCATGATGTGGCTCACTGAAATTAGCCAAGGTCATTTAGTCTCTTCTGCTGTCAAGATGAGGAAATCATGGGCTTGATGATTTAATAACTTTCTCTCACAAAATCTGATTGCAGCAAAGCAAATTAAAGGTGGCTGGTGGGAGGACAGAGCAGTAGAAGACATTTGAGTGATGTGATTTCCTCCTACTTTTTATTGGCTGTGGCTGAATAGGTTTTTTTTTAGGCACAGATGAACATCATTGTTATGGTACCTGCATTTGTCTATGTGGCAAACTAAGTGTAGAGTTTGACCATATGAAAATAATCTATGATAACAGAATAGCCTGTAGTACATAGTTTATGTGGACTGATGTGATCTTGTCCACTGAAGGAACAGTGTGTGCCTTGTCTGCTCCCAAGCAGTATTTCCATTTCAAGTTGCAGTATTCATTTTCCTGAAAGAAAGTGTTGGATACTGTTCCTTGCAGGCAAAATCAAGTGTTGGTCGCTTATGGTATCCCTGATTACAAATAGTGATTAGTTTTCCTCTCTAGCACACATGTTTTACATTAATATATTTTCTTCAAGGTCATGGAAACCATGTTCAGAGTAGGAAATGCAGTGCTGAGAGAAAAGGGTGAAGATTATAACTCAAAGATCTCAGTTTATCTATGATCCTGTTGCCTAATAAAATGCACAAAGTGCAGTAGACATGTTACTCTGTCATATCTTAAATGAGATCATGGGAGTTAAGAGGACCAGTTAGTTGTGTTGGTCATGAAGTGGCTCCTGTTCAGGGCTACACAAACCTGATGAAAACAGCTACAGTCAGGGCTGTAGTGGAACAATCTGAGAAAGCTTTGTGCTACTTGCCAAGTATTTAGGTTTAATGGTATTTATTGTTGCCTGCTGTTGCCTGCTGTTACTGTTTTGAGGCTGCCCTCTATTGAGAAAAGAAAACAAACTTTTAAGCTTTTACTATGAGCTTCTCCTTTTTCAGTTTTAGTCAAGAATTTTTGTTGTGTTTCTGTTGATTAGTGTGTATGGTTACCAGATTATTTTTCCCTGTTACAGCTAATAAAATACTTTAGGGAATTATCTTATGTGAGAGATGTAAAATTATCTTTGTACAAATAAATTTCAGTGTACTTTTTTGAAAATAAATGCTCTAATAATAATCTCTATATCAGGAGTTCTAGATCATAGAATCATAGAACAGTTACAGCTGGAAGAGATCTTGAAGATCATAGAGTCCAGCCTTTTTCCTAGCTCTATCACCCCACTAAATGATGCTCCCAAATATAGATATTCACATGACAAAAAAAACCCCCAAAAATGACACCCATAAACTCATTCCACAAGCAGGAATTGTAGTTGCTGCCTGGCTCCCATTAGTTCACATCAGAGAGTGTATCTTAACTGTATTTTTGGACCTCCTAAAGCTATTAATAAGGTCAACCTAAATCTGAGAGTGGTATCAAATTGAAGATGGAAAAGAAGAGTGAGCAAATTCTGGGGGTAGCATCACATAATTTATCAGAAGTGTATTTGTCAGTTTTGTACCCCAGGAGCCCTCAGTCAGGCTAAATGATGATACTTAGTTTCAAGTTCTTGTAGTCCCTGCCAGAGAGGATTTGACTTCCCAGCTCCTTTATCTTCCCAAGGTGAATAAACAAATGAGCAAACTCCAAGATGTCCTGCATGGCGTCCTACATGGAGGTTACTTTTGCTCTGCTCTGTTGGACAAACACTTGTTGTGGCAAATACTTGAATTCTCATGGCAAAGAATCAGTTCTGATGTCTCACTTGTTCCCATCTCAGGAATTAATTGAGTATAGTTAACCAAAGTGAGTAAAATCTGGTAGTTGGGGCAGTTTTAGTCCCACCTGGAACACATATACTTCTGCACAACATCCACCTGCCTGGCCATGTATATATGGCCTACACCATATTCTGCCTTTTCACAAAATACATACTTTATAGCTGAGAAGAACTCATAAATTTTTCTTCTAGACAAGGACTTCAGTTTCTTACCAAATGACACTTTTTTTTTCAGTTTTAACCTCATGAAACTCTATAATCAAAAAAAGTCTGAAGTCATTTTCAAATTGGGTAATGTAGTTTAAAAACTAAAAGCTACCATCATTTCTTAGACTCTGATAAACAAGTCAAGATGTCACCAGCAATTTTAAGTGAGATTGATAATATTCAGTAGTGTGAAGAAGTTCCCTTTCACACTTTGAGAAATAACAGACAAAATTCACCTGAAACCTTGAAGTTCAGATACTTTCAGATGACACAAAATGATGCTGATATATGCCTCAGTACTATTCACTACATGAATGTAACAGAATTGTAATGCCTGTGTAATCAACTGTGATCTATACTCTTGGCATATAGCAGAGCAGACAGATTAATAATTTCTACTAATACTGTGGGTTTTTTTAAACCCAACACATTATGCCAGAAATATATAGACCTAATTTGCTGTTCTCTGTAGGTAATGTTCTCTTAAGTTAAATTCATTAACAGCATTATTTTTGAAGACACTTGTTAAAAAAAGGAAATGAAAATAAACAGTGTGCAAGAATAATAATTGAAAAAAAAGGTAGTTAGGATGAGACTTACTGACAACATTGCCATGATTTTAGGCTTCTGGACTGGACCTATCTAAACCAAAAAAAATAGTGCTTAATTTTTTTTAATCACAATATTCAGGTGCTGTTTAAGGATTTATGGCAAAAAGATTTTGGTTTGCATTTTTTTTTTTTCTAAGAAACTCGAGGAAAATGCTATATCTGGAGAAGAATGAGCTATGTTTGAAGTTCAGGATGTGACCTTGCTACACTCTGTGCACAACAATGATGTTTAGTGGCATGCAAGTGTTGAACGATGCTGCTGGAGTTGTGTTGGCTGCTCCCTGTCTAACTGTGGGAGATCCTGGTAGAATATATCCTATGAAATCAAACTTGCAGTGACTGTATTTAGCATCTTTCTAAAATAATTTTTGTCCATCAGTGATTCTTAAAACCCATTTACCTGTGGCAAAGTATTAAAATTGGTGTTTGTAAGATAAGGTATGGATTAATGGAACAATGGACCATTGTCAGCCTTCCCTTTTTCCCAGAGGAAGTGATGACCACTAAGATTAAAAGAGAGGAGGAATTAGCAGCAGACCAGATTATGATTCCAAAAATAGGTTTATCTGATGCACAGTGACACTTTTCTCACCCCTTCATGATGCCACTTTGTTTCCACACTCGTGTGAGGTTCTAAAAGAGCTGATGTCACATTCCCAGAGCCACATCAGCCAGAGAGAAAATGTCTGTGTTTTAAAATAAAAGACTCATTTATACTAATTTAAGCCCTAAACACATCTCTTTGCCCTGCTGGGGAAGGTCAAAATCCTTGCTCATTAAGAATTATATATATGGTCTTTTAAACAAATGCACTTTTTAATTACCAGCAGGCAATTCAGCACAATTTGTTGCTAAGGTACTTTTTATTTTCTAATGGCCTTGCATATTTGATAGCCTCTTACACAATTATGCATCAGATGGAGGACCTGCCACTTGGTTAATTGACTTTTTCCCTTT
This sequence comes from Bucco capensis, assembly GCA_013396975.1. Classification (NCBI taxonomy): domain Eukaryota; kingdom Metazoa; phylum Chordata; class Aves; order Piciformes; family Bucconidae; genus Bucco; species Bucco capensis. The sequence goes on from VWZO01007383.1 coordinate 670,171, forward strand.
TTAATGCTTTGTATCTCCTAGAATTTTAGCAGAAGTGAATCCAGCTCCATGTGGGAAAGGCAGATCTTTGTATCCATTTCGTGCACAGCGATACAGGTGATGGGGCCAAAGCCTGATCCTGCCTAAAGGATCTTTTTGGAATAGGAATTTTGGAGTGGTGACCTGTGTATTTTTGCCAAAGGGCATATATGGATTAGGAAATGTCCTCTGCTGAAAGACAGGAGCTTGCTGTCTTCCCTTTTCTGGGAATCTGGAATACACTCTGCCTATTCAGAAATCATTCCTTACAGTTTGGGCTGTTGTGTTTTTGTTGTGGGGTTTTTTTTTTGTTTGGTTTGTTTTGGTTTTTTTGTTGTTGTTGTTTGGGTTGGTTTTTTTGGTTTGTATTTCTGGGTTTTTTTAATTTGTTTGGTTTTGTTTTTGTAGGGTTTTTGCTTTTTTGTGTGTATCTTGGTTTAGTTTAGTTGTTGTTTTTTTTGTTGTGTTTGAGTTTTTTCTGCTTTTAGGGTAAAGCTCTGGTACTTGTAAGAACAATCTCAAAGTGTTTATTAATTTTAAACATAATAATAAGCTATTACCTTGGCATGGTGCCTCAGTGTTATTCTACAAAGATTTCAGCAACTATCCCTTGTGCCCTGGGCTGGTTGTGTCATCATTTTCATAATCATTTCTTTAGTTGCATTCTTTGTCATTGACTGGTAATTTCTTTCTTAAAAACAAACATCTTCATTTAGTGATCATTCAGATCTTGATTTGCTTGCTAAACTAAATTCTTGAACAAAAATAAAAACAAGGTGAAGGCAGGTTTTATGTTCTATTTTAAAATATTTGGGGTAAAAGAGTCCCACCTGGGTTCAAGGTATTATTTTAGAAAGTGACATAGATTTAACAGATTAGAATTATGAACTATTTTTTTTAATCTGTCTTTCTGTGAAGTAAAAATCCTCAAATTTGCTAAAAGAAAACCAAATGTTTTGCTACTTTAGAATTATGAACTATTTTTTTTTTTAAAGTAGCAAAACATTTGGTTTTCTTTTAGCAAATTTGAGGATTTTTTTTTTTTACTTCACAGAAAGACAATGATGTGATAGAAGAATGGCATGAATCATTTATATGCAGATAAGTTTTAGGTTTCTACAGGGAAGCCATGAATATAATTTATAAATTCTCAAACTAATGGCAGGCAGTGGCATCAGAAGGACAAACCAGGAGGGAGTATGTTCTGTTCTGCAAATTGTTACATAAAATGTGCACAGTTACATAAAACCAAAACTGTTCTGAGATCCTGAGTTACTCACATTTTAAGTGCCTTGTATTTAAAAATACTTTTGCAAAGCACAACTGTTCTGCTTTTTGCCATGAACTGACAAATTTCATCATTTATGTTAAAAAATAATTAAATAATTACTCACAAATTTAAATGGACATAGTGTGGGGCCCATAGTTCTGCTTTCTGGTAGACTTGGATGTCTGTGATGCATAAAAAAGAACAATGCTGGATTAGTTCTTCAGGAAAACCTGGGTTTGCTTCCTGCCCTTAGCATGGGAGGGGTTGTTACAGTTTTTTAGAGAAGAGGAGAAAATACAAACCCAGACTTAATCTCATAATGTCTGGTATTAGAGGAAAGGATAAAATACAGTAAACTGTAATTTCCCCCTCTTGAGCTTAATGGAAAAATTCTTTAAGTACGCATATACCTCTTAAGTGACAGGTTGTGGATCACTACCCAGATGAAGTAAATTAGGGATTATGGATGCTTCCTGTCCTGCTGAAGAGGTTACTGCTTTCTACATATGTGTCCTATTTGGGTTTACAAAGCAGAACTAGATGAAAGAATAAAAAATGCCCTTACATGGTCCTCACAGAAAATCAGGCTTTCCATCTTATTCTATTATCTAGTCTTGGTTATTTCCAGTAAGCATGCAATGTTATGCAATGTTAGTCTGTCTATTTCCAGTAAATATACAATGTTAGTTTCACCTTATTTACACACCCATCTTATCCCATTATCTAGGTTTTGGAAATTTACAATGTCAGTTTGTCTGTTTTCAGTCCTTAATCACTACATTTTGAAAACTTCCTGTTTTGAAATCTATCAATATGTGTGTCAGGTTTCTTGCTACATTCTTGAAGCAAAAGTGTGGTAGATAAAGTAAAGACATGAATCATTGCAGAGCTAAAAGGATATAAGAACTAACAAACATTTCCTGTGAAATGCAGAAATTTGCAATCTCATGGTTTACATACCTTAAAAATACCATACATTGGATTTAATTAAAAACAAACAAACAACAACAAACAAACAAAAACACCCACTCTGCCTGTCCAGGAGATTTTTCCCTCCTGATGCCAAAGGGATCTGCAGATGGGAGCAACCATTTGCACAAAGTCTTAGATTTTCTAAGGCTCATCACAAAGTCTGAAAGAAGCCTTGCAGAATACCTAAGGGTAGGCATGATGTGTATGATACATACCTAAAGATGCACATGATACATATTTGAATTTCCAGCATGGTAGCTACATCCAATATTGTACTGATGGAAGTCTCTTCAACCTAAGGCGATTGAAGGCCTATGCCAAGACCTTAAACCATCTTGTCCAGGAGCTGCTTTATGCTGCTGACGCTGCCCTTGTTGCCCATACAGAAGTAGCTCTGCAGCATTTAATGTCCTGCTTTGCAGCTGCTGCTGAGCTTTTTGGGCTGGAAGTTAGCTTAAAGAAGACAGAAGTTCTATACCAACCTGCACCTCAGGAAGTTTTCCATCATCCTCATATCATCATTGGCAATTCAGAGCTTAAATCAGTCCAGCAGTTTAATTACCTAGGTAGCCTTATCTCCTCGGATGGTAAGATTGACGGAGAGATAGACAATAGGCTAGCAAAGGCATAGAGTGCTTTTGGAAAACTTTATTAAAGAGTTTGGTGTAATAAACACTTGAAGAAAAGTACAGAGATCAGAGGTTACAAAGCCATTGTGCTGTCTACTCTTTTATATGGTTCCGAATCATGGATCATCTATTGCCACCACCCGCAACTCTTAGAACGCTTCCATCAACGCTGTCTCCGTACAATCCTAAACATCCACTGGTCAGATTATGTGACTAATACATCTGTTCTAGAACAAGCAGCAGTTTCAAGTATTGAGGCCATGCTGCTGAGAACACAGCTGCGTTGGGCAGGTCACGTCTCCAGGATGAAGAACTACTGCCTTCCTGAAATTATGCTTTATGATGAACTTGCCACTGGCTGTCACAAGAGAGGAGCCCCGAAGAGGAGATACAAGGACTCCCTGAAACAACATCTCAGCCTTGGCCATATTGATCACCTGAACTGATCTACTCTGGCCTCCAATCAGGAGCTCTGCACACACACTAGTTTTAATGCAGCTGATGTTTTTGAGAAGGCATGCAGGATCACTCTTGAGGAGAAAAGACAGCGTAGAAAGAATCGTGTCTTGCAGATTATACCTCCTAAGGAGTCCTTCTGCTGTGCCTTTTGCAACTGCTCTTGTCTATCTCATATTGGCCTTTTCAGCCATCAGTGTGCTTGTAAAAAACATGGGTAGAGCCCTCCCTGGATCTTTGTTTGAGAAGCCTAGCCATGATGATGATGATGATGATGACATGATACGTATTTGAGTTTCCAGCACACAGCAGGAGGGAGAAGCTGAGTGTCATGTAAATCCACATAGAGCTGCCAAGTATCTGGGTTGGTTTTGGACATCAGCTCTAGAGACGCCCTTGTCCACCCTCACATACTATAGTGCTTTCAAAGTATTTAGTCCTCCAGTAGGAGGAAAGTCAGTCTGTTCATCTTAATAAAGCTGCTATTAGTGTTCACCAAAGGATCCAGGAAGCTCTTTCCAATATATGGACTGTAAATGAAAGTAGAAATTGCTGTTACAATCATCTCCCAAGTAAAAATAATGTGAATGAAATACAATCCTTGTGAGCAGATCCATCTGCAAGCCTTTGCTGCTGGCTTCAGCTGTGAAAGTGTTTCTCACATCTTTCTTTTCCCCTAATGAAAGCACAGCTGTGCATTTAGGGACTTGACAAAGAGTGTGATTAGGAGTTCTAGTCTTCCAAAAGAATGTAACTGTCTTCAAAAAGAGTTGTTATTAGCAACTAAATTTTAGTGTGATTTATAATTGTCTTGTATTGTGGACACTTTTGGTGGTAGAAGCATGGAAAAGCTGTAACTGTTTTCTAAAACTTTGCATCTTCCAGAATTTGTATGGTGTTTCAATTTCATTTTGAGGTCTGCATGGACAAGTCACAGACTCCATAAAATCTGACACCAAATAGAGATTATTGAGCGTTTCTTTGTGGGTTTTTGGTTGGTTGTTTTTTTGATGGGTGCTTTTGGGTTTGATTTGTTTGTTTGTTGTTTGTTGTTTTTTTTTGTCATTTCTTGTTCATTGCTGCAAATTTTACTGCTTTTGTATTGCCATTATGGCCTCTTGTGGGATCCATTTTTGGGACTAGTTGTATTATTGCTGCAAATGAAAAAGCTAAAGAGCAGGTTTTAACTATGCTCATTCTCTCCCAGCTTGTATACATATCAGCTAGAGTTTTCTTATAGTGATACCTTCTCCTGAACACAGGAAAAGGTGAGTAGGCAGCCACAGACCTACTAACTTTCCCTTGCAAGCTCTCATCCTTGGTAGTGGTGTTTACCTAACACAGAGGTGGATTCTCCTCATCCATCCTACACTGAGATTATGCAGAGATCTGGCTGAGATCTTCTTTAGCTGTAATCCATGTCCTATCCTGAATTTCTGCTCAAGAGCTTGCCTCCCTTTCTGAAAGGATCATTAATAACCTCCATGAGAAGTCTATTTGGGCTATGTATAATATGTCAGAGGTTTCAAGGAGCTGACAATGCCGATGTTCAGCACTGTCAATTCTGCTGGCAAGTAGCTTGGAAATGTTGGTTGTAGACATCATACATCAAGAATGTATTTCATGCTTTAGGAGCAGCAGAGACTCTTTTCTATCCTAAACTGACCTGTGCTATTTAAAATGTAGTTTTAATTAACAAAAAAACAAAACCAAAAGCAACTAGTAATCATTACGTCTTACTCTGGGAAGTCCTGTCATACCCAAAAAATATGACTATATATTTGTGAAACTCTAATCAGAACAAACTCTATTGTTAGCAGTAAAGTGATAATTAGGATTTTATAGATTCTAGTGCAGTTATACTATTTTTATTTCCGAACACTTGTTCATTTACAGACTTAGTGCAGGTAGATTCAGCTGTCAATGTGAGGCATAGCCTGAGTACTTACATAGATTTTTCTCAACTGGAGCACAAGAGACCAGGTTGCAGAACAACATAAACATGTTTACATTGGAAGATACAATGAGATATGATTGCTCTGTGGAAGCAACCTTTGTTTCTTCCTCCAGCCAGGCTCTCGTGGAGGAGTTAGCTTTTGTCTCTAAATCATCCAGCCATTAAGGCCTTAACAGCTCTTTCCTTGTATGGTGGGTGAGGCTGGTTTGTCTTTGTTTGGGTCAAGTAAACATAACACCTGGGGTTGGGTTAACTCTCCCACCTTTTAAGCTATATATGTTGTGAATATTCCTTAATAAAGCTGTCTTTGCTGTTACCCCCTGAGATGCAGAGTCCATGCTTATTAATTTGACCTCGGACAGTGAATTTTTAAAGCAATTTTGTATTAGTTTTCTAGTAACACAGTACCAAATCTCTGCTCTTTTAAATTTGAATAATATAGGGCTTGTTTTGTTTATTTCCTATGCTGATGTAAGAAGAGAGTTGAAGAAATCTCCAACAAACCCATTCTGTGTATAAAGATGTTTACTTCAGGGACAGGTCGGACAATGTATTACAGAATTAGAATCTAGAATTTTGGAAAAATGGATTTTCTTCATTGTCATAAAGATTTTAAATCATCACTGGAAAATAAGATATCACTAAAGATGGTTTTTTTTTCAAAAAGAACTTGGAGATTCCCCTCATTTGGATTGGAGGTGCCTTGTCTCTGGGATATTATCATGGTAACTCTTCTCTTCTGTGCTGTGTGTAGATGTGGTGCCTGGGGACATGGTTTAAGGTGGGCATGGGTGGAGGATTGGACTCAATGATATCAGAGGTCTTTTCCAACCATGATGATTCTCTGGTTCTACTTGCAAAGCACAGTTAGTTGATGAACTTGGGAGAACATGACAGTTGGTCAAGTACATTCTGGCTGTGGAGGATGTGAAGGTTGTGCTGAGATGCAGGAGACCTGTGGATGCAGGCAGGAAAATGTGCAAGGGAGAAGGAGAGCACTGTGCTGTCCAAAATCACAGTTAAATGGGGTATCCACTTCTTGATGCACTGTTATTCTTCCTGGGATGTCCACCCCTTGTTTGCTCTGGACAGGCCATTTGGTGGGCAGGAAAAAACCACTGATGCTGATATATATGAGTATTACTGCTAGGAACTTGTGAAAACACATCTAATATTACCTGGAATAAATAGCTATACCATTGTAAAGAAACTTCTTAATTTTGGGGATTTTTTTTGTTTGTTTGTTTTTACCTTGACACATACATGCTATTTTTAAAGAGATGTGTATCACCAGCTGCATTGTAACTTACTTTTAGAATATAGTGCTAAAATTTCTCTAGTCTCCTCAGGAAGTCATCTAAAGATGGATGCTTGCAAGGAAAAAAGAGATACATAATCCAAAAGACTGCAGGAAAAAGTGTTTATTACTGTTGTGAATTTAATTGGAACTCATAATATTAATTCATCTTTCTTGTCAAAAAGGTTTTGAAAACTAAAATTTGTGTTAAAAACGGTGGGTTCTTGATATCTTTAAGAAAAGCAAGAGATGTATTGTGCTGGAAAGATGTGGAAAAGTCTAATTAGTCTGTGTGAAATGGAATCCTTGGCAAGTTAGACAATTGCCTCTTGTAGTGGCCATGATATTTGCTGTCATTTATTATTTCCCCTCCTTCCCTATAAAGCTGGTTTCTCAAGTATTGGAAGTTTTCTGTCACAGAGAAAACTCTTGACTTGATAGAGGGAATCTGGTGTGTGGCTTGAACTCCTGGGTATGAATGTAATAATTATTACCTTATAATAATTATAACTAGTCATTCCAGAGATGATTATCCCATGCATTAGTAGGCATAGAAGGGAAAAACAGTTGGTTATTGCATGGAGTCAGGATCAGTGAATCTGTAGGATAACATGCAAACAACATGATTGCTATATTCAGAATACTCAACACATCCCCTTAATAAAAAAAAATATACTAGCAAGAGGAGAGGAGATGTTGCCTGCTATGCCTCAAAAAAAAAAAAAATAGACTTTCTATGAAATTTGATTGATTTGCAAACTAAAAGAAAGTTCATAAAATGTAGCACAGACTAGACAGAATTGCTATCAGTGCTTATAACATTAAAGTAAGAAGAGTCACAAGTTAAGGAAGAGATTTTAGAGGAATAGTTTAAATGTTTGCTTTTTCTCATTGGTTTAACAGTTTGTGTAATAAGAATCAATGGCTGTTTGCCTTTTAAGTTCCCCTAATCTCTTCATGGAATGAAAATTTCAGAATATGTTTCTTTGGTACAGTCAAATGCTTTGAGGTTTTATATTGATGAAGCCTGTAGCCCATTTGCAGTAGTGATATGTGATCCTTTTAATCCATCCATCTTTCAACGGTGACAAAGGTTGGCTGTTCTTTTTAGTCATAAAGTTAACTTCAAAAAGGAGATGTCAGTAAGTAAAAGAAACTGATTTTCATCTTTTAATATCACCACAACCCCATTTTTTATTGATAGATGCCAAAAAAGGTTGCAATCATTTTGCATGGCTTTAAAGCTTTACTTTGAGAACATTAAATCTGCACAGGTGACTTAAAGAAGGCAACAATTGCCACATGGCTGTTGTTGCTCACAGAGAGAAAATGATGAAGTTCTTAAGTAGGGAGAGTTAGGTATTTTAATCATTGTCAGCAATACTTAACTCTATTAATCATTTTGTTGCTTGACTAATGTTCTGTTGCTTGGCTTGATTTGCCAATGCATTCATTTGTTGCTTGTTATTTTGTCACCGAATTATAATTTCATTATTCTCTGACCTTGTTTGTCCTTTGCTCACACAATTGCAATGTAAAGGTGCTTGAAACCATTTGGTTAAAATAAATAATAAAAAAAAAAAACCACAACAATCCAAACTTTTGGTTTTCAGTGAAACTACATGGAACAAAAATCTTGCTTGGGTTCAACTGATTTTTCCCTGGTGAATGCAGCCATGACTGCTGGCAAAGGAGCCAACACAGTGAGACTGTCCCACCTATAGAGCTACCTGAGTAGTACAAGAGCATGGTGAACTAGACTTCTCTGAAATAGCTGATGGTCCATCATAAAACCTCTTAAACTGCAGTCTGGAGAGTGCTGAAACTGTATTTTGAATTGTTATAAAGGTAATAAGCCAGAGATGTTGTTCATCTGTATATTGTTATATTTCTATTCTAGCTTCAGTAGGTGTTCACAGCGAGCATGGCACATGGTTTTAGTGGTAGCATGGTAGTGTTGGGTGGATAGTTGGACTTAATGATCTCAGAGGCCTGTTCCAGCCATAATGATTCTATGATTTATATCTTGGCATGTGTATCTAAACCCAGACCAAATGAGTCAATCTTTCTACCCGTAACTAGTATTATGATAATGTTAATTAAGAAGATAATGGATCTACCATTTGGGTGATAAACTTTTCTTTGGGACAATAGGACTCTGTAGAAAAAAAAGAAACATCAAAACCTTTCACTTCTGAGGGATTTTACATTGTTTCAATTGGAATCACATGAGAGATTAGGAGCTGAGAGAGTGCCCTTCCTGGCTCTGATAGCCTCCATGATAACACATTTTTGTGATCATAGAGTTCAGCTGTTCACCATGGTTAATAGCTGGTAGAACCAGTGCCTTCTCTTGTATCCTGTACTGCAGCAGGCATGTTAAGTGGTTCTGTCTGATGGCTCTATCTGGGCTTAAAGGCTTAAGCAGAAGAGTCCATCTCCAACGTTGTGTGCTGTGTTCTCACTAGGATCAGAGCATAGACTCCAAACCTTAAAATCTCCTGCAGCTCCATACCTTAGATTTGCATTGAGCTCTAAGCATGTCATGAAGGATGATTATTATTGTTGCTAGTTAACTGCCTTCTCCATCTGTACATCAACTGAGAGGTTATCCTCCCAACCAAAACCAAAGCTGGCAGCTGCTGGGAAGTTTTTAGCAGCTGTGTTTCTATATAGGTATGGGTTTTGTGTGCTGCTACTGAGAGATCTGCAGAATACACCACCAGTGAGACTCTAGCCTTGCTCAGGGTCAATTGGGAATGTGGTCTGTTAAAGTGAAAATTAACAGCACAATGAAAGAAGAATGTTTGCTTTTAACAGCTCTTCTTTTATCTTTTTTTTCAGAGCTTGTTTGTGCCTTATCTCCTTCATGTTATGACAGAAGTTATGAATGTTGATGAGGCAATGCAGATCCTTAAGTACTTTGTCTAGGTTTATCTATTCATACAATGGAAGCCTGAGTCAGATTCAGTCCATTTTACACAACTTATTTCCTAAAAGCGGTCTACAGAGTGTTTTGGGTTGCAGTGAGGGCAGTTTGGCTTGAGCAGTGTTTTTCAGTTTTTAACTATGTGTAACTTGCATCAGTGTCCTTGGGTGTTGAAAGGGCATCCATATGCATGCCTTCCACAGTGATGATGAGCTAAAGGTGAAAATACAGTACAGTGGGTAGCAGTGTAAACCAGAGGAGAATGGTCATGCCAAGGGCCTTGGGAATAATCATGTAATGGGTCTGGCACTGCTCCTCCTGCCTCTCAAGTACTCTGGATGTGTCTGAACAGAACTAGACCTCCATGTCTCCAGCTGGGAAACCTCTTGGTTCTTGCAGTATTTTATTGCAAAGTCTAGGTGTGCTGTGTTTGTTATCTTGACTATGTTTGTTCTCTGAGGTATATGTAGACTTAATTTTCATTAGATGCTGCATTTTATTTTATCCTGAGTTATCTCTACTAGGAGGACTAAGGGCTGCCCTAACAAATTCCCTGCCTTCCATCCCAGACATGGATGCATTTCAGTTTGATGATGACTCATAGATAGCTTGCAATTACTTTGTGATCCTTTTGCATGGAAGATTATTATTGTTCAGCACTGACCTGAATATTTTTTTCTTATGTGTTAATACAAGTGCTTGGTACTTTGAAGCAAAATAGAGGAATAAAAGCATAACCTCCCACACCAAAGAGCTGTGGTATGAAGTAGTTATAAGAAATACGAAATCCTAATGTTCTGCCTATACTTTGATTTTGGGGAGGCTGATACACTGCTGGTTTGCATAGCCATAGAATTTGTGTGGCATGGAAACTGCTGTTCTCCTGGCAGCCTTTGGCACATGTAGAGGAGGTGGAAGGCTCAGCGTGCTGCACCTTTCCCTCAACAGCTTCTCAACAAAAGTGTCTGGTTCTCAGGCTTTTTTCCCCAAAACACATTTAAGTCTTCTGCATAGAAATAAAATAGCAAAGAAATTACTTTCGTTATGTTGGTTTTGTTTGTTTTCTGACTTAGTCTAATGCACAGGATTGTTCTTAGCAAAAGAAATTGCACAGCAGAAGCAGCACAACAAAGGTATGCACTGTTTCAGTGGAAATAAGTTGATATCGACAAAAGTGCGAAAATGAGAGAAGTCCAACTGTGCACGCTAAGAAGACAAAGTAGACTGGTTTTACATCATTTTTAAACAAATTATTCATTACTACACTGTCTGTGCTTTTGTCCCTTCTGTGTTCCACACCTGCTCCTTATATTGACTTCTGGAAGAATAATATTATTCTCTGGAAGAGGGGTTTGTGATTTGTGATTACAGTTCATATGCTTCCCTTAGAATGCTGCACCCTGCTAGAGTAATGCCACCCTGGCCTAGAGATGGAAGCAGACTTTCTTGATCCTGCACCCCACTGAGCTGGGTAATGAAGGTAGTAGAGAGCAGCCAAGGCATGAAAAGCAGCTACTCTGCTGTCAGATTTCCTGATTTTTATTTTATTCCTTTTTTTTTATGGTGATACTCAGAAATAATCAAATGTATTGTAAATATCAGCATGTTCTTGCCGTGGATAGGTTGTACTGCAAAAGCTGTACTTCATGGAGTCTAAATTGTGCTGAATATCCAGAGGTGTTCACTAGCTATTTCTACTCTTCCTGCTGTTGGTTTTTTTTTTATGTACCTCAGGGAAGTCATTCACGATGCTTGAGTCACCAAAATGTAAGGTGACATGACAGCCTGTAAGAGCATTGCAGCCTCCTTAGGTGCTGTAAGAAAAGCAGTTAACCAACTGAGAATCTTGATGTTGATTTTGTCAATCTTCCTTAGCTGTCTACATTCAAACAGGGAGTCACAGTTCAATATTTCACACTGACTAACCTTTCTTTGTCCCTGAATGACCAACAGAACTGTGTGGTTCACTGGGTCCCAGGAAAACCAGCAGGCAGCCACCCTCTGTCCTGACTAGGAGTTTTAACCTTGTGAGTGACTCCTCTAGCACAAAGGCAAAAAAAAATGGACAATGTGCTGCTCTAATATTCCATACTGCACAAAATTAGAAGCTGTTTTAATGATGTCCCATTTTTCTTGTGTCCACTCCAACCCTTGCTCATATCAGATAGATTTGCTTTAAGGATGAGCTTCAGGGTCCTTTCTGTTACAAATTCTGACAGTTTTTGCTATGAAGGTGGAACTCTAGAAGGAAAATGAAAACTGTTTCACTAATGATTTTCCTCCTCCATTGGAAGAACTGCAATCTGCTACTCATGCTAATGGAAGCTCAAGGGAGCAAGGGCACAGTACACTATCAAGAACACACATTGGAGTGTGCTTGTCTTCTTGAACAGAGAACTATTCTGTAACTAGGGTATATGTGCTAGGTTCATTTTCCAAAAAGAGTTTTTTTTCCAGTCCATGATCTCTAGTCTTAAATGAGATGTGATTCTGGTGTTATTTTCACACTTCCAGGCAGTGCCTACTGAGTGCTAACCATCCAGCAATTCCAATTTAAAGTCTCTTGACCATCCTGCCCGACCATGGTGAATAGTAGGTTTCTTCACAGTGAAATATACCTTATAATACATCGTGGTTGAAGTTTTCCAGTTGGTTACAAAGCAGGTTTGTGTACTTATTCATGAGGTAAAGCTAGTCTCTCTCCTAGCCATGTGTTTCATCTGTGCTTTCTTGTCATGTTCAGAAGAGACTTGCTTTAACTAGATAGTGTATATGCATATGTGGAAGTACATATGGCAGCCTCTAAATGGAGCTTGTAAAGCTCCATAAGGGGAGGTTGTAGTCATTCCACAGTACAATGCAGCACCGCTTAGGCATGTGCACTGCCCTGAAATAGCTGATTCCTTTCCTGCTGTCTTTAATGCATAATCTTTATTGTCAGTTGGTAATCCAAGCCCACATAACAGACTCCTGATATTCCCCTCAATCTCTTTAAACCACTGAACTCCAAAGTGGATTTGGCTAAACAGACTCCAGTTATATATACTCTCATTTAGTCTTGACTGCATTGTAGATAAACACTCTGCCCTGTCCTCTTTTTATCTCTAACATCATCGTCATTGCACTTCAAGATACTTGAAATATATTTCAGTCCTATAGTCACTCTGACTGCATATGGTCACAGTCACTTTTACTATTAGTCACTATCCTTATTATTACATTTTCTTTAATCTCTGTTTTACCCGCTGGGATACTTCCAGTTCCTAAATTTTCTTATTTTCAGATCCCTTACTGCAGGGTCCTGAGTGCTTCTATTGACCTCTCCCAGATACATACATAGACTGGGATGCTTCCTGTATCCAGCATATCATCTAGACAATTTCTGCTTCAGTAATCAGTCCCATCACAAGTACTTCACCTCCCTTTGTTGTTTGTGGTGGTGCTTTTTGTTATGTGTCTTAAAAAAAGAATGGCACTTGGAACGTGCTCAGTTCCAGCTAGCAGTGAAATTACTTGACTTGTCATGTTTTCTAGAGAATGTCCAAAGTTAAATGTTTGCAAACCTCTTTTGTTTACTTTCTCCTAAGTTCATCATCCTCTCCCCTTACCACATTTCCAGTTGTGTTGTCTCTTTCCTGATGAGCTCTAATATTCCATAGCTCAGAAGCTTCCATGCTGTAATCCACTGTAGGTTTATTTATATACATCTCTCTCCATTTAATAATCTTTGGAGTCTTCCTTCTTCTTAAGTCATTCCCATTTCTCATTAACTGTCACTGAAAACACCAAAATTCTTCCTATAAACTGCCTTTGCATTTCAATTTGAGATTATTTGAATTATAGTTATCACAACTGGCTTCAGAACCTAACCAAATAAGCCTTTCTTAGATGAGTTCTGTAAAATGCAACCAAATAGATGAACTTTTTGTCCTTGTTCTTGCAAAGAGAAATAGATGGACAGCCTTTACCATGTGTTTTGCAGACCTTAGAGATGAAGGAAGCTATTAAGATAGTGTTATTTATTTACTAAATGTATAGTCTAAGGGCATCAACAGTGCAGAAGATCATGCTGATGATATTCTGATGGTACTTTTTGAGATTTCATAAAGGTTTCTTCTTTATGTTAGAATGGGTTTAAGATTCTCTTTTTTTCCTTCCCACAATACAGAGGAAAATAGTGATACCCTAAAATAAACAAATGCCTGAATGAATCATTCTCATTGGTTAGAATGAGATTATAGTCAGGCTATGGTTTCAAATGATAGCTAAAATGGTGTCAGTCAATATTGTTATTTCTTTTGTATAGATAAGGAGGAAAACCAAAAGATTTTAAGAGACTTAATCAGGAGGTCTGTTGCTTCACAAGGAAATAAAATGAAATTTCAAAGCACCTGAAACATGTGGTTATATGCCCTCTCTGTATTACTATGGCACTGTAAAAGTAGCTTATTTGCTGACTTTCTTTTCAACTGGTGCCAATGAAATTAATCACTGGGTTAATTCTAAATACACTTTTGCTGACTCGCCCAAACTGTGCTGTCATACATTATTATAACAATTTGTACATGATGACAGCTTTATACTCTTGAGGATGAAGTTTTAAAAATGCAATATTATTTATACTAACGTGTTAAGTGACTAGAAAATTCGCCAAATAAAAAAGCACAGCCTAAAATTCCTCAGAGCTTTCCCTGCCTGAGTGACCAGCTAGTGAGATTTTATGTATTGTTTCAGGTCCAGTTAGACAACTTGTCTTCATAAATCTCTTCAATATCTAGCTAGGTGATAAAATTTATGTCAAACATGACCATGCTGTTTATCATTTTATGTGCAAGTTTATCCACATTCCTACTCCTTTGACTACTATTGGATCTAAGTAGACAAATGTGGTACATATATCCTGTGAAAGAGGGCTGATCAATATATCTTCCAGAGCTTGAAAATAAATGTTTCAGTTTAACAAATTGATGGAACTCCTCCAGTCTTTCAGAAAAGGAAACCTACATTGTTGTGTAGATTGTGAATTTCCCATGAGAATAGAGTAATACTGAGACATTATCAGTACTTTTCCCTAAATCATAAAGTATCAGTGAGTATAAAACATTGTCAAGTAATTTCTGTTGAAGTATGTTCTTATCACAGAACGTTCCCTGAACACTACAGAAAAAAAATATACTTTTAAGTATGGAGAAAAATAGTAGGAAGTTTTTCTAAGGGAATGGGGGAACTTGCCCCACCTTCCTTTTCCAAGGTAAATAATAATTTTCCCCTTCTTGACAAGTGTTATTGAAGATAAAAATTTTGTGGTTTGCTTTCAAATGAAAAAAAAAAAAAAAAGAGTACTACATAACCAGAGCTTCATGCTTTTTGTGTTATGAGTATGTTTTAGGCTACATATATTGGTCTTTAAAAGAAAGAAGTATAAAGAAGCCCAGGTGGGCAATTGTCTCTCATTGGAGAACTTAAACCAGAGAATTCAGGTCATTCCTTGTCTCTTACTAATTCTAGTTTGAGAAATCAAGATGGAGAGAAAACTTCCTAATTAATTGGCAGAAAACTGCCTCAAAAATTCTTTCTCCAAAAAGCAACACAATAGCATTTTCTTTTACATCCAAAACCTTGCTCATTTAAAAAGAAATAAAAAATAAATCTTGTATCAGTTAAATCTTTAAATGTTTAACAGTGCCATCTGGTGACCTTTGCCATAACAGCAGTGTATTTTAGAGCATCTTTCTTTTGAGGATCTGAAAGAACTGTACAAACAACTACACCTTACCAGCTGAAAACCCTACTTAGGGAAAACCTGAGACGTTTGTTACTGCTATTCCTCTTCCTTTATAGCTTTAAAAAGTAAGATAAACTGATTCATAAATTCATATTTTTGTCTTAATAACATACTTGAAATGGTATCTATGTAATGTCTTATAGTTATAAAGCTACCTGTAGAAAGGCACATGTCATTATTGCTGGATAACCAGACATCAGCACAATAGTGTGTTACTGGAAGATTCACATGAGCCATGGTCAGACTGCAGGCAGTGTCTAAAGACAAATCACTTAAATCACTGATGAGAATCCATATCAAGTGAGGCGCTTTCACTGTGATACTTTCCCTTCTTTTCTCATCCAAATTGATATTTTTAATGTTATGGTTTACTGTAAAACTCTTAAACTTTCAATGCCCTTTTCTCCCCCAGTAACAAGAATGACTTAATGCATATTCTTCATCCTTGCTTGTTTTGGCCATTGAAATTTGAAATATTGCAGGAGAGGGACTTCCTAAATATGGGTTTTGGGAATCTCCCTATTGATCTCTGGAGACTACTAGCAGTAAACCAAGCTGTTGGAAATATATTTATTTCAATTTAAAAATTAAATTTGCATTTGAATTTAAATTTTGAAAAGGGTTTAGGAGAAGCCATTGAATGTTTTTCTGTGTCGATGGTCACAAAAGCAATGTGAGAAGATTCCTCCCTTCAGAAGAGGGAAGGAGAAAATGAAGTCATTGAAGTGGTTTAGAGAGTTGTCATCCAAACATCTACTAATCATGACATAAGGAAGCTGTTCATCGACTGCAGAGATGGTGGGAATACCTTTCTCAGAGAAACATGGAACACCTGCGAAGCTGTGAGGCTTTCAGAGTTCATTTGCACACAGCATGCTTTGACATGTAGAGTAGATACAGGTAAATGAACAGAAAGAGAAAACTTACAAACAGCTTAAAGGTGACATACATATCTTTTGCCTCATCAAGATGTTTGTCAGTTTGTTGTTAACTTAATTGGAGGAAAAGTGAAAAACTGAAAACCAGACCAGTGGGTGGGAGACATTGCACCGCATCTTTGCCTCAATGCAAAGCTGTTTTTTTCATAGCTCTTTTAGTGATAATATTTCTTCTTTTTCTTATTTCAGTTGACTCGTCACTGAGTAATTATTGCCTATCCTGCTCAATAGATCCATCAATTCTTTGCCACACTTTATGCAAAACTCAACTTTGACATTTTATTCCCTTTGAATTTCAGATTCAGTGTGTTGTTCAGGTCTAGAGATTGTGGGAGGGACTTTTTTTGCATAGTATCCTTGACTCCTGCCTTGCAAAATACATTGTGTGGAAACATGTTGCTGCATGTTACTGAGTTATGTAAAGGTCTAAAAGGCTGTAGGGAATATATCTCCTGTGTTAATTTGAATTTAAAAAGAAATAGTACTTTGGTACTAAAATATGGAATATTCTAGGGGATCTATAAAAGCATGAGTAATATGGATAGGGATTATGTTCAGTAACAAAAATTAGGAAGCATCAGACAAAACTAATGGGTGGCAGGTTTCAGAGCAATCAGGAGAAGGTATTTCTTCAGCGTGTTGGATAAGAAACCAATGAAATTCCTCACCAAATAATGCTGTACATGCAGGAGTTTGCGTGGGTGCAATGGCAAACTGGGAAAGTGTATGGCAGAAAACTCCACTGGGGATTACTGAATATATAGTAAATATAGCTCCCTTGGAAGAATCACTGTGACATGAGTATATTTAGAATCTGAGACACTACTAAGGGGGAAGTGTAATGTACATGCCCTGTTCTTACTCTTCTATGAGCATCAAATGTGGTCATTGTTAGCAGCTGAGCTGGATCCACCAGTACCCAAATGCCTTATTAATTCTGAATTAGAAAACAGCTAGAAGAAAGGTGATTCTACCAAAAATAAAGGAATCAATACTTGAGAATATACATTTTTTTAGCTGACCCAAACTATTTTTCAGTTCGTTCAAGGGATTTGGTGAAGGAAATAAAATTAACATGATTATAGTTACAGTTGCCTCTTTTAAACTCATATACAGTCTTAGTAGTTTCCCATGAGTATTCATGAATAAATAAGACATATTGATCACAAGAAAGATACATAAATTAATGTATATTTCCTTTTAAGGGTGCTCAGATTGAGGCCTTATTCCAAGTACTATGTTTCTGGGTGTTTGGGGATTTTTTGTTGCTGTTGGTTTTTGGGTGGGTTTTTATTTATTTTTTATTTATTTGTTTATTTTTGGTATTATGTTATCCTTGGATTACCAAGAAATCTCACTTCTAGAAAGAAAATAGAGTATATGCTACCATATATCATTCCTAAACCTCAAAGTGAAAAGATCTCTCATCTTTGAAACTCACAAATCCATGCAGCAGAAGCAGAGTTTGCTATGTATCAGTAGGAGCAATTATCTGTGTCCCAGAGGATCCTTCAGTTTGTGCTAACACTGATACCTTGTTTTGTACACAGGTCATGAATGCTCTAATGACCACAATTCATGTTGCCATTTAGAGACCAGGAGAGCATGCTGTGCCCCTCCTTGCTTTTACAAGACTAACTGACACAAACAATCAGGGCAAAATCACAGGATGTATGAAGGTGCTTTTATCATGGCAGCACAACTAACCTTCTGGCAGTTTAATGTGTGCAAGCATTTCCATTAGAAATACAGTGCTTGGCATTTAAAATCTCAGCTGTTAAAAATCCTAGCAGATAAAACACAATATTTGTTAGCTTATTTTTTAAAAACCAAAAAGCATAAAAAACAATTAAAACCAACATCTGATAAAAATACTTCATGTTGTTCAAATTTTTTCTAATGGAATAATGAAAAATTTAAAATATGCTAGGCCACCTGAGTAGTAATTTTTAAATGGTGACACTGCTTTAAATTGTATAAGTCACATTCAAACATAAAAGCAAACTGAAGGAATCATTTAGTACAACTTAAGCTAGGAAGGACATTGCACAGTGTTTTGCCTGCAGAGCTGCTCTCCAAGTGGGTGAAGGAGAGGAAGGTCCAAGGGGCAGGATCCTCCTAGTGTGCCTTTCACAGAATCACAGATTGTTAGGGGTTGGAAGGGACCTAGAAAGATCNAGGGCCACTCCACTACCATGTTGAGGACAGGCTTATTTTGCATACAGGGATGTAACCTCCGTAATGGGAATGCTCGGGAAACGTGGTTTAAAATCAGCTGAGGTAGAATCATGTCTGTGTGTGTCTGTGCAGCTCTCCTTGATGGTCTCATCATTCTGGTTCCCATTAGGGAAGCTCTTAGATCTGGATCAAACATGATCCATGGTTGTAGTTTCCTGCATCGATTTATGCCTTGCTCTTTTTTCTGTACTTCCTGCAATTACAGTGTTATTTACGAAATTAATGCTGAACTTGGTAGTTGTTTTCTATCTTCTCATTATAATATTGTTGTGCATTGTATCTCAAACTAGAGCACTGGGACCATAATTTTAGCAATTATAGATTCTTCCTTCTTATTCAGTCAAGCAGGAGCCTGTCTTTGCTGAGTGTGGAGCTATGTTAATTGCTGAGTGAATTGATTACATGGAACAGTTGTTAACAAGTTAGAAAACAGCACATGTGAAAGAGGAGTATGGTCACCATAGAGTGATTTCTAGGCAGCAACATTTATGTAAATGTATTTGCCCAATTTGAGCTTCAGATACCTTTGATAAAGTATAATGCACAACACTAATTGGTGAATGTATCCAGAGTAGAACCAGGAGGGACTTCAGTGGATAAAGACACTGGTGACAGATGAGTCTTCTGAGGCAAGGTAGTGACCTAAGGGATGTCTAAGTTTTCTTTGTGGCATTTTATCGCTAAAGAGAACAATGCAGTGAGATGGTGAAGCTTGCTAATGACATTAAACCGTTGGGAGAAGTCAGTTCAAAGGAAATGATAATGCTCCAAATTACACAGCGAGATTAAGGGAATACACAGAGATGTAATCAAGATACAGAAGAAAATTAATTCTGGAAATAAAGCAGTAGTCAAGCTATAGCAAGGATGTAAAGTCATCCTGTAAATATCTGTGTTCTGTAGCATCAAATTTGTGAGCCTGAGCAATTAGTTGGCTTCTTTCCTTTTCCCTACTCTCCTTTAGAAACCTAACAACCTTTCATATTTAAAACACTGAGACAGATAGGCCAAAGACTGAGACCTTGCAACTGCTTCTGCACCTCTGAGAGGTCTGCTCTAAAAAATGTTCCCTTGAGCCAAGAGTGTTGGCTCCTTTGTGCTTTTGAGCTACTACTCAAGACTATCAGCCCCAGCTTGTGTATTAACCCCAGTGTAGGTACCAGCTGCAATGATGGGAATGACAGTGTAGAAACTGGAGTCATAAATGCTAAGGAAACTAAATAAAAATACAAGCTCTGTGTCAAAGCATAAGCTAGGAAGAAACTGAGATCACAGACAGTTGTTTGGTTTCCTTTTTTTTTTTTTTAGCTATTTATTTATCACTATGGATGGCTGCAGGAATTCGTAGAATAGAATTGTTAAACAGTAGGAAAAATGGTAAGGAATGCATAGTTTATAGTACACAGAGTTGATGAGACATCAGCTATATTTATTTTTGTTCCCTTTTATTTACTTTGCTTTTGATCATGAAAGATATTTACCAGATCTTACATGGTTGTTAAATTAAGTCAGATATGTTTATTTCTTTTATTTTATGGAAAGTCACATATCAGATTGAAACAAATTCCACTAAGACACTCTGCCTGTTGCTTTATCTCAATTGCAATGGAAAAAAAAAAAATTGCTATTTTTGCAGTGAAGATTTGCATATATGAGGTTGCCTCTTTGTTAAAGTGATGCAGAAGTGGAGTTTTAGACCAGTTTATTAAACAAAAAACTCTCTACTGTTTTATGTGTACACACTATAGACAATCTGTAGGCTGCCAGAGAATCTATACACCACTAAGAGAGAGGCTGGAGGACTAAACATCAGCAGTGTCAGTTTTTTACATGCTGTAGGATACTCACTCTTGACCTGTTACTCCACGTAAACCTCCCACAGAACCCTTGTCAGGTGTGCTCACTCCATGCAAGGGCTGTAATTTATTTTGGAGATGTGTTAATATAGGAATCATTTACCATAAGGACCTGAAGTGCTTTATCTCTGTTGATCTGTAGCTAGTCTCTGTGAGATACTGATGTCCCTTCATCCCCAGATTAGTGTGTGTAGCTCATTTGTTTGATGATATACTTTAATATCTGTGATGTTACATGATTTATGTAAGGTTAACCATCCCCATTTAGATATATGCATGCTATTCCTTTTCCTTAAGAATGAACCTAAAAAAACAACATTGAATACCAAGTGCTGGTACATGTGGTTTGAATGACTTGAACATATATGTCCTGGCTGGCTTCCAATTTTGGCAGATCAAGAATGAAGATTTCATGGTTTGGTAGTAATTCTTCTTGCTCCAGCATGAAAAATGCAAAGCATGTAAAATAAATAAAGCCACACTTAAATATGTCACAACATCAAGCAAGTTAAGAGGGAGCAAGTTTTCCAGTGTATCTTTTCCCCACATGTTCAGTTGTTTAAAAAATATTCAAATATGTGAAATATTTCACTCTGTGGTTTTCCTTGAAACATTTAACAAAAATATTGGTCTGTTGTGACTGCACCTATTATATTTTATTGTTCCATCAATTTTTTTTTCTCACAACACGACACACATGCATCATAGATCACACAATTGATATATGCTCCCATTCATTTGTTGTGCCACATAAATCACTTCAGATAGTGACATTATATTTGAAAGAGTTGACAGGACCAGTTCAACCAGAACTGTTTGTCTTCTTTCTTGCTGACATGATTTGGTGGAAATAAAGAGTGAAAAGGTTCTTGGTAGGTCAAAATTTGATGGTTCTTAAGAGTAGAAAAAAGTGCAAGTAATCACTGACCCTGCACATAATTGACCTTGACATTAAAGTCATTGTGTGGAGATAATCTGTCAATAGGAGCAGCACAGAAAGACATTTGTAGTGTTAGAACAAAGAAACTATGCTTAACTTAAAACTTCTGATGGCAAACAAAATAATAATCATTATTTTGCATTCTAGAGAGCATTGTAGGGCTGAGTTGACCAGCCTGTATTACTAGTCTGAAGACATCTGAGATACCCTGTGAAATACCCAGCCAAACCTTTGAACAAAGATTGAATAAGAAAGCTTTAGACAGCTCTTCTCTCTAACTCTGAACACAGAAATTTTCCAGGCTAATGATTTGACCTTTATGTAGTGTAAGAGAAGCACATAATTTTTCAGGAGTGCACAATATAAATGAAATGTGATCTACTTTATAAAGTAGTATTTAGTCACCAGAATTCTCTGGAGAGCATTGCTATATTAAATACATATTATAGGCCAGGTACAGCTAGAATTTGGGAGTGGATGTGTATGTGGTTAAGCATTTTGTTTCCCTTATGCCAATGGAAGATACAACATCTGAGCTTAGTGCTTTCAACAGTCAGGACTTCATCTGCTGAATTAAATACATATTGCAAGTGTTCACTGGCTTCTGATTGTAACAGGGTACACTGTGCACTTTAAAGGGATAAAAACTGTTGTGTTTACTAGTACAAAATCTGCATCAGTACCTTTTTTCATTAATTTTTCTTTTCCCCTTTTATTTCCCTTTTAAATACACTACACATCTGCCTATTTTATTGTAAGATCCCAGCCTTTCTTAATTGACCTTTTCATCATGTGTGGATTTGGCAGGTGAGATACAGCTCATCCTCCTAATAGCACTGAGGATTTTAGTGCATTCATCTATTGCTGTATATTTTTTAGAATCCTCAAATACAGCCTTTTTGGAAGAAAAAGTTGGACATTTATTACCTTGCTGAATAACTCGTGAAAACAGTTGTAATAAACACTCTGTGTTACTAAATGCATTTAAAACATGAGGATGAGCTTTCCTAGCAGTAACAGAGGGACAGTCTCCCTCCCTAGTCCTGCTGGCCACACTAGTTCAAATCCAAGCCAGGATGTTGCTGGCCTTCTTGGCCACACTGCTGGCTCATCTTCAGCCACTGTTGACCAACACTCCCAGGTCCTTTTCCACTGGGCAACTTTCTATCCACTCTGGAGCAAGCCTCTAGTGTTATATGTGGTTGTTGTGACCCAAGTGCAGGGCCCAGACCTTTGCCTTGTTGAACCTCAAGCAGTTGGTGTTAGCCCATAGATTCAGCCTGTCCAGTTCCCTTTGTAGAACCTCCCTACACCCAAGCAAATTAACACTTCTGCTCAAATTGGAATAGTGGATGCTCAAATGGGTGAGATTTATGAGATGATATTCAGGTCTTTGCTAACCAATGCAGTTCAATTGACTTAATCTTCCACTTATGGAGGTCTGGAGAATCTGTTTTAACTGTGCAGCTTTAAAAAGTTGTGCTACTGTTGTGCTTTGCTGCACTGGGAATGATGATTTGATGGCTTGCCAGGGCTCTGGGCAACCTGATCTAGTTGGGGATGTCCCTGCCCAATGCAGGGGGGTTGGACTAGATGAGCTCCAGAGGTCCCTTCCAACCCAAACCATTCTATGATTTTAGCAATAGATTTGTATATTTTTATGGCAGATTTTGCCATAATGCCAAAACTTCACAAACTTCAAAATACAACTATTTTCAGCATTTATAACATATATTATCTTAACCAAGAAATCAATCAATTAACAACATTTTCCTAAAGTGTCTGGCCATAGGCAGTTGTACAGTGTCTGCATTTTTTCTTTATCAAGAGGAAATCCTCACTCACAACTTTTGCTCACAGTAGAGGTTAGGTTTCTGCAAAATTATTCACACATTTTTCATACATCTCAAAGGTTTTACCATGCAACAGAAAATACCTATAGCCTAGTGGAACAAACGAGGTGATCAGACAGGTCATGCACTGTCACTACCATTAGCCTTTTAAATATGGCCAGACTCAAAAGCCATGCCTTTAAATTACAGCAGACCTTGGCTTGCTCTGCAAGTAATCTCTCCCTCTCCTTCAGATCCACTCCCAGCTGCCAATACCTCCCTTTTAGGTGGTGTGGAATAAAACAATTGAACTTTCTATTACATCAAGGGTGTTAGAGAATAAGAATCCTATAAAATGCTGTTGACCCTATTAGGATTTTTAGCTTTGCAGAAATTCAAGTAGAGCAATTTAGATGCTGGAGAGACATAGTTAATTAGAAGTTTTCCTGTCTGACCTAAGCAGATCAAACTGATATAAATAAGTTACTGTGTAAGCCAGAAAGGTTATATGAATTGCAACCTAAACCATTCTGTGATTCTATATAGCTAATAAAAGGCACCTTAATACATTAATAAGTATAGGCAAGAAGTATTTGGATACATAATTTATTAGGATTAATATGTAGTGCCTGCTCCCTTGGAGTGTATTCTGAGTGAAGTTTGGGGTTTTTTGGGGAACTGGGTGAAAACTTACAGAATGGCCCAAAGCTCTATTATGCATTTGATAAACAACCTGGAAAGTTTCTTTCTTTACTAAAAGCTTAAGTAGAGCCTCATAGAAATGTTTATTTCATTTTTTTTCCAATTTCAGTTTTTGATTGCATAAGTTTGTCTTTATAGCATAGTGCAAGTTCTGTTCCAAACTGAAAAATGTCTTAAAAATGGACTTGCCCATTTGAAGAGAAGTGTCACCTTCTTGTGATTTCTTTTGTCTCACTACTTACTAAGGCTTCTACTTCACATTTGCACCAGTGTCTCCTTCTTTACCATTTTCTGGCAGTTAAAAAGTTCAGCTGGCAATGATAGGTATGGCATTTCTCCTCCAGATCCAAGAACTTGAGCAGCTAATATTCCCCCCAGGCTGTCTCAGCATGACTGATCTGATAGATACTAAGTTTCAGCAAATATCTACTATTCCTGTACATAATTGCATTACTAACATTATTATTACTTTGCAGTAAACAAAGCAAACCAGAGGTCCAGAGGTAAACAACACTTACAGGCTGGTGCCTCCAAGTTGTGTTGCTTCTTCTTCCTGCAACAGGAAAGTGACTTTCAACTCATGTTTGTTTTGTTGGTTGGTGCTTGGTCTGCAGGTATAACTGGATTTTGTAATAGCTGTGGTGCACTGGGTTTTGTGGCCATTTTCTTCCCAATTTTTTACTCTGGACATAGTGAAATTATCCCTACAATTCAAAAAAAAAAAATGTAGGAGCAGAAAAGAGATCAGTCACATTCCTGGTAGTATTATTGATCAGTAGCTAGTGTACCTGATACAGCTATCAGTTCCAGGCATTCACTGGCCACTGGCTGTCAGGACCTGGGAAGATAAACCAGAGGAAAGATGACTCTGCACATGTCTTGCTGGTAGTATATTTCCCTAAGCATTTGCTTCTGGCAATTTTCAGAAACAGGACACTGAGCTGATGGATTTTGTGACTGAGCCAATATAGTATTACATATATCTCCCTGAGCTACTTTGCTACTTTTTCACTACTTTTTTTCCCCTTATTTTACCAGCTGATCATATTTGTTCAGGAATGTCATGGAGCAGATGAGAACCCTCTGCCCTGTGGATATCTTTGACATCAGGATGTACTGGGGACTGTTGCAAACAAATTTCCTAGGAGCTGCAAACCAGGTTATTTTTGGTTTATCTTGGATGCAATTAATCTGTTATGCTGAGAAGGCAAGTCTCCCAAGGTCCTCTATCAGCTTGGACAGAGTTTCTTCTTTGTATCTCCTTTTAGCTCTTGATTGTGCCTTACTGATCTCTGACAAATGTCTGGGAGGAAACCTTGTGAAAAGACCAGGTACTAAACTGCAATGACCAAGTTACATTAGTGATATCAGTTCTGAGTTCTTTAGCACCATTGGTTGGTTGCTGCAAATAGAATTGGGCTTTTTTGTTTTTTTTCTATCAATATTCCAAATATTACCAAATAAGCACTCTGCAATTTTTTTATTCCTTTCTCACATGCTTAAGTTCTTGCTCTGAAAGTTTCCTTAAACTTCTCTAACCTTTTTCCATGAAAAATATTTTTTTCAGTAGTAAGCACATTACTAGTGACTTCAACCTGATTTGTCTTACCATTGTGAGACAAATGGACTTCATAATCTGTCTAGACACTCTGGTTGTTACCTTAAAAGATGTTTGATCTCCAAAAGCAAGACATCTTTCAGCTCTTTTCTAGAAACCTTTCAAACATTGCTTTAATTCATTTTTATGTATCCAGCCCTTCTTTTAAGTCACATTTTTCTTTTTCTGAGACATCAGTGAGCTGTGAAAGTACCTACACTCTCTTTTCCACCATGGATCGCTAAGAGGACTGATTCCTGGATACTCTACTGGGAAACTGAACTGTATATGTAACATCTACATTGCACCTTTTCTTTAAGCAGTTAACCAAACTCAGGCTCTTGGAGTTTGTGGTTCTTTTTAATAAATAAATAAATAGATCCTATTTAGTTGCAAAGAATATCCAAAGCTCTTTTCCCTCAGCCAGGAATTGTGACACAGATGATTTCTGTGGCTCTCAGGCATTCAGCCCAGGAGCTTTCCTTCTTAGCTCTTTTTATTTAAGGACAGAGCATCCACAACCTCTTTGGCTGTGCCTCAGGCTTATTTGCAGCTTTTTTTCTCTGCTTCAGTGGTTTTGCTACTTCTCTCTCAATAGAAAAAAAGTCACAAAATAATACTCAGTGAAAGTCTTGTTCCCAAACGTCCTGTGCATATCCTATCAAGCTGAATAGTGATGCTTGCCAGAGTTTTAAGGAAGTCTCAAATTGTTTCAGCTACCTGGTTCCACAAAGGAGCTTTACTGACTTCTTAGCAGTGTCTTTAATGAATTCACACAGAGAGCTAATTCTAAGACCTATCATGCACTCAAGCAGCAGAACATAGCATGCTTGTAATCAAGGCATCTCACTTTTGGATTATTGTGTATTTAACTCCATTATAAACAGGCCACAGACAAAGAATTGTTCAGAGAAATTTGAGAATTATTAAAACAGGAGATAAGTTATTTTGGAAAGTTGAGAAGCCAAAAGAGAGGTTGATCCTCATTCTTAATGAATTTTTTTATACTATAGATTTTTTCCCCCTCTAGTTTAACTACAGAAATGGGTGAAAAAACTTCTTGTAAAACAAACAAACAAAAACCAAAAACTTTTTCCTGAGGCTTCCTTTCTAAGCACTGTTTATTCTCCAGAAGGATTTCACTGGCTTTCCTTTGATGTGTTAGTGTATCTTCTTGCTTATTGGTATTTTTCCCCATGAAAAAAAAAAAAGTCTCTATATTTCTTTAACAGGAGCTGTGTACGTGAATATTTTCCTAATTCTTTTGATAAGTGAAGAGTTTTGCACAATTTCAGTTCTCTAGCAGTATTCATGATGTGTTCTGTTAGTAGATAAATTTATTTTTAGTAGTGTTTGGATGAGTTTAATATTGTAGAATTTGTAATTATAGAGTTTGGCAAGAAGGATAGTCACCAGGCAGCTGTTTTTTTATACTGCTATAGTTCTGGTGTTTTGATAATTAGATATAAATTTAATTAAGTATGGGTT
This sequence comes from Bucco capensis, assembly GCA_013396975.1. Taxonomy (NCBI): domain Eukaryota; kingdom Metazoa; phylum Chordata; class Aves; order Piciformes; family Bucconidae; genus Bucco; species Bucco capensis. The sequence goes on from VWZO01007383.1 coordinate 697,075, forward strand.
AAATCCATTCACTGATAGTTCTTGCTTCCTAAGTTGAAGCTCTCTGAATTTATGTTTGTGCATATTTTCTAACCTATACATGCCTGCATATCCATCTCTTTATTTTCCTCTTATTTTCCATGGTTTCTGTAAAGACTTGAGAAAAATATTAAAACCAGGAAGAAACAGAGAGGCACATGTTTTATTCATGTGGAGAGCTGTTTAGGTCCTGGAACTAAACCATTAAATATTCTATACATTGTTATCAGAGGCTGCTTGCTTTTATTCCTTGTCAGTTCCATATCTTTTTCTGTTCTTAACATAGTTCCCTGTTCCTCCCTACCGATCCCAGCTCTGGTTACTTGCCTATTGAGATTTTTCCCTTTTTACTTTCATTCACACTCCAGATCTGAGACTGGTGTTTGACTCTCTTGCCCCCGAGGCTGGAAGAGTACCAGAACAGAAGCAACCCTCAGCAAATGCAATGGTATATCTATTTCATAGCTTACTCTCCAATGACATTGCAGAAAGATTGCAAAGCAGTGCTACTTACAGAACTTTAGGAGTTCAGATGAACCTGCTTTTTGGTGTATCCAACCCAACTAGTGGCTTGAGCCCTCCCTGGATCTTCATTTGTGAAGCCTAGCCATGAGTGGCTTTGGTGGCAAGAATGGAATCTATGGAAATTTAGTTTTTTAAAATAATACTGCAGGAAAAAACCAAAACATTTGAGATTTAATATTCACATCAGAAAAATAAGTACAGTTATTGCAGCCATCCAAATACATGGCAGAAACATAATATGTGATAATTTCAGATAATTGTCTTAGCCCTGTTAAGTGCTGAGTAACGAAAGCCCCAGAGAAGCCTTAACACAACTAGAAACTACAGATGAAGAATCATTAGCAGAAATAGTTCATAGGGTATTTCCAAAGGCAATAATAACAATATTTGAAAAAAAAAAAAAAAGAAGACAATCTTCTTATGAGTAAAAAGTGGCCCTTAAAACATCTAGTAAATTGTTAATTATTTATCCATCTCTGCATGGGAGTTGAAGTAAATGTAATTGGTTGGTCCCTAATGGGATGTGGTGAAGATTCACCTATTCCCTGTTGAGCTGATAAAAATCAAATTAGAAGGACCTCTGAATAGGTCTGTCAGTGTTGTGTATGCAAATAGACTAATTTCAGCTGTGCTTGGGAAAGGTCTATAAGGGCAGCAGGAGAGAGAAGGAAGGTTGGGAGGAGGAGCTGGTGCTAAATTGGTGGTGGTATTCTTGGCTTTTTCTATTTTGATAGAAATGCAAATTGGAGTCTTACTATCTGAATTAATGGCTGGTCTCCAAACAAAGTGGCATTGTATGCCAGTTTTCCAAAGTATCAGTGAGAAAAAGTTCAGAAAACTAGCTTTAATCATTTTTGGAATTGGGAATACAAAAGTGCATTTCTACAGAAAAATAAAATGTGGCATGGGATGGGAACTTGAATCTGAAGTCGTGCATAAGAGTTCAGTGTTATATTGGGGCATGTTTATGCTCAGGTTGCTGTACTTTGAGACAATGTAAATTACCTGCATGCCATGCTATAGGAAAAAAACCAATAACAAACCCCCAAACCAACAACAAAAGAACAATCAAAACCCACTCCAGGATTTGAAGTGTCTCAGCTAAATTTGCTTATTTCTTGCATTTCTGTGATTTTTGTTGTGATGGAATAGTACTGTTTTAATGAATTTTAAACACCTAAACTTGAATGGCCTTTAAAGGTGATGGGACCTGCCAGATGTAGGAAATTAAAAGACCTATCATGGCACATTCAAGAATCAGTCTCTGGCCTATGGAAGTCATTGGCCCACATGCTGCCTGTGTATGTGTGTGTCACCACACCTGGTGACCATCTGGGAAGGAGCTGTGGCAGAGGATCCAACAGTGCCAGATTGTTCTGAGCACATTCAGCTAAACATGTGAGTGTGGCATACAACTGAGTAAGCTATTTTTGTTACACATCTATGTATGGCTAGGCTTCGCGAACGAAGATCCAGGGAGGGCTCCATCCATGCTCCTCATCAGCGCCTTTTCCAAGCGCGCTGATAAANCACATCTATAAGCTGTACTTAATTCCATTTTGGAAAGGCATTTTGAGGTATTGAGCAACAAACATTGAGGACCTTGATTTCCTTAGTGTTTCATGCAAATGTTTTGTATGTGGAAATGCTTAGTTTTGTATTAAAACATATAAATGACACATAGAAGACTTTGACAATGAACAATGAAGTCTAACTTCGTTCAAGAGGCACAGCATCAAGATATAAAACATAAAACCAAATTGGTTTCTGTTTTTTCTGTATTGTGGTATAAATCCAAATAATTAATCTTGACTTCTATCAATGCAAATTAATAGAATTTGACCCAAAGTTACTGTCTTATTACAGTATTTATGTTGCCCATGGTAAATGTGTTAGAAAATATTTATCACTATGAATAGTCTACTAAAATTAGTTTCAAATCCAAGTAAACAGAGGATTGTAGTTAACAAACAATGAAGAGATTTACTTAGTTTGCTGTATTGGCTAAATGGCCTTGTAGAAACACAGCAACCAGATTTGTTCCACCTGACAAAGATCACAGTCTACCTCACACATAATTGAATTTGTATGTATTGAGCACTTGTCACTAATTTTTTTCCTTTGACACAAATAGTTGCCTACTGAAGGTAAGAATATGGAAAACAAAAGATCCTGTTCCCTACTACAGCTTCTCCTAAACAAAGCTCTTGTTCTTATATGTTTGTTGACTTGAAGAATTACAATCAGTTCCTTCTACTTTGTGCAGTTTGGTTAACTATGCTTCTGGCAAGGAAAATAGCCTAAATTTGCTAATTTATATTTTGAAGTATCATAACACATTCAATCAGATTCTAGAAACTTTTTCAGTGGATCAAAATCCTGATGTAAGTAAGGTTGGTGGGTTGCTTTTTCTTGGCACTTCATGCTTCGTAGAGTCATTCTGTAAAGTTGTCTGCTATTGCATTATTTATTGTAGCATCAAAACTGAAGGCAATTGAAGCTTCAAAAGCTTTCAGGGAGAAATGTATGGTAATTTTCCCACGTATTGCAGGTCAGAGTGGGTGAAATCCTGCACAACAGTAGTTGTAACTTCCACGGAAAGCAACTGGAAGGGCAAAGGGCAACTTTGGTGAATTTTGAGAGTGTGCTGCCAAGGTCTTTCAAAGGAGCTGTGATAGAGTAAAGCCATCTGGGTGAGGTGCTCTTCAATAAGAAAGGGGAGTTGTTAGAACATAGTTCTGTCTCATATAGTAAAGTCAGCAAAGGTCCACTTTTTCCCCCTACATTCAAGAGAAATCCTACTAAGTGTGGTGCACAGAAAACTATCCCTCCAGTCTTTCCTTCTTTAACTGCTAGCAGTCTAATAAAATGGGGGGGGGGGGG